>CM076572.1:520412484-520923379 GCA_034641835.2 Pinus albicaulis | reverse complement strand
AAATATTTATTGGACTGTGTTAGGTCTCTGTAATAAGCAAGATTGGCAAAAATCCGATCACAGAGTTAACATCATTTCAACCAACTTTGGGATTCTAGGATCTAGCCCTCCTGAATCCGGAGAGGGATCTCTCCAATATGTACAAAGATGGATTTGTCTTTGAAGTTTAGGGTAATGATATTAGGCTAGTTATGAAGTCCAAGGGTTTGTTTGGTTTTTTGGATGGTTGAACATAGTTGATGTCTAAGGCGGAAAGATCTACATGCAAATAGGTTCAAAAGTGAGAAGTTGCAAGTAAAAAGAGTAAGCTTTGATCAAGAAGAAAGATGATGGCAGGTTTTCGATCCATCAGGCTATGGAGTCATAAGAGGATTTAATTGAAACAATCAGGTCTAAGAGTGGTCTATGGGGCAAGTCATCTATGCCTAAGGATCTCTTTAAAGTTTGATTTATGGAATGGAGTGATACAATAAGAAAGGGAAATGACAGATGCAGAACAAAGAGCAGCCCAGGATCTGGTAAGTACTTTGAAACTAGCCAGCCTTTGACCAGGCACTTAAGAAAAACATGGAAGCAAACTAGGATTTGGTAAGTACTTTGAAACTATCCAGCCTTTGTTACACTTCTGATAGAAAACATATAAAAAACAAAAGGGAAACTCAAAGATAACACAGAATGGTCTAAGATCTGATAAGTACTTTGAAACTAGTCAGCTTTTAACACATCCTAAGGGAAACAATCAAATAGTTGAGAAAATAAGAAAGGGACTCAGGGCTAACCTTAATTTCCTCAGTTCATCTTCACACAAAATATATTGAAAGTAACATTTAAAAATAACATTCAGCTAAGACAACAAGACGAGGGAACGCCAACATCCCTGTACTTAAACTGAATCAAATCATTTTCAAATAACACAGTTGAGAGAAAACATTTAAATAAAGGTTTTTCAGCCAGAGAAGGTTACTGATATACAGTAGGTCCTAACCCTGTTTAAACTGTTCTTTATAGTGGAAAATGAAACAAATTGAAAACAGAAACAAAATACAAGTTACAGTGAGAATAACATCACCATCAACATAGACCAGGATCCCATAAATCAGCTTGTATTGATGCTTCAAACCAGTTACAATCTTCAGATCCAGTGTTTTAATCCATCTCTCTTCACAACCTAACCTATATGTTACAAGCAGAGCTCCAAGAGCCAGTGAAATCCTATCTACAATCAAGAGTTTTCAGCTCAGTGACAATTACAATGCTTCAGCAATTACATTAACAACCAACCCTTCACTCATCTTCTTTTGAAGTATTTATAGAAGAATGAGGAGGTGAGATCTGATAAAAGATCTCCAAATCAATTAATACAGATATTAATGTCTTATTAGCCTTCGAGGGGCTCAACGAGGAACTATACAGGTGTTCCTCTGTATTAAATGATTTACACTCATGAATTTAGCTTGGTGGGAGCTTTATTAGACTTTTGAGGCTCTGTGTATCAATAGGGTTGCTCTGCCGACATTATGTCATTAATTTCCTCGCAGAAATAACTCCTTTGGTTGTGTCAAGGCAAAATACCTGACTTTGATCAATAAATTCGGTTCTTGATTGAATCCTTTGAGGCACAGGTGGCGTTGTAGTCGCTGGGAGGAATCAATTCGCCTCCATTTGTGGCGGTGGAGGGTTTTTCTGATAAAACACTTTAGATTTTTCTTAATCTGCGTTTTAGATCCGGGGATTAGGCGTTTGATAACTGTCTTAGCCTTAATCCCCACAAATCTTTCCACTAATCTGCTGTTCTGGTTCATTTATGGTCTTCAATCTCTGATACTCTTTTTCTGCATTGATTTTGACTATTTTCTCTGTTGTGCAGGGCTGCGCAGGTAGGGAAAGGCATCAATGCCTGTGGAAACATTGAAGAGACGTGAAAACTAACTCTGTAAGTGATTTCCTTGGAGAAATCGAAACGTAGAGGATCGTCACCCTCCTGGTCTGAAATTTCCTTTTTAAAACACAAACAAATGACCTTAACCCTGCAAAATACAAAAAAACACGTAAAAAATCCAGTTTATAGGTCAATCTGCTTTGGGGAATGTGCGGAGGAACACGGGCCGTTGGATGGCATCATCCAACGGCCGAGATCAAATCTGGGCAGTCGTGGAAAAGGTTGAAGAAAGATTAAATCAGGACCTTCGATCTGCAGAAATCGACGGTCGAGATCGGGCAACGGGAAGTCAGCGGGAAAATGTCTGACTGGGCGATGGAATCAGGAGGACGAATAATAGCCGTCGATCTGCAGAGATCGACGGCAGAGATTGAATCTTGGACGCGCGATGGATGGGTTAACGGGCGAGTATGTCCGTTAAAGGTCGAGCAAGTGAGGAGATCGGCAGCCGTCGGATGGGAAGTCCCAGATCGAACGGTGGGGATGGATTTCGTTGCATGGTTATGGTGTGAAGTTTAACGCCCGAAATGAGGTGATAGCACGGCGGTTTTGAAATAGTGGCAGGGACACGTGTCGGCCAGCGTATGGAATCGCTGGCTGACGGGAGAAAACCACCGTGGCTCAGAAGGTCGTGCGAAATGGAAACCGATGGTTTCTTGACAAATGACGCGGGAGAAGGGGGGTCCACCTGGTGAGATGTGCTCCGCTCTGTCGGATCTGGGGAGCAGATTGACGGTCCAGGTTGATCGCGAAATAAAACATGTGATTTTAATTATTTCCCGTTAAATTTTATAAAATGGGTTTTTTTCGGGTTTTCAAAGGGAAATGAATGGAGGAAAATGGTATTTTTCGGTTTAGCGCCTAAGGACTGAGCGGTCAGTCCTGGCGCTCGGGTATATGGAGGAAAACGGCCCGGGGGCTTAGCTTGAAAGGGCTAAAATGCCAAAAACACATAAAATGTGCAGTTTATAGGATTTTCAATGTTTTCAAAGGGAAATCAAGGTTCGGACAAGGTCAAAAAGTGAGTTTTTAACCCTAGGGAATGGATTTTATGAAGGGATAAAGGGAAAACATATGTTTTTGTGGGGTTTTTATGGAAAAAGGAAAATGGAGAATGATGTAAGTTGGAAGAAAGGGATGGGAAAAAAGGGGAATGCAGCAGTATTTGACTGTGGATTTTTATAGGATATCAGAGGTTTGAAGAAGGAAACAGCAGTAGTAAAGGGTTTTGAACAGAGGGAAAAGGCAGGAGGCCTTATAGAGACTTCAAGAGCCAACAAGTTTTAGTGGTAAAATTTGTTCCTTGAGTGCTCCCAAAGTTTTAGCCACCTTTTTGGTCTAAAAACATTATAGGTGGCTAAAAAATTATTTCATACATCTCAAGCAAAAGATTTTGGATCATTAAGGAGGTGGAAAATCCCCTAGAATCTCTCCTTGTTGTCTACTCCAAACTTTAATTGCAAAATATTCATCAAAAGTGCAATATCTTCTTGATTATCCCGCATTTAACCCATATTAGGCATTCAAAGTATGACAAGCCTTAATCGCTATCTACACTAGCAACATACATCACAATATAATTTAAATGTGAGAAAGAGAGACTTAATAAGGATAAAAAGGTGACAATTGAACCCTCCAATTATACCTAATGGTGGAGCTCACCGCCATAAGTCACGATCCAATCATGGTGAATCGTTGACCCAACACTTATCCACAAAAAGGGTGATGTCCTACACTATTTGCTTGTTCCTTCTACAATTTTGGTTAGGGCACAAACCGGCCACCCTTAACCCTCCACACGCCGCAACTAAGCCCTTCAGGGTTGCGGTCCTCTTAGGAGAAGCATATCCAATGCTGTTGTCCCAAATAGAGCTTGTTACCTTAAAAGTAGATAGCTATAGTTGCAACCTCCCTCAAATAACCCAAATAGTCCCTTAACACAACAATATCTTGTCCGTTCCGAGCTCGACCTACCGCCCAACAAATCCTGACCCCTTGAGACAACAACCTTCGTGGACTTTTTTTTACCCTCAAACAAGCCTCCCGAACTCCAAGTCCACACTCCCTACAACAACTTAGCTCATACACAAAGTTCTCCCACGTTGTCTAGGGTAGACGTCCTCACGTTGTTCCAAGCCCCTCTTTCCTTGTTGCGACTTTTGCTGCGAGCTTCTTCAATTTAAGAGCTCTCTTCGGGATTACATTTTCACACAAAATGGATGCCTAAAATACATGTCTTCACCCTCCTTTTAATAGCCTAAATACCGGCTTCAACGAATTAATGAAGAGACCCATCTATTGAAGTAATTTACATCAAGCCTACATGAGTTGATAACCTATAATTAATTTTCAAATTCAAAACTTCATTTCTCTCTAACAAAAACTCGAATTGGATTCTTCTCATTGGGTTAGAATCGTCTCTTCGAGCACTATCATCCTTATCCATCACATGTTGAAATATCATCACAAGCTTTGTCCCAAACATCGATGGGTGAAAAACCCCAATCTTGGGTTTCAAGCCCATGGCTACTTTTGGCGCTTTGGCCTCCAACCCTTGAACACCAGGCTTGGTACCTCCCATGCTAATAAAACAAAAACCTTCATGGGAGGGAGTACTTCCCAAGACTATAAGTAAATCATCATTCAGCGATGAAACTCACCCATCCGGCATCGATTATTGTAACATACCCCGTAAATGAACTCGAAATATTGGTAAATGTTCTTTGCCTCACCGCTATCCGAACCTAAAGATCTCAAACTTCCATAGGGCTAGTTCCGTCCGAGGCTAGACTACCTTCCGAGCCTACATGATCTACATTGGCTTAGTCCTACAAGCATTCATCCTCCCGGATCAAATACCACTCGTGGAAAATCCCTCTAATCTTGGACATGCAACACCACAATATGATGAAGACTCTAGCCTCAATATGTAGTCCATCACATGAATCCATCTCGATCAACCTAATCTCTTCCATGCCAAAGAAACCTCGAGCTATCCCAACCATCCATGAAAACTCAATGGAAATCCACGATCAATAATCAGCCTTACAACAAACCGTTGTTCACTAGGCTCACCACCATTCCCACTGTAATCGCGTACCATCTGCCATGTAACCTCCGTCAACGTACATCTCCATGTCTTTAGCTAAACCCTCTACTCCATGATATATACACGGATAACTCCCTTTGAGTTTCCTTGATGTGCATGCTCTAATTCACCGACCTTCAAAATAGCTCGCAGATACGCTCTAATACCAAGTATAATTTCCATGGCCTTGGGTCTAGGATAGAGTCTTAAATTATATGATGCTACCAAACCAATAATCTCAACGTAACTACTTTGCATAATGGAATATAAACAACATTAAATAACATATTCACAATACGTACAATCCTTTAATTTTTCAACCTAGCTTCATTATATTAACAACATATAATACAACAATCTAAGTCTCCAATAATAGGGATAATGGCCCTCATACACCCACTAGTACATGATACAAAACAAAATACTGTACCATCTAGTTATAGCATTCTTCCACAAATTTCCTACCATACCATGTACCTTCTGGGGTGATTCGTCTCCCGATCTACAACCTGGCCTCTATCAATGTTCCAATCTTTTTCCACTAACCTCGATCTAGTCTACTCTAGTTATCCATTCATCCATCAAGGGCAATACATCGAGACTCATGTCAAGTTTTTCAAAGCTCCACTTGTGAACAACTCTCAACCTACCCATTTTTGCTCCTCAACTACCAGGGACTTCAACCCAATATGGTATTCCTTCATTGTCGATGAAGACAACATAGGGTACAAGAGGTTTCCACCTATCATCGCAATATGTCCATCTCCTAAGCAATGAACACTCTTGCCAGGGGAGGAATTCCCATCATCTTTTGTAGAAGTCCTTCTCCACATACAAGTCTCTAGCTCCACAACTCTACCCCCGGTTGATCAAACACTTGAGCTCATCAACTTCTAGGCTAGAAGTCACCTTTTTCCATCAAGGTGTTGCACTGGCACCAACAGCAAACTATCACATCATCCTCCAAAGAGGACCATAAGTGCCCAATCTTGTACACACTTGGTCCTCTCTCACGCTGCCCTCCAACAATCCACAAGGAGACCAAGTCCACGTTGTAGCACTGCTTCCTATTTAGAGCATCCCCACACTTGGGAGACCCTTTACACATGAATTCCCATAGAATCCACCAATCGCCCTTTTCTTCGTAGTAGAGGAGCTATTACACAAATATGGGCACATCAATATGTCCTCACCTAGGAAACCATCAATCCATCATACATGGGTACATTTGCAACACACCATGTTGTTGTCTTCTCGACCTTGTTTACACACAATTGTGCACTTTGTATGAGAAAATTCCCGATTTACCAAGACCGTCAATTTCTAACTTAAAGCAGCCTTCCTCTGTGGTCTCATGTCGCCGATGGTGTAATTGGTTCTGTTAACAATTAGCAGGGTTGCAAGAAGAAATCTTCCAAGATGACTTCCTCTTATTATAACTTTTTACCCCATTCACTCGAAAGGAGATTCTTTCCGTTGAAACTGCTATCATTAATGTTGTAGAATCATCTACAAACCCAAACCTAAAACTACCTGTAAGAAGAAAGGTAAGAATAAAAAACAAAAAATCTTCAAAAGAGAAAACGATAAAAACTTAACCAATCGATGATAAACGAAAACCTCGTTATCCTTGTCTCGATCCGTGATGAGGATCATTTTACAAAAAGAGCTTCACATAGAGTCGAGGACGAAATTCCGCAAGGGTTCCGCTCATACCCGCCGCCGTCTTGAAGGATCTTCAAGATAGTAACATGATTGGATCTTCAAATATGCCAAGACATCTTAATGCTTACGCGATCGCAAGATTATGCAGTGAAAAATCCCCGTTGGTGGCAAAGAAGGTAGTAAGTTCTAATTCAAGATCAACTACATCTCCCTCGCTTCATCCACTCCAAGATCGAGAAAATAAATCATGACTTAGTAATCAAACTCGCCTACCAAAGGTGTACTTCATAAATCAGCTTTCAATTAACATGTGAGAAGTTGTCATAATTACAATATTGCTGAAGATCAAGTAATTTCCTTTAGGAATTCCGCGACATTTTTCTCTGGCTATATGAAGAAATGCCGTAACTCATCCGTCGATTGTTGTTCATGAAATTAAGACATACCCGATGCTAGACCCGTCGATGTAGGATTACGTCGCATACACCGTGAAAAGTCGTCGCTATTAAAGCCGAAGTTGAAAATTTACTTAGCAAGTTTATTTATCTCGACTCATTAACGATTGGTATCTAATATCATTCCCGTCAATAAAAACAAGGAACAATACGATTATGTATCGATTATATGGATATAAATCGCAGCTTGTCCAAAAGACAATGATCCAACCCCTTATATCGATCAAATTATTGACGATTGTGGCTGAAGTGAAATGTTTTCTTTAATGGATGGATTTTCGGCTACAATCAAATCAACATACTCCCCGCATCAACCTAAAACTCGTCATTTGTCCATGGGGGACTTTTTTCTTATTGAAAATTACCTTTTGGACTTAAGAATGTTGGCGCCACTTTTCAAAGGGCAATGTCTTATGCATTTCATGACATTAAACACATTGTGTAACCCTACCTCTACAGATTTGCCTACTCATTCCTCGTAGAGAAGATCATACTCATTTAAGAGCCATTTTTATACGTTTGTATAAGTCATAAGATTCATTTGAATCCTCACAAATGTGTTTTTTTTTAGGCCAACTGGATGATTGTATCATCGTCTCAAAGGCAGCATTCATGTCGGATTCACCTGGGAGTATTGAGGCTATCATCAATTTACCTCCTCCTTATACTCTTCGCCAACCCAAAGTTTTAAAGGAAAGCAAGCTTTTTTACATTGATTCATTCCTAACTACATCAAGTTAATGAAAGGTTTACCAGGTTGTTGAAACAGTAATATTCCTTTCTCTAGGGATGAGATCATTGATCGATATTTTGATGCTCTTAAATATGCGTTGACCCATGCACCATTACTACATCCTCCCCAATTACAACCAAGATTACTTTTTGTACTGCCGCTTCCGATTCCACAATAGAAATGGTTCTAGTTCAGAAGATGTATCTCATGGTGAGCATGTGATTTACTATCTTAGTCGCAATTTTCATCCAACCGAAATCAAATATTCACATGTGGAGAAATGGCCTGCTACCCATTCAAGTTGTCCAATGTTTTGCCATTACATACTTTTACGCAAAACAACAATGATTTCTAATTGTAACCCTATGATGTATATTTTGACCAAACAATTGCTAGCAAATAATCCAAATGGGATTACAACGACAGGAGTTTGACTTGGAATTTGAAAATCAAAATAAAAGAAATCATTGATATTGTTGAACTTATGTGTGATTTCCCACGTACCCATTAAACTATGGCGGAAAAACTCGATTGCGGATAAATCCTTGTTTCTTATTAGTACCACTGATCATTGGTATGGAGATATCATCGTTTATCTTCAAATTCCAATATTTTTGGCCCGAAATTTCAGTGTATTTTCCAAGGAATACGTAAAATCTGTTTCCAGTTGTTAGAGTCAGCCTTTGCAACCTTCCTCCAGTGATCAAACCTGCTCTTTCAAAGTCATTTTAAATTTTCAAGGTCAAATTTTGTCATTTCAATGAGTCTTCAAGCAAAATTTGGTCACTAGGCATTAGGTCTAGGGGTTGCTTTTACTCCTGTCAAAGTTGTCCAAATGCCTATCCATGTCACCATTCAGCTGAGTGTACCATCATTCAGAGGGTTGACATCATCATGTCAGGTTCCATTGGGTCATTTTACAGCTTGTTCATGCTTCAGTTGTGCCTTGATAAGGTCCATTTCCCTCACCTAGGGTTTTGGAGGTAATTTCTCTTGGATGGTCAAATCATCGAAAAAATTGTATCCTGATGTTCATACACCTTCCCCTATCATTAATATACCTCATTAAACACTTCCCATCACTGAGATCCCTAAAATTCCTCATTTTTGCACAAACCCTAGTTTCTAGCCACAACTTGGCAATTTTCTAGGCTAGGCCTGTGTTTTTCCCTTTTGGACCCCTTCCCCTCACTCAATCTCTATGATTCCACTTCCCCCTGCTTCCTAACATCCCTACCTACTTCCCAAAATTTCCCCAAGAATTTAGAAGCCCCTTATCCCCTTCATTTCGCTTCATTTCGACAAAATCCCTTGTTTCACACATCGGGGTAAGTTTCACTCAAAAGATGTTTCAGATCAATACAAGATGAATTTTGGAAACCCGAGAGAGGTTTTTGTTCAAAATATGCCAAGGAAGAAAAACCTCTTTCACTTTTTACACAGGTATCATGGTTTTGGAGAAATGTCAAAAATACCGTTGCCTCAGGAGAATTGAATGCACCTCTGAAGTGACCTTGGGAAAATCAAGATGTCTCCTAGCATGGTTGGCCAAATGACTTTCATGATGAGTCAAATGATAACTAGACAGAAATACCTTTCCAATGAGCTATCATGAGCTCAATTTGGAGTTGAGGAAGACCTTCAAAAGTTGACTGCAACAGCACTCTGCCTTGAGGCAGCCTCGTTCTGATCATTTTGACTAGTGTTGGGAGATTTGCTTTTTACAGGGTAAATGAAATAAAAATTGCATAATTTTACTTTTTTTGGAAATTAGACTCAAAGAGCTTTCCAACGAGCTATCACACGCTTGATTTGGACACCGGGAAGGCCTCCAAAAGCTTCCTGCAAAATGCACTATGTGGCAAGAGGGATGCGACCCACTTGGGCAAAAGCGACCCACTTGGGCATTTTTCACAGTGCAAATTATAACGGGTGCGACCCACTTGGGGAAAAGCGACCCACTTGGAAAAAAGCGACCCACTTGCCAGCAGAATTCAGAAAAGTCGATTTGAGCGCCCAGTTTCGTTTTAGATCGCCTCCAACGGCCTTCAAATAGGTTCTTAACTATTGCACAGTAGTTTTTAATATGTTGGTGGTATCTTGATGACTTCAAACATTTGAATGGAAGAGTAAAACCCTACAGTCATGGCATTTTTGTTCCTCAGGGTTTTTAAATGTATATGGATGGTTTTATGAGTTTTTCTCCTACCTTATATCATTGATATATCCACCTTTGCATATATTATCAAAACCCCACTGTTTTCACACCCATTATACCATCGTGGTCATCATTATTGCTTTACCATTGTCAAGGCTTGTGTTCCATGATGATCATTGATATATTGTATCTCACTGCCCAATGATAAAAACGTTCTCATAACTCTGTTTTACTGCCCATTGACAAACACAGTCATATGATGCATTGCTCCCTTTGACAAGATTTGCTCAATATTCTAAAGGCTGCCTGCTTCCTTTGGTCAAGTTTCACTTGCAATTAAAACAGAGACTGTGCTTCTTTTTCAATCCACCTAAAACAGAGATATTATCATTGTTTGTTTCCTTATGGTGCTTTGACGGTGGGGGATATTTATTGGGTGTTGAAACATACATTATAACTCTGTTTTCACTGCATTTATATCAGTATACATATTGCCAATATTTTGTTCAAAGCCATGTCAGAGACAGAGTTAGTGTATGAGCAGGAGTCGGACAGTGACTCAATCGTTGAGGTCGATGCACTGAGATGGAGCATAGCAGTGCACCAGTAGTGGTAACATATCATAGAAGCCACAGAGCTTTGTTTCAACATCACGACGAGTACTATCTCCACCCGGGGTGGAAGGGGTCTCGTTGACTTCATCAGCAACGCGAGTACTATCTCCACATGGCGTGGAAGGGGTCTCGCCTTCTTCATCAGCGTAGGTACATTCACAGGATCATGATAGAGACAAAGACATGCTTCGTCACATGAAAGGCCATTATTGGGCTCGCATGCATGTCTGCAAAGCGAGAATGAAGATCATGAAGAGGAGGTTGCGCAAAGCACTAAGACGGCGGAAAAGGCCTAATCCACTTCGGATTTTGGACGAGACTTCATTAACTGGGCAGGACACATGATGGAGGACCTCCGCTCCAAATTTGGGCAAATTCGGAGAAAATTTTGTCATTTTCAAATTTTTGGGTCAAAAAACAGGTTTTTCAGTTAAGTGGGTCTCACCCTCATACGCTCACTTTTTTTTGGGACACTTGCTGGAGGAAATTTTTGCATTTTTGAATTTTTCATGGTTATTTATGCATCCTCAGAAATCAACTAAGCATTTCATCAAAATCTGGATGGTCAAAAAGCTCAAAAACACCATGAAAACCACCTTGCTGCCACCTTTTGCACCAGCAGGAAGTACTTCTGGGAGAAAGAAGTTTTGGAGGTCAAATGAGCTCCAAATTCAGAAATTCCACTTGGGTTCGATATTCAACATCCAGGGCTTTCCAACGAGCTATCATGAGCTCAATTTGGATGCCGGGAAGTACCTCAAATTTAGGCTGGAAAAAGCGCGACCCACTCGGCTCAAAAGCGACCCACTTAAATGTTTGCTGAATTTTCAACTCCCAGCTCAGATTTTCGCCTAGTATGGACCAGTTTTTCTTGTGGATGGAATTTTTGGGTTTTTATGATGTAAATTCATGTTTGACATGTAACTTTGGCTTATTTTTATCTATTCTAGAAGATTCACTCTCAAAAGGGTAAAAAATCATGTAATGGATCAGTTTCCACTCTTTTAGAGGCAAGTTGTTAGCTGCCTAGATTGTAGTTCCATGATTAAAATTGGTTGAAACTGATCCCTGAAGAGGGAATTCGACCCCTAGAGGTGGGGAAAGGTGTTAGAGTGATCTATATATTGTAATTTCTCAATCATTTTCAGAGGTTGGAGAGGTTGGACTCTTGGGATACTTTTGATACTATTGTACATACTTTTCATATTTTGGCTAAGGAAAGATCGGGGGTTTTGCGGCACTTGTTGGGATCCTTGTGGTGTTCTGTTCTTGATGGTGTTTCTTCTTTGTTTACTGTAAGTTTCTTCATGTTTAATGTATGCCATCCTTTCATTATGCTTTTGAACTAAATTGAATGAGTGAATAAGGTTGAATCCATTGTTTACAGTGCTTGGCCTTTGAATTCAGTTAGTTCTATATGTTTTCAGCTGTTTGGAGAGGATCCAAGTTCTTCTCTGCCCTCTTCAGCTCCTCATCGGTCTAATCTGTCCATATATCCAAATGAAAAGCATCAAGACATTCACCTACCTCGCCCCAACTTGAAATCTGCAAAGGTCTGACCTTATCCCCGGACCCAAAATTTTTTTTCCCATTACTCCAGCGAAAACCCAAAAAACCAAAAATCAAACATACCTATCTCTTTACAAGCCTAAAATCAGTTCCTATTCTATTTCCAGTCTCAAAAATATCATATTGTTGGCAACACACTATACCGTCGTGGTGCGACTTTGTTTTTCGACATTGTCTCACCCATGAAGAAGACGAAAAGGTTTTAAATGATTGTCACTCTGGAGCATGTGGCGGTCATATGTCTGGGTATGCCACAGCCCAAAAGTTATTGAGCGCCGGTTTTTTTTGGTCTTCCTTATTTAAATATTGTATTTATGCGATCCAAAAATGCCATAATTGTCAAATCTTCGATTGAAAGATGCATGCACCACCCGTTCCTCTTCACCCAATAATTGCTATCGGTCCTTTTGCAAAATGGGGCATTGACTTCATTACATGTAACCCTCACTCGGCCGAGGGGCATGGGTATATTATTCTCGCAGTAGATTATTTTACCAAGTGGCCCAAGGCGATGCCTACATTTGTGGTAGATGGAAAAACTGCAGCTACTTTCGTGTTCAATCATGTGATTGCTCATTTTGGTGTACCCCAAGCGATAATTACTGACCATGGGAGTCATTTTTGAAACATCATGATGACCGAGCTAACTGACCAACTTGGCCTGTGCCATGATAGTTCTACACCATATTATCTATAGGCTAATGGTCTAGTTGAAGTGATTAATAAATTTTTAGTCACCATGATCAAACGAATCATCAGAATTCATAAATCAAATTGCCATACCATGCTTTTTTCAGAACTTTCGGCATATCGAACCTCAGCAAAAACATCAACAGGTTTTACCCCTTTTCAACTGGTTTATGGTTTAGAAGCAGTATTACCGATTGAATGTGAGATACCATTACTCCAACTACCCATAGAGTTACTACCAGCTACCTCTAAGGAGGAAAAACGCTTTTTGTACTTATCTCAATTAGATGAGAATCAACGCACTGCTACATTAGCTACTGAGGTTCATGCAAAATGAATGAAAGCTTAGTATGATAGAAGTGTTACACCTCGTATTTTTTCAGAAGGAGACCTAGTTTTGGTATATGATCAAGCTAACGATAAGCTAGGGGCTGGGAAATTCGAACCCATGTGGCATGGTCCTTATATTGTCAAGTGATAGCTTGCAAAAGGGGCCTATGAATTGATTGATTTTGATGGGGTCTCTTTAGGCAAACCCAGAAATGGGCTTTATCTGAAGAGATATTACGCTTCACTCTTGTGTGGAGATACTTCCTGTATATTAGTTATTTTCTAGCTAGTGTGTTGTATATTAGAAACGTGTGCCTAGTTTTAGTGTGCTTTTCCTACTATTCCTGCTTATCTAGATTACTCTTGATATTGTAGATGTCGACATCTTTTCAAACATACATTGGTTTTTCTGATGGTGCTTATTTGTAGTGGTTGTTGAGGATTCGTCTCTTGGAATGAGAATTTGATTATATTGAGTATCAACACATTCCAATAAATTTAAACACATTAGTAGATGCAATAGCTTCTAGTGTTATAAACAGACATTTGCGATAATGAGAGCAGTAAATCAAAATAACATTCGCTAACATGTTGGACAAGTAACTGAAAATAGTAGTATATCATAGCATAGAGTAGTGTTTCAAAAAAATAGTACACCATCGTTGATCATAGGTTCAAAATACCTTATGATTAGGAAAAAAAATGATACAAAAAATGATATGAGTCTATACAGTTGATCATCCACTATCCGTGGTAATGATCATGATAATATACTACAGCCTGTGCCACCCTACTCAGGAATCTCCTGAACGGTCCAGGAACCCCAATGACATATCTCTGCAAGTGAAGTGGAATGTCGTCTATGGTGGTCTTTGGGATGTCCATAGTTAGTTGCTCCAGATGGTGTTCCAAATTAGTAAGGATCTCTTCTGTCTGATCCTGTGGTGGTGGTGATGCTACAGCTGCATCCCTTTGCCTCCTCTCAAAGGGGCAGAGAGTGACTAGTCGACATGGACCCACATCTGCATTTGAAATTTTTATCATTTGTAGATGATTTAAAAAACAAAGTAAAAATTAGAATTTAGAACATGTCAAAAGTGGTTTTTACCTGAGTTATCCCACTGAGCTCCTGGAGAAAGTGACATATCCTAATCACTGTGATAATCCATCCCAGCGTAAGGGAAGTATTCTATCATGAAGAGTTGGTTCTCTAACCAATGGAAGTAGGCTGGGGGAAATCGAACAATATCTATACCCTCGCTGTGACAGGCCATCAATGCAACCCATCGAAGCATCCAAGGCTCTTAGACTATACCATGATCAACTGGAATATGTTACAGGGCCAGTAGAGGAATCCTCTCTAGAGAAAAAGTAACCACAATCAATCCATATCCGAAGTTATTCAAGTTCCCGTTGTTTTCTCTAGTTAGTTGGCCTTTGATATTGGCCAACACTGCCTCGCACCAATTGAAGATGGTGCCTCAGAAACAGTCCACTGCAATCCTCATTTGAGATCTAGTAGCAATGTGTAAAGCTACACTTGCACACAATATGGTTGTGGTAAATGCAACTAATTTCAACTCAGAACGGATGATGGTTTTGATATCAATCCGTTTGTCTTTAGGATCGGCCTCATCATTGCAGAACTCTAGTTGCAGGCTAGCGACAGACTGGCCACTTGGCCTAGCCCCAAATAGAGAAATTGGTTCGCCTCTTTTAGACAAACTAGTTAGAAAGTATATGTCCTCTAGCTCGATTTCGAGCTGGTTGCCTCCAATCATAAAGCACTGGTCCTGTACATCCCACTTTTTTACCAACCAAGTGAGTAAGTCTACTTGGGCTCTCATGCCCCGAATAGCCCAGAATTTAAATAACCCGCATGCTCTCAAAACTTGTAATTTAAGTGGATGAATCATTGCAGCTTCATCCACCTCCTCGTGTTCACGTTCTCACCAGATAAGCATTGTAAATATCCCACAATGAAAAAAATGAAAGATTAGAATCATTTTAAAAAGAGCATTTTGGGTAATTTGGAGAGAAAATGTGCTTTTATATTCTTCACGGTGCCTCCGCACTTTTTTTCAGGGACAGTGCATAGCTACGCACAGGCTTTGTACTAAAAGTGTGGGACCACAACATTTTTCTTTGTAAGAAAATGTCAGGGTCCACAGGTACCATGTGTCTCACTTGCGGACCCCCGTGAGCGAAATTTTGAACCTATTTCTTCTCCAAAAATGAATTTTAAACCCTAAATTAAGGAAATGAATGGATGAAAAGCAAGGAAAAGAGAATGTGGATTATCTGTAGTAGATGGTTTTCGATTTGAATGGTCGGTTTGTCTGAAATCTTCTCTGGAGCTTTTTTTGCCAAAAGCTTTCAAACTTTCACTCTGAACTCAAATGGTAAAAATTATTTTGGAAAAATCCTTTTTATAAGTTTTTTCGAATAAATGAAAATTATTTTTGTTTATTTTTCACTTTAAAGAGATGGTTTTTCAAAATATTTTTATTTTATTAGAAGCAGGTACGTTTAATTTTTTGAGTTTTTGTGCAGAATACCTGATTTTTTAGGTGAAATGGTCATTTTTGACAAAGAGTATACTTTTATCACTTTTTCCAGCTCTTAAAAATTTACGAAAAAGTGAAACCATGGATTCCTCTTTTTAGCCCTTTTCAAACTCTCTAAATATGAAAATATTGCCAAGTACTTGACTATTCGAACTCGTTAAATGAAATGAGCATTCGTCCCTTCAGTATAAGTTTACCCCTTTTCTAGACTGAAATGGACTATTTACGAAAAAGGTATACGTTGACTAATCATTGTCAATAGAGTTCTCTCCTGCAATATTTTATCCTTTTTCGGGCCTGAGAGACTAAAATTATGAAAAAGTACACCCATGGAATTTTCTTAAGTTGTTTCTTCTGACTCCCTAAAAATGAAAACACCGAGTTTCTCCTATACTAGACTCATCAAAATTTAACAGTAAAGGACCTGTCGATTACAAACAGGAATGGAACACTCCTTCTTAGGGTTTGATTTTAAACTAAGTTGGACACATTCGAAGGATGAGCTTATAAACAAGAAAATGTTATCCTCCTCAAGCTTGTCAAAAATAAAGAGGTACTTGCCAGAAATGATGGGGGAAAAAGAGAGAAAACGAATCCATTTGTTACACTTTGATTTAAAAGCAGTATACCACTCTTGAACACGACACTTTTTGTCACACTTCTACTTGGCTTAAGAAAATCTTTTGCCTATCAGTTAATCAAACCACATTGAAGGTCTTCAGCCGGTTTCTAGCTATTATCTTAGGGAAATTGTTACCAAACCATCTGCAATGTAGTTATGTGTTCAAGAGGACAGTCAAACAAACCAGTCATCTACAAAGATTTGTCTCTATTTGCGTTGACCATCTATGAGTCAGTCCTTGCAAAAAAAAATTTCAAAACTTGATCTATGAATTTGTGTCATGATCTTGCTTATGACGGATCACTTTCTATCGACGAAAGCTCATCATCTAGGAAGTTGATCTAGAATCCGTCAGTACCTTGGAATCTGCATGCCTTAATGGCATGTTTCTTGCCTTTGACGATAAGTTGCATCATTGACCTTCAATCGAATGATTCCATGAAATGTTCGACTTCATATCACTTATTCACATTTCATGGATTGTACTAAGTACTTTGAGAGTCATTTTCATTATTGGTGGTTTCTCTCACACTTGTTAACATTTCACATCATTGACTGGAAATCAAGTGGGTTCTACCATGTTCGACTTCAACACATTTAATCGCATGGATAGAATTGTACTAGTTCGGGAAGCAGAAATCAAGACCCTTGATCTAGTTTCCACCATCCAGGCTGCGAGGATTTTTATTATTAATTATGCAGTGGACTATTCATTACATATGGTTGTGTCCATGTTGTGTCTGCACTATTGATGTAATATTAAAACCATTTCTGTATCAAAACAAATTTAGTTAGTTTTTTCTCTGAGTATGGGAATTCCTACCTCAGTGATGATATATATATGTTTTTCATTTAATGTTTTTACAGGATTCTGACTGGGGTGTCCACAGGCTAATCCTTGAAATGATAAAGCACATCACTCTTCGAATGCTCTGAGACTTCGCACTTTATGGGTCAATTTTTTACGCTGAAATTTGTCACCATGACGTTTTAGTGTCTATATGGGTTCATCATTAATCATGTATTACTCCCTTAGAAGTCTACAACATCAAAGTTCCTAAAATCAAGCCTTGAAATTGAGAGAAAATCTCATAAAACTCTTAAAAACACTTGTACCACACTTTCTCTTAACATTGCTTGCGGTGCCGCACCTATTTGTTCTAAATCATGCGAAGCTAAACGCACTTTTTCTTCATTAAAGGTGCGGACCCCTGTAAAAGGTAAAATGAAGGCGGAAAGTAACATTTAGAAGCCCAGCAGTCAAATCCAGAAGCTTCTGGAAGCAATTATCAGGTCGAAGGTTTGATCCTATAATGTACATTCATTCCTCCATTATGGGAGCCTACCCCTTGGTTTATGGAGCTCAATCCCTTCAAAATAGGATTCTATCCCCTCTTATGTGGAGCTGCAACCTCTTCTCTTTTCCTATAAATTGAAGCCATAGTGCAGCCTCAAGGGGAGAGAGACTTTGAGAATTTTTGAGGAGAAATGTTGTAGAAACTCAGACTCTCTTAACTGATTATTATATGGGAATGATTACACACCCATGTGCATTTTAGCTGAGAGAGTGCAAAGCTTGTCAGAGTAGAGAAAACGTCTGTTCCAAACCCTAGAAATACCTGTATGACATCAAGGCAGACATAGTTGTAAGGCTCTTTCCTCATCAAAGATAATACGAATGGATCCTGTTTTCTCAAAGAGTTCTTTAATTAAGTAGCTAGTTTATCATGTTTTATCAATGATTTATTTAATTAATTAGCTTGTTTCTTGAATTCCTTGATCATCTTGATAGATATATGATTCATGAATTGGTTTATATTATGCAGGTGCTATTGATTTTTTCCATGTTTGTGATTGCAGATATTTGAACACAACTCTTTCAAGCAACTGGAAAAAAGATTACAACAAATAACGCTAGACTACAGGTAGGCCTTCAAAACCTCTGTTGTAGCTAATTTTGAATCGAATATTATCTAGAGAAAATAGTTTTTGTTTGTCTGTTTGTTGCTAGCTGTCTGTAGGACACTAGGGAGATCTGTCTTGTCAGCAAGAACAATTCATCCATCCAACAAAATGGTGACTCTGCTGGGGAACGAATCTTGAACTTTGATTTCTTTTATTTTTTATTTGTGAATTTATTTTTCTAATTTTGATTGGTTTATACTGGCTTGGGTAGTTTATCCCTGTAGAATCTCTAAAAAAAAATTTAGAGTTTTTTTTTTATTTTTCTTTTAGTTTTTTGGTATCTGCACTTTTCTTTTGGAAACAATGCGGACATCTCTGCTCTTTTCTTGTATAAACAGTACAGGACTGCAACTGTTTACACTAAAACCTACGGACCCTGTGAAAATTTTTAGAAAACCTTAAAATTCTCTTTTCTGGATCATTTTGTTAGATTCTTAGTGTATACCCAGACTTGTATTTTATGTCAGAAAGCTTTGGTTGAGAGTTTATTTCATCATTTTTATGTTTTGAATGATTTTCTAAAAGATCTGCATGTTATAGTGATTTTTGTTTTGTCTTTATCTCACTCAAATATTAGAAGCCTTTATATACCTTTAGATCACTCGTATTTCCTTGCTTTCTTACTGAGTTTGACTTCATAGCAGAAATTGTTTTATGAGATTTAGATCCCATTTTTTCATTTGCAAAATCTTTAAAAAAAAATTGTTGATAAGTTTGGAATTTCACTTAAAAAACCATAATTGGATGTTTTTTGAGTTCTTGCTGACCTAAGGAAAGAATATCTTAGCTAGATAACAAGCTAAGAAAAACATCCTCAAAATATTTAAAGTTTTAATTCAGATTTAGTCTTTAGAATTTTTAGATCTCAAAATTAGTGTTTTCTAGTTTTGAGTGTTATTTTTAGAAATTGTAGTGTTTTTGTGGAGAAATTTTTGTTTGTAGTTTCGATCTTAAATGATAAAGGGATTTATTTTTGAGCAATTGATCATTTTGAGTTCTCATGAAATTAGATTTATTTTCATTTATTCTTGTTTGAGAGAAATAATTGTTTTAAAAGATTTCATTTCTCAACTCTTTCTTTTAGATAGAATTCATTGAAAGGAAAGGAATTGTTTCTCATAATAGATGCATTTTTAGTGTGTTTTGATTCGGATCACTACATATCATCAATTTCACTTTCGCACCTCTTGTCTTAAGAAATAGCCTACTAAAAGCAACGCTTAAATTAAAATCAATCTAGTAATTTTTATATTTCTAGGGCTCTTTTCCACCAACATAGCTTAAGCTAGTGTCTTGGGGTAGGAAGTAATTAACTCTCCAAGACAATTAAAACAAACATGTAGTCGATCTTGCGGTAGGAAAAATCCAATAGTCACTTGTATTCTCTGGGAAGCTCCTCCTAAAGGAGTCAAGCACGAGGTCATATCTGAACTAGTGGGATAATAAATTCTATCTCATTGGGAACGATAGAAGATGTGCGCATATTAACAATGGTAAACCTCGGATAGACCATTGTCGAGGAGATTGGGGTCACTTGTCGGTATACCTTGGATTATGTCAAGGAGCCTTCAAGGGGATTGAGCTTTGTTACTCTGCCCTTGCGCGTATGTCGGATTGTAGACTATTCCCCTAGGTATATTAGTTCCTATTGGTAACCTTATTAGCCATAAACTTTACGACGTTTTCCTAAGGTGATTGTGGAGGAAATATCCCACTGTACCTGGAGCAGACATTGACTAGACTCACTTGGACTCTCCAGAGCGTTATCTTCACTCGAGATGGTTTAAGTGGAGAAACTTGCACCAGTATTTTTTATTAAGCAGGTTGTTGGGGTAACTATTTCAACTGCCATTTCTACATTAAAATACTGTGATGTTGGATTTCATCACCAACTAGTGTTTTTAGTGTGGGAATTTACTGTTTGTGTGTGGTTTGATCTCCTAGATTTTTAGGTGTGTGATTCATTTGTTTGTTTCCTTAGCGAATTTAGGAATTTTCGTTGAAATTTTCTTTGATTGTGTGTAATTAATAATTTTTAATTGTGACTGAATTACCAAGACAATCGTGTAGACTCCAGGGGAAACCCCCTGAGTATACACCAATCCAACTTGAAGGATTGAAAGCTTTAGTCTCACATACTATAAGTAGAATTCAATCAATAGAACCAGGAGAATCATCCTTAATTGCTCATCCTGATTATCATGAAGTAACTCAAACAACATAATATATTCAAGAGCCAATTTCAATTTCTGAAGTTACTGGTATTATTTAGCTGAAGAGCCTGAAACTGAACCTGCTGTGTTGGAATCGTCTTTAGGATTGGTTACTCCGACTTCTAGTAATACTGATTCACCTAGGGTAAGACATTGCATTACTGAAAACCTTCCTTCTGATCTCATATGTATTGAAGAACTTGTTGGTCCAGATGAAGATGTAATTCTTCTTGAAACCCAAGAAACTTTGAATCATAGGGTGTGAATCAATATTCTACAGTCCTTTTAGAACTGATGCTTGGTATTTATCATTGACAGATTTTTACAAAACGCGGGTCTTACTTATTCACCACCCTGAATTCCTTTTTACCCTACACCGAGAGTTTATCATCCTTCATTAGCTATGTCAAGTGAGTCATCTATTTTTCCTTAATCTCTAGAAACATTTTTATATGGTGGTTCTTCTGTTCCTATGGGATACCCTCGCTCTCTGGTACCTTCTTAGGAGAAACTCCTCAAGCAATTGAACAATTTTTATCATCTAGTACAAATGGAACAAACACTGAAACGTTGAACACAAAAAAAAATTTTATGATGTCTGGCAATATTCCAAATCCTCAACCTCAAGGAAGTCAATTACCGCTTGGGGGTAAACCTCAAGGAATTCAGTTACTACCTGGGGGCAAACCTCAAGGAAGTCAGTTACCGCCTGGGAGGCAACCTCAACGTAGTCAATTACTTCCTAGAGGGCAACCTCAGCATAATTTTTTACCACCTGGAGATCAAACTGTAGGACAATATTTCCTGCCTGGGGAACAACCTCAAGGACAGTACATACCTCAAGGTCAATATCAACCTCAAGGATAGTACATACCTCAAGGTCAATATCAACCCCAGAGTCAATTTATACCACAAGGTCAACATCAACCCCAGATTCAATACATGGCTCAATGTCAATATCATCCTCAAGGTCAGTGCCTAGCTCAAAGTTTCCAACCTCCTTCCAGTAAACCGTTATTACAAGGAGTTGGAAATTTGGTAGTTAATTATCAAATTTACGTTCAACCTGGTTATGGTCCTTCATATTCAAAACCTTCTATGGGTCAATACCCCAAAATTAATATGGTGTGGGATCCATCTCAAATTCAATAGACTTTGCAACCCAATGTGCAGTTACCTAATCAACCCGGATAGCCCATAGGTTCTAGTCCAACCCAGCAACCTGTCCAGCCTACCATTCAAGTCTCTGCACCTGGTTCAGTTCAGCAGCCTAGGCCTAGTACACCTAGAACTCCTCCTCAAACTTCTACTACTGCTGCAACTTCTATTCAACCTACCACACCTATTTCTAGAGTATCTGCAGCTCTTATTTCTACTATCCCTGTATCAATGCAAATTCCTCAAGTATTTGTGCCATAGTCAAGACCTACAATTCAAACTATGATTTAGGTGCCTACAGGACAATCCGGTACGAGTATGATTCTCACTAGTCAATCACAATTTACTTATCAACCATACCATGGATAGTATCAATTTGGACAGGCTACACAAAATCCAACATATCAGTATCAGGCGTATCCTAGGTATACTTATCAAGTACCTCAACAACCCTAGTATGGTCTAGTTAATCCTGGTTATCCAGGAGGTTTCACGATTCCTAATGCGCATCCAATTCTAGGATATCCTGGATATCCTCCTCCTGGAACTGGTTTGATCACACAAGGTTATCAAGACCCTAGCCATTGGTTACCATTTATAGCAACTTTAGATTTACCTGATCTATCGCGCCTTACAAATGATCCCATATTTTATCTTTTGTATTGGCCACCAATTCCTAATAAGTTGCCTAGTGATATTCCAAAGTTTGAAGGTAAGTCAGGAGAAGATCCATCTAATCATGTTATGACTTATCACCTCTAGTGTGCATCCAATTCACTAATCAATGATTCGATTTGATTGCATCTTTTTCAAATAACTCTCATTGGTCTAGCTACCAAATGGTACATTGAGTTACCACGCGGCTCATTTAATAATTTTAATGCACTAGATACTGCTTTCTTAACCCATTTTCAGTTGCCTGTCAGATACGACAATGGCACAGAATTGTTGACTTCATTAAAACAATCTACGTTTACGTACATATTCGATCACATTCATGAATGGAGACGTAGGAGGCATTTAGTGAAGGTCTTTATTCCGGATCAAATTTTGGCTGAATGGTTTATTAAATCGTTATTGCCCAAAATTACTAAAGATGGAGGCCAAAGGGTGCCTTGATGTTGTATAGATTTCTCCTTGGGTCTCAGCAATCATTTTCCTTTAGTATGATAAGCCTTCCTCTCTAGAATAACTAGAATGAATTCATGGGCACAAAGGTGTGATCTTTAATGTTTCAACAACCACTCACTAGAATAGAAATTAATCTCTCTATGAACTCTCTCCAGCTTATAAACTATACAGATCAGTTTCTATTCACATTAATAACTCAGGTATCTCTACAGTCTCAGTCTATATGTGTTTGAGTCTACCCTTCAACCTGAAACCTGAGCTCAATATATAGGGAGATTGAGGTAGTTTCAAATCCATTAAGAGAGGGATGGATTCCTCCCATGAAGGGATTTTAGTTCCTTGGACCAAGGGATAAGCTCCATGAGTGGAGGGATAAAGCTCGAACCGGCACTACTCTAGAGGCTTCCAGTTGGGAGAATATTCGACTAACTAGGCTTTTAGAAGTTACTTTTTATTTTTATTTTCTTTTCATAGGGGGTACACAGGTTTTAGTGGAAAATAGAGCGGCGATCACCGCGGCTAATGGAAGGATCATCAGTGCATGTGTAGGAAAAAGCTAGTAAAACTAGACATGTAGACATTTAAGGGTTTAACAAATATTTTCTCCAATTTTCAATACTTGATTCAAGAACATGAGTTCTTTTTTACCTCTAAGGGAACATGATATGGAATGTGATAGACCCATATAAAAAGTCAAATGTCATGGTGAAAAAATGACATGTAACACCAACCCCCGATCATTAGGGCTTGGATTACCTCCCAAGATACAAAAAAATCAACATCTTGTTGGAAAATATTCACCTACAAGTTTCTACACGATTCCCTATGTTGATCACCTATAGGTTTCTCCCCTTTGCACCTTCGTTGGTTATAGAAATTCAGGAAAAAGAGAAATTTAGGAAGCCTCTTCTTCCAGAAACTTCTATAATTTTTTACAACCATTTACCTCAGATAAAAAATTTGGATCCTATCCTACCATACTTTGGATTTTCCATACCTTATCCTTTGATCCCATCCTCCCATCAAAGGTGGATATATAACCTTATATTGGTAATTGGATAAGAACTCCCAACCTACTCCACTCCTCTACATATTTACAGCCTTCCATATGCAAGGGTTTGGATTTTGGAGAATGATTATACCCTAATGCTTGTATTGTGAGAGGTATCGTTCCATGCATTGTGACAAGGAAAGGATAAGAGAACTTGGAGGAGCTCTTCTACAAGATCGACACCTATTTATGGTTGTAATATCCTTCCATTTATATTAATGCAAAGATTTCTTTGTTTTCCTATATGTCATTTTTTTTATTTCATGTGTTTCAATACCATGTTGATCTATTGAATATATTACTTAGATGATGTTCCATAGATCCTGTAGTTTCTTGGCATGTATTGTCTGACTGTGCTGGTTCTAATTTTGGAAATCAGAGCCTAGATTAGAGCATTCAAGCTAAAGAAGGAGTGAAGCATACAATAGATTCCAAGTAGGATTCATCCCATCATCTATTTACTTTAAGGAGAGCAATAGGTTCCTTATCTCTTTGTTGTTCTAGGCTAGCCACTAGACCTAGGGGAGATACTTTTTTCTGCAAACGTAAATCCATCATAAAAAATTGGCGACTCCACTGGGAAAGAATGAGATTAGGGTCATCACGTAAATCCATCCCCGCAAGTATAATAATTGAACATAATTAAATATCTATGTATCCATCCAAAGAAGGTTGGTGAGAATCTGATCGTCGATGGACCTGCATGTCGGGACTTATGATCTATCCACATCCTCATCCATGGTGCCCTCAGATCAAGAGGTTCGAGTGTAATTTGTTGTGGCTGAAGTAGTGGCACCCGTTCTAGAGCAAAGAGACCATGATCGAACCATATATTAAGTTATTTAATTTCCCCTCTCTTTATTTAGTCAATTATTCCTTCATATTGACAAAAACTCCTTCACTCCAATTGAAGATTGTTGGCTGTAGGCACTCCACCCCATACTACATGTACGATATATTTGCTACATGAAGTGTTGAGCTACCTGCCAATCTCGTGATAATGAACAAGATCATTCTCAAAGGTAATTGGGTTACATCTTTTATATTTATATTTCCATCCCTAGTGGGCTTGGCTCTAGGTCTGCAAGAGGTAGCGATATAATCTTTCATTGTTTCCCCAACACTTCTCCCACCTAGGATAGAGATGGGGGCACCTCTCCTGGATAAACTTGTTAGAAAGTAGATATCTTCCACCTTTATCTCAAGTATATGTTCCCCAAAACTAAATGATTTTTGTAGAAATTTCCTGTTTTCCCACCCTGGTTTTCAGTTTCACCTTATTTCTCTAAATAGTTAAATGCCCTTTCCCATATCCTTACATTCAACAAACTGGAAAATAATTTTTTTGCTGAAAACACAAATTCTGGAAAATTTACAGAATGCTGGAAAATGCAGAAATAAATATTAGCAAATACAAACAGCCATTCAACACATTATAACACAGTGATTTTTGGTCAAGGTGACCATGGAAAAACACCCTACAACTCTTGGGGAAAACTAGTTCAAAAGCTCCTTCTTATTTCTGAAAAATGCTTTTACAGAGAGGTGAAATATACAGGAAAAATTCCAGCAAATTAATTAGACTTATCTGGCTTTCCGTGCTTGCCTCTGCCTTGGAAAATGTGCCAGAACAACAAAATACTCAAAACATAAATTTATTATAGCAAACTTCCTTTCTTGAAAACTATGTTGGCTGCCTTGAAAAATGTGCCCATCAACCTTGGAAATCAAGCCCTTTATTGTTGTAATTTTCCTAAAAAATTGTGTTGCCTTTCTCCTCAAAAAATGTGCCACAAAACAGTTGTACGGACTATTGTACGGGCTGTTGTCTCAATTTTCATGCTACTGTACGACCTTGCTACCTCGATATTCGTGCAGCCTCTTGCTGCCTCGAAAACCATGCCCTCCTTGCTGCTGTATGGATTTGTTGAGTTTTCCTCTCCTTCTCCTTCTCAAGCTCTCTTCAGAAAAAGTCTCCAGCTCTCCTTCTCCTTCTCTCAATCTACTCATGAAAGAATGAATGACCTTTTCCCTCCTTTTCCTCCTTTAACCTAACCCTAAGTGATTTTTGGGGAATCCCTAAATCCAATGGCTGAAATATATTGAGATCTAGGGCTGAGATCAAATGCTCACTTAAATCTCACTTTCTATTTTTTAATTCACCCCACTTTAATAAAGACCCAGTTAGTCATGTATTTCCAAAGTCACTTTTCCTTTCTAATTTTACATTGACTTTATTAAAGTCACTTTAAAATTAGACTTTAGTAACTTTATCACTTAAAGTCACTTTTAAATTAGATTTGACTTTATAAAAATCATAAAGTCACTTTAGGAGAAAAATTAAATTCTTTTGGACACTTTTCCCTAGGCCAAAGATCAAAGCCTTAGGGAACCACCTGTCCTCCGGTACCAAATTTCAACACTCCCTCTTACCGAGGAAGGTGTTCCTCACCACACCCATCTTGTCTCTGAAGTAGACATGCTTGCCCCGTGGTAAGGCTTTCGTAAGAATATCTGCAACCTGCTCATCAGTGGGAATATACTCAAGCTTCACAGCTCCTTTCTGAACATAGTCTCTGATGAAGTGATATTTGATCCCGATATGCTTTGACCTGTCATGAAATACTAGATTCTCCATGAGTTTAATGCAACTTTGATTATCACAGTAAATCACTGAAGGTCTCAACGGCTGACCAAATAAGCCAAACAACATCTTGCGAAGCCAGATGGCCTCACAACTAGCTAGACTGGCTGCCATATACTCTGCTTCCGCTGAACTCAATGCTACTGACTGCTGCTTTCGGCTGAACCATGACACAACTGCTGAACCCAACCCAAAACAACACCCTGAAGTGCTCTTCCTATCAGAAGCACAACCTGCCCAATCAGAATCAGTGTAACCTGCCAATCTCACTCCATCCCCTTGCTTGTAGTCCAGACCATAATCCACTGTCCCCTGCAAGTACCGCAAAATGTGTTTTGCAGCCACCCAGTGAACCTTCCTAGGCTCACACATAAACTGACTCATCGTGTTGACTGCAAAACAAATATCTAGTCTAGTGTTGACCAAATACATCAAGGAACCAATCAACTGTCTGTACAATGTGGGATCCACCAACTCGGAATCCGAAGCATGAAGCTTCTTCCAGTTGGTGATCATCGGTGTTGACATGGGTTTACAATCCTCCATGTGGAATCTACCAAGGATATCCACAATATACTTCCCCTGCCCCAGGAAGAAATGCCCCTCCTCCTGCCACACCTCCAAACCCAAAAATTAATGCATCAAGCCGATGTCCTTCATCTCAAACTCCGCCGCAAGATCTCTCTTGCAGTGCTCTATGAGTCTCTCTGCACCTGTAATGACTAAGTCATCCACATACAACACCAGAATGAGAGGCTCCTCACCTATCACAATATAGTAAAGGTTTGGATCTGCCTCACTCTTTGTGAAACCCATCCCCTGCAATTATGTATCTATCCTGGAGTACCAAGCTCTGGGAGCTTGCTTCAGGCCATAAAGGGCCTTCTTCAGTCTGCACACATGGGACTCCTTCCCATGCACCTCAAAGCCTTGTGGTTGCTCAATGTACACCTCCTCCTGTATGAAGCCATTGAGAAATGCGGTCTTCACATCCATCTGGTGGATCTTCCAACCCATCTCTGCTGTTATCGATATAATGGAGCGGATCGAAGTATATCGAGCCACGGGAGCGAAGGTCTCCTCATAATCAACTCCCTCTACCTGGGAGAACCCTCTAGCCACAAACCTCGCTTTGAATTTCTCAATGCTGCCATCTGCGGCATGCTTTACCTTGTAAAGCCATCTGGAAGTAACCACGGATTTGCCCTCAGGCCTCGGCACCACCTCCCAAACATCATTCTTCATGATAGAAGAATACTCCTCCTGCATGGCCTCTCTCCAGACCTGCTGGCTAGCTGCCTCCTCATAGCTAGAATGCTCAGAGTCAAGGATGCTGGTAGCCATTGCCATATAGCTACAAAACCTCTCAGGTGGTCTGCTCTCTCTGACCGGCCTCTTAGGCCCAGCAATAGATGTGGCCTCTCTCAAGGTGTCCTGAAGCCACTTGGGCTTCCTCTTCCCTGAGCATACTTCTCCCATTGGAGAATGAAACTCCTCCTCCTCATCATCATCAGGAGCCTGAACTCCTGACTGTCTGTCTGTTGTCCTCCTGCCTGCACCTGAACCTATAGAAGCTGAGGTACCATGTGAACTGTCCATCAGTGGACTCCCTAGTGAACTGCTCTGTGGACTGCTCTGCATGCTGCCCGAAGCACCACCCCTCTGACTCTGTGAGCCACTGCTCACTGACGGACGTGACATCGTCATAGATGTACCTCTGGATCCTCCTGATCCCTGCCCACTGGATCCATGCGACTGACTCAACTGCTGCTGAGGGTCTGGCTGATCCAGATACTCTAACTCCCGTGACCTCCTAAAGGCCCTATCCTCCTCGAACTTCACATCCCACCTAACAACAACTTTCCTCTGTGCAGGAATGTAAATCCGAAAGGCCTTTGAGGTCTCACTGTAGCCCACAAAGATACCCTTCTCTGCGGTGGGCTCTAGTTTGGTCCTCTTCTCTTTGGGTATGTAGGAGTATGTGATACACCCAAAGATACGAAGATGACCAATATCAGGCTTCTTCCCAGAAAAAGCCTCCTCCGGAGTCATGTGCCCCAAGGCACGATGCGGACTCCTGTTCTGCAAGTAAACAACTGTGTTGCAGGCCTCTGCCCACAAAAACAATGGCAACCCCTAATCATGTAACATGGCTTTGGCAGCCCCTCCGATGGATCTGTTCTTCCTCTCCGCAACCCCGTTCTGCTGGGGGTTGTAAGGAACAGTGAGCTCCCTCCTAATGCCTGCCTCCGCACAATAGTCAACAAACTCTCCAAGGGTGTACTCTCCTCCATTGTCCGACCTCGGGGACTTGATCTTCCGACCTGTCTGTGTCTCCACAAGAGCTCTGAACTCCTGAAACCGCTTGAAGACCTCACTCTTGGTCTTCAAAAAATAAATCCAGGTCCTCCTGGAGTGATCATCAATGAATAAAACATAGTACTCATATCCACTCAAGGAAACATGAGACATCCGACCGCTCACATCGGAATGAATCAAATCAAGTATCCCAGTCGCTCTGCTGTCATTGCTGGGAAAAGGGGATTTGGCAAACTTGCCTATCGCACATCCTCTGTAAGTATCAAAGTGATCAGTACTGAAATCTGGCACACCTGTAGTGATCTCCCGCAAAGTCCTCAAGGCTCCATGATACATATGCCCCATCCTGCGGTGCCAAATCTCACACAGCTCAGAACTGCTAGCTCTGTTGTCGGTACTACTGCTCAATGCCAAAAGGGGTTGAAATGCAAACTTGTACACCTTTGCATGGCGTACACCTATCACTCTAGCTGAATCAGCTGGAGCGCCCCTGGGATATATCAGCACCTGTCCTCTCCTGAACAGTATCTCATATCCTCTATCCTCCAAAGCTGAGATGGATATGAGGTTCTTCCTCATCCTTGGCACATAAAGAACATCTGACACCTTCAAGGGAGGTTTAGACTCCCTCTGAAATGTTAGTGTTCCCACACTGACTGCTCTAACAACTCTGTCATCACCGAGTACTACCTCTATATCAGTGCCACTCTCTGAAAGCTCTGAGAAGTACTCACGGACTCCTGTCATATGACATGAAGCCCCACTGTCCACATACCAGATACCCGAAGATGCTCCGCTAGTCAAGGGAAATGCATGCTCCCTCTGAACCTATGTGGCAAGTAATCCTGCACTAGAGGACTCACACGTAATGAACCCAAACTCCCGGTCAAAGCGATCTGCAAAGTCCTCAACCTTTGCTGATGCTGCCATGCTTTGGTTCTTCCCCTTCTTCTTCTTCTTCTCCGGACACACAACTGCATAGTGTCCCATCTTCTAACAATTCCAACACTTCACCTTGGAATAGTCCTTCTATGTGTTACCCTGTTTACCTTTACCTTTGCCTTTGCCCCCACCATTGCTTGTGGAAGCCTGCTTCTTCTCTTTTCCTTTCTTGCCTCCTGCCAACAGTGCTACATCCTCATCCTGCTCAATTGGCTTGGCTGCCCCAAGCTAACCTTTCCTGATCTCTGTCTGAATGCAATCATCCCCAAACCTCTCCCATGTGGGAAGGGTATCACATACACAAACCCCATCAGCAAAGTTCATCCATGAACTGGGGAGGCCATTCACTGCAATCCGCACCAACTCAGTGGGTGGAATGACCTCTCCAACTGCTGCCAACTCATCTCTCACATTAGTAATCTTTGTGAGATATCCAGCTGCACTATCAGTCTTAGCCATCTTAATAGTCTTCAGCTTCTCCTTCAGGACCATTTTCCGGTTTTCATTGGTACTCTGGTAGAGATTGGACAATGTTGTCCACATCTCATGAGCATTTCTCTTTCCTCTCACATGAGGAATGCAATGGTCTTTGATTCCATCTAGAATCAGTCTCTTACTATTGTTGTTCTTTCTATTATATGCTGCCAACTGAACATGATCAGGAGGCACATTAACAGGCTGTTGTTGGGTATGAACCATGATATCCCAAACTTCTGCCTCCTCAAAGATACTCTGCATTCTCTCCTTCCAAACACTGTAATTGGTATGCCCATCCAACCTATCCTCCACCCTCAATCCCAATGACATCCTGCTATCCTAAAAAATGAAAAATAGCACTGTTGTAGTAAAGATAAAAAATTATGTTTGTGAAAAATCAACTTGCTGGAATTTTCTAAGTGAAAAATCAGCAGACTGTATTTTTCTTCTTGCTGTCCCAAACTGCACTTTCAGCACTCAGCTCTGATACCATGTAGAAATTTCCTGTTTTCCCACCCTGGTTTTCAGTTTCACCTTATTTCTCCAAATAGTTAAATTCCCTTTCCCATATCCTTACATTCAACAAACTGGAAAATAAATTTTTGCTGAAAACACAAATTCTGGAAAGTTTATAGAATGCTGGAAAATGCAGAAATAAATATCAGCAGATACAAATAGCCATTCAGCACATTATAACACAATGATTTTTGGTCAAGGTGACCCTGGAAAAACCCCCTACAACTCTTGGGGAAAACCAGTTCGAAAGCTCCTTCTTATTTCTGAAAAATGCTTTTACAGAGAGGTGAAATATATAGGAAAAATTCCAGTAAATTAATTACAGATTTATCTGGTTTTCCGTGCTTGCCTCTGCCTTGGAAAACGTGCCAGAACAGCAAAATACTCAAAACATAAATTTATTATAGCAAACTGCCTTTCTCGAAAAATATGCTGGCTGCCTTGAAAAACATGCCTAGCAACCTCTGAAATCGAGCCCTTTGTTGTTGTACTTTTCCTCAAAAACCGTGCTGCCTTTCTCCTCGAAAAACGTGCCACAAAAATAGTCAGACGGACCGTCGTCTCTGGCCAGGCCGCCGTACGTCTTGCCGCTCGATGAGCCCGTGTGCCTCTCACTGCCTCTGAAACCATGCCCTTCTTGCCGCCGCACGGACTTGCTGGTTTGCCTCTCCTTCACCTTTTGGAGTCTTCGAAAAAAAGTCTCCAAGATCTCCTCCTTCTCCCTTTCAATCATTACCATGAAAGAATGAATGATCTTTTCTCTCATTTTCCTCCTTTAACCTAACCTTAAGTGACTTTTGGAGAATCCCTAAATCCAATGGCTGAGATAGCTTTAGATCTAGGGCTCAGATTAAATGCTCATTTAAATCTGACTTTCTATTTTTTAATTCACCCCACTTTAATAAAGACCCACTTAGTCATTTATTTCCAAAGTCACTTTTCACTTTCTAATTTCACATTGACTTTATTAAAGTCACTTTAAAATTAGACTTTAGTAACTTTATCACTTAAAGTCACTTTTAAATTAGATATGACTCTATAACTTTATAAAGTCACTTTAGGAGAAAAATTAAATTCTTTTGGACACTTTTCCCTAGGCCAAAGATCAAAGCCTTAGGGAACCACTTGTCCTCCGGTAACCAAATTTCAACATGTAACTTCTAGAAAAAGCAGACCAAGTCAAAATGTAATCTTAGCCGTTGATTGGAGATCTATCTCAACCGTTGAAGTCTCAACGAGAAGACTATAAAGGAAGGCTTGAGAGTCATTTGGAAAATACACTCGAGAGATCAAGAGATCGAATTTTCTTAAGTGAGCAGTGCGCAAAGGAAAACCATATTGAGAGATTCTCACACAGTTGAGGGGCAGAGACAGTATTCGGAGAATCATCAGAAGATAAAGGCAGAGAGAAATCCAGCAACTCCAACATAAAGCTAGAGAGGTTGACGCAGAGCCACACAGGTCTATGTAGAGGGCAAGAGGAAATCGATTTTAGAAGCCGGGAGCCGGGGTGTGAGACTAGGAGGCAGAGATCGAAATTTCTGGGGAGAAGATCGATTCACAAGCTGAGTGACATAGTGCCCAGAAGGGTTGACGCTGGGACTGCACAGAGGCAGCATAGAGCTTGTCAGAGGCATCTCATTCAGTGGCCAGATCAGCCGGGATTTCTAGTGATAGTGTGAGGTAACCTCACTAATCTTTCTGTCAGTGATATTCTCTATAACTGAATTGTCCGGAGTGACATTCAGAGTTGTATTCAGGATTTACTGCTGCTTAATAATAAAACCCTCAGATTTGTTGCACTGGTTTTCCTGCCTTGGGTTTTTTCGGGGACATTTGTCCAAAAATAATGGTGTCCTATGTGATTTTTTTCTTTTACTCAATTTCCTGTTTCTATATCTAAATTTAATTAAGTGAAGGTTGCTTCAATAATTACTTCAATGTTTATAGAAGAAATCTGCAAATAACTTGTTTATTTTTAATAACAAGTAGGAGAAGTTAATTCAGTTTGCTGCAGTAGGATTCTAGATCTAGGATTTGGAATTTTCACAATTCCTATTCTAGATCAGTATGTGGATTTTCCTTCTATAAATTTGCCATCTTCAATAGGAAATGAAGAAAAATTGGATGATAATAATGTTTTTGCAGGATCAGAAACTGCTCTTGAAGAGCTTGTTCTTCAAGATGAGCAACCACCACATCAATCACTACGAAGGTCAACACGAATCAGGGCATTTCCAAGAAAGTATGATGAATTTGATACAAGAAGCTCTAATAAACAAAATAAAGGAAATGAAGGGAATGTTACTTCAAGCTCAGGTAACAATTCCTGTAATTCTTATGATTGTGAATTTAATATTTTCGTTGTTAATGAACCTTCTACCTTTGAAGAAGCTGCTAGTTGTAATGAATGGAAAGATGCAATGCAAAAGAGTATGATGCTCTCATTGAAAATGCTACTTGGAGGTTGGTGGATCCTCCTGTTGGTATCAAACCCATTGGTTGTAAGTGGGTTTACAAAATTAAGTATAAGGCAAATGGTTCACTTGACAAGCACAAACCAAGACTTGTAGCAAGGGGGTATGCACAAAAAGGTGTTGATTATACAAAAACATTTGCTCCTACAACTAAATGGGGCACTATTAGAACTTTATTTTCTTTTGTAGCTCAAAAGGAATGGAAAATACATCACATGGATGTAAAAACCGCCTTCTTAGATGATCTAAAAGAAGATGTCTATATGTTTCAACCAGAGGGTTATTCTGTTAAAGGAAAAGAATAGAAGGTATGCAAATTGGTGAAATCCTTGTATGGTTTGAAACAAGCACCTTGAGCATGGTATGAAAAACTAACTGAGCATCTTCTCAAGTAGAATTATAAGCATTTTGATCTAGATGATGCAACTTTATTTGTCAAGAAAGTCGGAAGATCATTTGTATATCTAGTTGTTTATGTTGATGATTTGCTTATCACAGGGTACAATGATGATTATATAATCTATGTTAAAAAAGAGTTGCAAAAGGTTTTTGATATGACAGATTTGGGTTTACCTCATTATTATTTAGGAATTGAAGTTGATAAAATACCTAACCGTATTTTTATTTCTCAGAAAAAGTATATTGGACAGTTATTGAGTAAATTTGGAATGCAGGATTGTAATTCTGTTTCTACTCCAATGGAGCAGAACCTAAAGCTTACTTCACATGAAGGCAGTCCATTTGAAGATCCAACAAAGTACAATCAACTTGTTGGAAGTTTCATTTATCTTACTACTACTCGTCTTGACATATCTTTTGTTGTAGGAATACTTTCCAGGTTTATGCATTAACCCTATGAAGGTCATTGGGTCACAACAAAACGAGTGCTTAAATATTTAAAAGTTGCTCAGTCATATGGCATCAAATATTCTAACGTCTTAGACTTCCATCTCATTGGTTATTCAAATGTTGATTTTGATGGCGATAAAGAGCATGGAGTGTCTACTTCTGGTTATTTGATGTCTCTTGGATCAACAACTATCACTTGGAGATCACGAAACCAATTTGTACCTGCTGATTCAACCACTGAAGCCGAATATGTTGCTGCAACTCAAGCTACAACAAAAATCGTTTTGCTTCGGAAAATACTTGAAGAGTTGCAGGAGAAACAAAAGACTTTAACACCTCTCTTTATTGACAACATTTTTGCAATCCAATTGGCCAAGAATCCTAGATTCCATGATGAAACCAAACATATCAACACAAAATATCACTTGATTCGACATCATGTAGAGGCCAAAACCATTCATCCGACACATTGTCCTACTTCAGAGCAAATTGCAGATATCTTTACCAAAGAATTGGGACGTGAAAAGTATAATTCAGAATGTTACTTGGCATGTCAGATGTCCCTTTGAATTAAGGGGGAAATGTTGACTAATCTTTCGGGATTACTTTTTATATTATTAGTTAGTATTATTTGGTAGTTTTTCTTGTTTTTGTTGTTAATAAGTTACCGAGAAGTATTCAGACATAACTGTCTCTCTTTTTTTCATTTTTATAAATATGTGTTTTCAATATCAATAAAACAATTTTTGTTGTGGAGTTTATTCATGGGCCTGTCTACGTATCGTATACCTTGGTATTATTTTATCTATGAAAAGTGCCAATGATTGCTTAAACTTCCAGGAAATATTTTGCAAATAGTCTAACTAGGTTTTATCGAGTTTCATGTTTGTCAAAGACCATCCTTTATCTGGTCTTTATGGTTTAAAAGTTTAACTGCAGTCTAAGATGCGCCATGTGTCTGTAAACAAGAATTCCTTTTGTGCTTTGCCTTCAGCGATTTTGATTTTAAACCTACTATCTTTAGAAATTTGTTCCTAAATATTCTAAAGTACATTATAATTTTCAGGAGCAAAATTGATGTCCCATTGCATATGTTAACCTATCCACGAAACCAATGGCCTTGGCTGATAACCATGACATCATCTAGTTCCTTTAATGCATTGGTTCCTTTAATGCCTAATTTACTGTTTGTTGGAATCACGATTGCCATTAGACCAAAACCTGCAGGCGTTAGTTTCCACTATAATTGCCAGAGTTAGGATCCACCGGAGGCGGTTAGTCAGTGTCGCGAAACACATGGGCAGTGCTGAAACCAATGTCCAATAGTGCTTACTGTTTTGTTAGATTATAAGAATCTAATGGCTTTGTCTGGTAACCAGGAGATCATCCAGTTTCTTTGATGCCTAATTTAGTGTTTACTGTTTTGTTAGGATTATAAGTAGCTACTTTTGCAGGTTTTGAAAAGATAGTGATTTTGTTGTGAAAAATTGATAAGCACTAATTCAAATTTCAATACGCCTTTTTTAGGGTTTTTCTTGATTATTGTTTAGCCAAAGCTTGTTCAGATACTCTGTTTTGCAAGCTTAGACAGTGGCTCTAATTTTCTTGTCGGTTTGGTTGCAGCTGGTTCTCACACTTATCATTGTCCATGCGTATCTTGCAAGAAGTTGTTGCAAGCTGCCACATCTTCAGTCAATCGCTTTTCCAATATTTACAAAGAGCGTAGATTTTATATACTCAGCTTGAGTTGTGGTCTAGGAGAGTTTAAGCTTCACGGAGGAGACAAACATGCCAAATGTTGTAGGCTTATACAATATGAACATTGTAGGGAGGATTCTATGTTCCTTGCTTCTACTTTACAGTGTCCAGCAGAAAGATGGCAGCCAAATGGGGTGGAAAGACATCTTAGCAGTTGCTCCTCGAGCAATTGCATGAATGCCAGTGACGATGAACCATTGATGAGATTAACAGATCAATATTTTCCTGCACTGGTAGGGCGGAGATGTTTCTTTTCATTAGCTTCAGTATGCTTAGGGACACTGCTGACAGCATCTGGACCATCTGCATCGGCTGTCACTGTAAGGGAGCGAAGGTTGAGTTCTTATGATGAACAACGCCTTCTTGAACAAAATAAGCGTATTCAGAATGCAAATGGTGCTCCTTCAAACTTTCCAAATTTCATCAGAGAAGGTAATATACAATAATGCCAAAGCTGACAAAGCTATTCCGTTTTGGTGATGCCTATCTGCATGCTGGAGAATTTAATGTTGAGTTGAATCATATCAGATATCTGTAGGAATTTAGGGTGCATGCATTAATAAGTTCAATGGTGGAGAGAGAAACCTAGTGAATAAACTTTATTATGAATACTGCAACCTTGCATTTTACTCAGACAAGTTAATCATCCCTCGTTACATTATCTTATAACACTTTAGGTGGGTTATGGTGGTCAAACCACCAAAACACTAACTTTAAACGTCAATGTTATAATGATCACATCACATATCTAATATATATAGTGACACAAGTATTAATGCGTCATAATATTATCAACTATTATCACTTTAACAAACCCCTTTAATCATGGAAATAATAGTTATTAGATTTTACCTCTCGTCAATAAAAAGGTGAATTTTCTTACAAATACAAGATGACTATAAATATCTCATACAATGAGAAACTAGAAACAGCATTGAGAAAATGTCCCACTGAGAAAACCTACTTCTATGGACTGTAAAATTGTTGAAGATGACATATGGTTCCACCACTATACACTGAGACACCTGGGTAACCAGCTCCAGTGCTTGCTGGTTCTCTAGGATAGTCCCATGGCTACATATCGTATTTTCAACTTTTCTTCGTCTTTAGATTTGCTATTCATTGTTGCTCTATCAGATTGTTGTATGTTATGATGCTCAAGGATAATCAGCTTCAGCGTTAGTTGTCAGTGCTCTGTGGGTCTATTGGGACAGATTTTTTTTGGGTTTATTCATATTGGCTTGAAATGCAGACCAAGGTTCACTTAGGTGTCCAAGAAAGGTGTTGTGGTTTAGTGTCTGTATATCAATTCCTTGTTACAGGAAAGGTCTCACTTGAGGTGCATTGTCGGAGAATGTCTCACAGTGCAAGACCATAACAGACAAAGGGCTTAACTGTAATACTCTCAACAATATTAAAAATGAAGGCACATGGAAGATGAAGAGGCAGAAGTTATTAAGTCTGCAGAAATATCCAGTGCAAGTAATTACAATGCCTTGGGCACTATGAGTCTGAGTGTAAGAGGAAGAAATCTGACTTGAATAGCTCAAGGGCCAGCTATACAGAGGAATCTTTTGAGCATTATAACTACTCCACATTCTACACATGTGGCCCAGCAAAAGAAGATGATAAAGATATATGGTTTCTGGATAGTGGCTACTCAAATCATATGATTGGAAATCATGATCGTTTTGGCAAGTGTTCTATTGTTTCTGTTATCACCAAATTGAACTTGATTGGCTGCTTATCAAACAACTTAGTGTATCTGTTTCAAACCATTTCTAATTGAAGCTTAGCCTCTTCAGTTGAGAGGGCTCTCTCAAGGGGGTTTTATGATATTGAATAATGATAGTACTAGATGGCTAACTCTATGGAAATTGTAATTTGTTTTTTACGATTGCAGGTTGAAAAATGCAGGCATGCTATCATTGGGCTTATGGAGTCAACAATCAGTAGTTTCAGTGACAAAGTTTCTTCACATGGAAGCTGAGGCAGATAAAGGTTTTTAACAGAGGCAACTCACACATAAAATATAGGAAAACACAGTCATTTTATCACTAAAGGAAGTCAGAGCATAAAATTATGAATTATGAGTAATAGAGATGAAATCTACTACAAGTGATAAAACATAAAGATATAAAGATCAATAAGATGTCAAAAACCTCGTGAGAATCTCAGGTTTGTCAAGAAGAATGTCATTTTGTATTACTGATATAGGTCAAAAACATAAAAGCAGCAGTTTGATGCAAATGTTCTCCAACCCTTACTTTACTGCTTTGTCTTTAAATACATTCTTTACAATGGGCGATGATCTCATATGGCTAGATGTTAAATTTGGACAACTAGGTCCAAACTCCATGCTGTGATGCTCAGATTAAGAGGCTAATATTTTTGTTGGATTCCTCTTTCGGAGAGGTGTAAAATCCATATAAAATATATCTTAATCCGATGAGCAGAACATTTATTTTAAATTAATTATTTATAATAAATTATATGTGCAGGTCGGCCTTAAGGTTTCACACCCCCAGCAGATGTGTCACACACCCCAATGATGGATATAAATACAGGCAAAGTTGGAGAGCATTTCACAACAACTAAACACACATCTTCTTCTCTCATCTGATTTAGTACGAGCTCCTTGGAGGATAAGTTCAGCCCACACGTGTGAAGAAGAAGGACGAATCTGTACGGCTGAAAGAAAGGACGAAATTTCTGCAGCTAGGGTTTCCAACGAAGTTTGACCAGCGTTGACTTTGGTCAACGCATGGTCCGAAAGGGCTGAATTTTGTTGGAGAGTTCGATTTTGGAAGGCCGTACACATTGGCACAGAAATCGAGGTCAAAAGGTTGACCGAACTGTTGCTGCGTTGACTTTTAGCTTTCTCGCTCGTATTGAATATTATGGACATCGTTAATTTTGGAGTTGACTTGGGCTGGACTCGTAGCTGGGATTTGAGCTATTGAGGTTGTTGTGACACATTCTGGTTACCGATCAAGGAGACTTTAAGTCAAGTTGAAGCATCCCGTTGGACCGCCGTAACGCACCATCACATTTTTTCTGTTTCTGGTTTGTCTTCTATAAGATCCACTTATATGTTCTATCAGCATTTTACTTAACTATTTGTGTGATTGTTGTAAGAAAAGTAAAGTTGCATCAAGCATAGAACATCTACAAAAATTTACAGTGACAAAGTAGTTTATCATTGGGCTTATCATTGGGCTTATGGAGTCAACAATCAGTAGTTTCAGTGACAAAGTTTCTTCACATGGAAGCTGAGGCAGATAAAGGTTTTTAACAGAGGCAACTCACACATAAAATATAGGAAAACACAGTCATTTTATCACTAAAGGAAGTCAGAGCATAAAATTATGAATTATGAGTAATAGAGATGAAATCTACTACAAGTGATAAAACATAAAGATATAAAGATCAATAAGATGTCAAAAACCTCGTGAGAATCTCAGGTTTGTCAAGAAGAATGTCATTTTGTATTACTGATATAGGTCAAAAACATAAAAGCAGCAGTTTGATGCAAATGTTCTCCATCCCTTTACTACTTCGATGCTTTGTCTTTAAATAGACATTCTTTACAACAAGGATGATCTGCTTGGTGGCTAGATGTTAAATTTGGACAACTAGGTCCAAACTCCATGTTGTGATGCTCAGATTAAGTGGCTAATATTTTTGTTGGATTCCTCTTTCAGAGAGGTGTAAAATCCATATAAAATATGTCTTAATCCGATGAGCAGAACATTTATTTTGAATTTATTATTTATAATAAATTATATGTGCAGGTCGGCCTTACGGTTTTACACCCCCAGCAGATGTGTCACACACCCCAATGATGGATATAAATACAGGCAAAGTTGGAGAGCATTTCACAACAACTAAACACACATCTTCTTCTCTCATCTGATTTAGTACGAGCTCCTTGGAGGATAAGTTCAGCCCACACGTGTGAAGAAGAAGGACGAATCTGTACGACTGAAAGGAAGGACGAAATTTCTGCAGCTAGGGTTTCCAACGAAGTTTGACCAGCGTTGACTTTGGTCAACGCATGGTCCGAAAGGGCTGAAATTTGTTGGAGAATTCGATTTTGGAAGGCCGTACACTTTGGCACAGAAATCGAGGTCAAAAGGTTGACCGAACTGTCGCTGCATTGACTTTTAGCTTTCTGCCCTGCGTTGACTTTTATGGACAACGTTGACTTTTTTGGAGTTGACTTGGGTTGACTCAGTAGCTGATTTGAGGGTTGTTGTGACACATTCTGGGTTGGCTGATCAAGGAGACTTTGCTGGTTGAAGCATCCTGTTGACCGCCGTAACGCACCATCACATTTTTTCTGTTTCTGGTTTGTCTTCTATAAGATCCACTTATATGTTCTATCAGCATTTTACTTAACTATTTGTGTGATTGTTGTAAGAAAAGTAAAGTTGCATCAAGCATAGAACATCTACAAAAATTTACAGTGACAAAGTAGTTTATCATTGGGCTTATCATTGGGCTTATGGAGTCAACAATCAGTAGTTTCAGTGACAAAGTTTCTTCACATGGAAGCTGAGGCAGATAAAGGTTTTTAACAGAGGCAACTCACACATAAAATATAGGAAAACACAGTCATTTTATCACTAAAGGAAGTCAGAGCATAAAATTATGAATTATGAGTAGTAGAGATGAAATCTACTACAAGTGATAAAACATAAAGATATAAAGATCAATAAGATGTCAAAAACCTCGTGAGAATCTCAGGTTTGTCAAGAAGAATGTCATTTTGTATTACTGATATAGGTCAAAAACATAAAAGCAGCAGTTTGATGCAAATGTTCTCCAACCCTTTACTACTTCGATGCTTTGTCTTTAAATAGACATTCTTTACAACAAGGATGATCTGCTTGGTGGCTAGATCATCGAATTCTCCTATGACACCTTTCATAACTGAAATACATAACTTCTAACATAAAACTGACAGCTACACTTTAAATAAACCATCTCCTAATAGGATTCTAACTCCTATTTATTACATTGCTCTTATCCTATTGGTGAAACAATTACATGATGGCTACAAAATAAATATCACATGCTCGAGAGACACATGACTAAATTCACATCCATTTTACATATTAAAAAACATCCCTAGATTTATCGAGCATAACCCTGCTTTTTAGGAAAAGATGACCCTTATCTTCAATGCTGTTTTCCCTGATGACGTGTCTTCATGGCACTCCAATATCTGATAAGCAGCTCCATTGACACGTTGGAGGTCTCTAGCTGGCCAAAGCTGCCTTTAAAATGTTCAAAAACCTTCAATAATTGCTCGCTACGAAAACAAAACAGTTTCGTAGCGAGTTTTGGTAGAGTGGAAAAAGTGGCTTTTGCATCCATTTACTTCACTCCTTTGCTGTTCCATCATGTTAATCAAGTCATGACACCTTACCACCATGAATCTCCCTCCTTGAATTGTGAAAAAACTGACTTTAAAAGCAAAAAGACACCTACATGTTTTTTCGTAGCATATTCTTGGCTTCAAGCCTGAGGTACGCTACGAAACTGTCTAAAAACCCAGAAATTGCCCCTTTCAAAACTGCTTCAAAAATTGACCTCCAGCTGCAAAATCTTGATTATCTGCATGTAATGAACCTTCTAAGGCATATTCAATCTCAACTTATTCCTCCTATGGTGTTTCTTCCTCATTAACAATCAGTTGAGCTATAGGCTCTTCTACCACAGTCATTTTCAAACCTTTCTTTTCCATCTCTTCATGAATAAGTTCTAATTGCTCTTGAAGATCTTTCACTTGGTCCTTCAATGTCCTATTCTTGGATTGCAAGTGTAGGTTTACCTTTTTGATGTGCTTGACCTCTCTTCTTAGTCACTGAGTCCACTTTATTAGCGTTTTTGTATTGTCCAAGGTCTTTGAGACACTTGTGACTTGATCTTCCTAGATCTTCCTCATTTTTTCAAACTGAACCCTTTCAGCTCTATGCTTCTTTGCTTCTTTCTTCAAGACTGATATCTCTTCACTTGCCTCTTTCAACTGCTCCTTAAGAGTTTCAACTTCTGATTTTTCAGTGATTTTCTCTTTACCCTTCTTTTGTTTGATGACCAGTTCTTCTTTTGTAGGTGAGGAGAGGTCTATGATGCTTGGTGGCGACTGAGCAGTGTCACTGACCTTCTGAGTCTCTTTGCTGCTTTCCATGACCTTTCTTGCATATCTGGTCATTGGCTTTCTAGGTTGAAACATGAAACCAACATCATCGCCTGCAAACTCTAATTTTTTAGTTGTCTTGCCTTTCTTTAGCTTTCTTCGTCCATCTTCAACATCTCAGCTTGGACAATGGGAGTTTCTTCAATATCAATTGCATGCAAGATGTCCTCTAAGTTACCCTTAACCACTGTTTGGCTCCCAGTAACTCTCTTGCTGCCATGTTTGCTAATTGTTGGCTTCTGTTTTGTAGGTCTAGCTTTGGGTGTGTCAATATTCTACGAAGGCTCTGTCTCCATGCTCACTGGTTCTAACTGCTGTGCCACTGTTGGTGATGAAATATCTCTAGATTTTGGAACTCTTTTAGGAGTGATAACATCTACTTCAAATCCACTCATGAATAGATAGGATGTCCAATCTCTGCCTAATCTCTTCAACTCCTCTAACACCAACAACTTAATTAAACCATGGTGAAAAATAGAAGTTTCATTTCCTTCTGTTTTAACTTGAACCTTATCTAAAATTTTACCTAGACTTCTGTATAAGTAAAAGGGAAAGTCAAGAGACCTCTTACCCACAAAATGCAGCAGAAGCCTAAGGTGGTAGGAGTAGACCATGTGAAACCTTCCTTCACAGGTGAAGTACTTCTGAATAATCATCAACAACTTTGAATAGTTGTCCTTCATGTAAATCCTTGGGATAGCATTTGTGAGATCAATTTCACTATGCTTTGGCTTGATGAACTCTCTGCAATCCTGCATGGTGAACTTGATGCCTTTAAACCATTGTTCCTCTCCTCTAGGGATTCCTGTGGCTACTGAAATGCTGTCTGGTGTTACTGTGAGGTTTAGCATTCCCACCTTTGAAGCTCTTCCAGTGACACTGTTAGCAAACTCCTTGGAAACCTGTAGATGACAACCTTGCAATCTTTGACAGAATTGCAAGCAACTTGTTCTTCTGAATACCTCCAAGGCAGTTGGGTCTTCATTTAACAAATTCATGTCCATGGGCTCATACCTGTGGCAGTGACCACCTTTGTTAGTTTTCTTCCTTGCAGCCATGGTGACTTTATATCTTCTCAGCCTCGCTTGCTTGATGACACCTGCAACTTTTGAATCTGCTAGCAACCTGCTTGGCACGATGAAGCAGCTCTCCAAAACTTCAATAACATGCAAAGATAAAGCGGAGAATGACAAAAAGACTATTTGGGTAATGTTTTATGGTTTGAATGACAACTCATGCCTTAATCATGACACATGCATGCTAAAAACGGTAATGATGACCTCAGACATGACTTTGTACTTTTGAAATAACCTTAACAGACTCAAATGACATCCACCCTAACTCCTCTAATCATGAACTGACATTTTGCATCAAGTTTGACAAGACAGACATGAAAACAATTTTTTGTAGCGTAGCTAGTTCATTCTCTGACAGTTTCTCTACGAAACTATTAGGCAGTTTCATAGCGAAAACTACTATTTCACAGTGTAAAACGCTACGAAAAGAGGTAAAACTGGCTTAAGTGTCCTTTTTGAAATTAAACGCTTGGGAAATGAAATCTGACACCTAATGATCACTGATGGGACATGACATGATCTGAATGGAGGTGACCTTCAACCTTAGGATAGGTTTAAACATGTAAAAAATAAAATTTTCCTATACCAATTTGGAAAAAGGCTTAAGGAGACCTTATCCTTTTGAGGAGTGAATTCTATGACCATGTCAAGTAATGTTTCACATTTTATGAGTGATAACAGTTTCTACAAAAGTCATGGCATCAAGAGATAGGTGGCTGCTACTTACACTCCTCCGCAGAATGGTGTGGCAGAAAGGAACATACAATTATAGAAATGGCACAAAGTATGTTAGGAAAACAACCCTTCCCAACAATGATTATGGAAGGGTGGTGCCAACAACAACATACATTTTAAATCATTGTTCCATTATGCCAGTGAAAAGTATCACTACAAAGGAAGCTTGGAGTGTAATGTAATATCCCAAATTGGGAACAAACAATAATATAAAGCATACAAAGACTAAAACTACAGCAAACAGAAAATAGACATTAAAAACACCATGATAGAGCCAAAAAAACATCTGAGCCATTTTATTAAATCTTTAATGGGAAAAGGTACAAGAAGGTGCTTAGAAAGATGGCACCTTGGCTTGCACAAGGCAGGCTGAAATAACCCCTCAACCCTGCTCAAAAATCTTTGCTACGGTGCTGCTTTGCGTGGCTCCTCCTCTACGCTGCCTTGACTGAAACTGCTGTTGTTGGATGAAAAGGGACTGTGTGTTGAGGCTGCTCTGCTGCTCAGAAAATTCCGGGAATTAGACACCGGACTCTCCTCAACAAACCTAGAAAAACCCGCAAAGGGTTTCCAGAAATCCTGACCTCGGAAATTCACCCCTTTGGGATTGGCATGCTGTTCTGCGGGGCACTTTGGTTTTCTGGCTGAACTGCTGGAAGAAGCTACTAGAAATCTGCCCAAGAACTCTGCTAGGAAGTGGCTAACTTCCCCTCAAACTCCCGGCTGTAATCTGCTCTTTCTCCTTCTCCCACAAGTGCTGCTCCTCACTGGACTGTGTAATTCTCCTGCTACCTGCATGGCCTCTGCACTGTCCTGGAGGGACTGCGTATGCCTAAATGTGTGTCTGTGATCCCTCTCTCGAAACTGGATGTGACTCCTCTCCTGAGCGGGCACTCAAAGTCCCTTGAGGATGAGGTTGAGATCTCCGCTCAGAAATCTTTGTGCTAAACAGACTTGGCTAAACAACTCAAGCGTGCTTTCAGTCTATCAGAAAGAAAAATCAGTGGATGAATGAATGAGGAATGAGCTGCTCTCATCCTCTTTTACCTAGTTGAGCCCCAACGTTCCCTTAGGCTCCATTGGATTACGCTGCCACCTCTGCCAACCAATCACTGCACTGCCACTACGCTGCTGCCACTAGAACGCTATCTTTGACATGTGGCTGGCCTCATGGGTCCCACTCCAGCGCTAATATTTATCTTAGTGACTTTAGGAAAGTAAGCTAGCTATATAGTTTATTTGTGGGCGCCCCCTTACCCACTTTATTTCCTGTTAAACATTAGAAAAATCCAAAATTTGACAAAATTAATATTCCAATTAGTTGACTGCTAATTTGGAATATTACAGTCCTCCCCGCCAAAACGTTGCTTGTCCTCAAGCAACTGCAAAGATGGATGCTGCAGGATCTTCTCCCCCTCCCAAGTGGCATCCTCATCTGGAAGGTTTCTCCACCCGATCAGATATTATTTTACTACCCTGCTCCTCAAATGTCTCTCTTGAGTGTCCAAGATGGCCTCCGGCTGTAGCACCAAATGCCCCTCATCATCAGTAAGCGGAATTTCCATGGTTGCTCTTACTTGTTGTCCCAAAGCCTTCTTCAGGTACAAGACATGGAAAATGTTGTGAATCTTGCTCCCTGGTGGCAGCTCCAGCTCATATGCCACTTCTCCAACCTGCCTGATCACCTTGTATGGTCCATAAAAGTGTGGCTTGAGCTTCTCAACTCCTTTCCGCTTCAGTGTGGACTGCTTGTACGGCTGAAGGCGGAGGTACACCAAGTCATCCACCTCAAATTGCCTCTCCACACGGCCCCTATCTGCGTACAACTTTTGCTGGTTTTGGGTTGTGGCTAAGTTATCTTTGAGAGCTTGGAGTATGTCTTGGCTCTCTTGGATCCAGTCTTTGGCCCTGGGGGCCTTGCTAGCTCCAAACATCACATCAGCAAAAGTCAAAACATTATAACCATACAAAGCATAAAATGGAGACATACCAATCGACATGTGGAATGTGGTGTTGTAGTAGTAATCTCCCAAGTGAAGCCAGCGTAGCCAAGCCTTCTATTGTCCCATGACATAGTTCCTCAAGTAGCCCTCCAGCCACTTGTTCACGATCTCGGTCTTCCCATCCGTATGTGGGTGGTAGCTGGTGCTGGGTGTTAACTCTGTGCCCACCAAACAAAACAACTCCTTCCAAAAGCCTCCCATGAACCGACTGTCCCTGTCACTGACTATGGTCTTTAAAAGACCATGGAGTCTGAAAATATCTCGAAAAAATAGCTCATCCACTTGCGAAGCAGTGTACTGAGCTGAAATGGCAAAGAAGTGAGCATACTTCGTTAACCGGTCAACCACTACGACAATGTAATCCTTGCCCTGCACCATGGGAAAACCGGTGATGAAGTCCATGGAGATGCTTTCCCATTTCCCCTCCGGGATGGGAAGCGACTGTAGCAAACCCGCCGGATGGTGCAACTCCCCCTTATTGCGCTAGCAAACTACGCACTCCCAGACATGCCGCAATACGTCCTCCTTGAGACCCTTCCAAGAGAACCTCTCCTTGATGGCCTTGTATGTCTTGGTGAATCCCTAGTGGCCTGAAAATAGTGAATCATGGGCTGCGTGCAAAATATTCTCCCTCAGCTGGGAGTTGCCTGTCAAAAGATCTGGTCACGATAGTAGATGACCTCATCCATCACCTTGTACTAGTCATTCGTCACCTGCCCATCTAAAACCCGTGAAAGTTTCAAAACAGAAACCCTACTGCAGTGTTGTTTGATTAACTTAACATGTTATTTAACTGAAATATTTAGAAAAACATTGAAGCAGACACAAAATGCAACCTACAAATCTACAAATCATTTACTGAACAATACAACACGTGACAAGATTACACGATTTTTTGGACAAATGTCCTTGGAAAAACCCAATGTGGGAAAACTGGTGTAGTAGCTCTAGAGGGTTTTATTATTATGCAGAATCTGAATACAACATTATGGGCACCAGAAATGGTTGGCCCTACAGAGAAATTACACGGCAGTTTGTACCTTTCACTCGGAGACAGAAAATATGGCCGTATCACTCCCTCAAACGAGATTTACAGATCACGAGCCCTTTCTAGCCCACTGGAACCCTCAGTGTTGCCTCTGCAGCCTCTGCGTCAACCCTCACTGGCCAGAGTCCCCACTGCATCACCCTGACTAGTGCTGCGCTGCCCTGGCTGGGCCTGCATCACCCCGACTGGTGCTGCGCTGCCCCTGCATTGCGCTGGCTGGGTCTGCGTCACCCTGGCTGGGCTTATGCAACCTCTGCATATTACTCTGCGTGGTGCTGGCTGAATTGCGTTCCCCTGGCTGGCTCTGCGATGACTGGTACTCACTGCCCCTCTGTTGCTGTATTCTTAGCCTTGGATCAGATCATCCCTTGCTGATCTCTACCCCTCATTGCACTGCAAACTCGCTTTGAATTTCTCAGCAAACCCCGCCCTAGAAATTCGACTTAGCTTCAGTGCTCTGCCTATGTGTGTGTGTGTTCTCCAACTGACCCCAAGTCTTTCTCTTATACTTTTCTCGTTGGAAAACCAACGGCCATGATCTAATCTCTAATCGACGACTCAGATTAAAAGACTGCTTGATCCATGTCACTTAGAACATTTCATCACGTGTTTAATTAATTCACTTTAATTTTTCTAATTCCCTAAGTTAGACTTATGGTCCTCATTAAAAAAATTAATTATTAGAATAAATTCAACACTAGATGAAATTTCTCCAAACGCTTTCTGGGTTTTGGAGATCTCGTGTGTCTTAGCCCCTCCACAAAGTTTCAGAGCTAGAGCACACCCGATGCTACCCCAAAATCTCAACACTCCCTCTTAGAGAGGAGTGTGCTCTAGCAATACAACCACACCGAAGTATTCCCTGATCTCGGCATCGGTCTCTGCGCTGCTGATGCTTGGCCTGCTGCCCTCCATCCCCTACGCTGCTGCTTCTTGTACTACTGCCCATGTCACTGCCACTGACATTGCTACATCCGTACTGCAACTCTCTCTCAAATTGCTGCATCATGCTGCCCATAGCATTGCCACTGCTAACTGCTACACTGCAACTCAGTTGCTGAGAAGTAAGCAACTGAAGGACCACTACCCAATCATTGGTAGACAAGTCAGTTGCGCTGCAACTCATCAATGAAGCTCCCTCGGCTGTTGTGCTGCGCTGTCTCCCTGCAGCCACTGTGCTGCTACTACTCTGCACTGCGTAAGCACTGTCCCTCTACGCTGCTGCTGCTCTGCACAGCCCCTCTATGCTGCTGAAGTCCCATCAGCCTTTGCGCTGTTGCTCCTATGCTGCTGCCGCCTCTGCACTGCGCTGCTCCCATCTACAGCGTCCCAACTCTGCCCGCTGCTTCACTCTGATCTTCTGTACCCACTGCTCCACTCGTCCCGCTACTGTCTTAAGGCTCCCGTAGCTTGTATGTGATCCAAGAGTTTGGGAACCTCAAGGATCCTGCCTTCGATTTGTAGCTACTCTACAAATCAATATCGCCCCAATTTCGTGGTTCATGAGCACTCATGGCTACGTCATCGTTACTACCATTGTCCCCTTTTGCTGTTGCTGCCTTGGATTCAAAAGATTCCTTGTCCTTCTTCTCAGGACAATTGCTGGCAAAGTGTCCAAGTTCACCACAATTAAAACACCGGACCTTGGAGAGGTCCCTCTTCTTCTTCCCTTGCTGCCTCTGTCCCTTTGATGCAAGGGCTACATCCTCCTCCTCTTTCTTTACTTTGATTGTACCATTGTTGCTGCTTTGCCTATTGGTAAATCTCTTGATTTCCTCCTAACGGAGAATTTCCCACATGTCGATCCAGGATGGTAACACTGCCCTGCCAAAAAATGCTTTGGACAATTGTTTCCCATTCATTGGTGACTGCATTTAGGGCAGTCCTCACCAAGAGCGCTTCATTTGGAGTCGTACCCATGGCAATCAGTTGATCCCGTATAGTCTGAAGTCTAAAGAGAAAGGGATCGATTTCCTCACCCTTCTACATCTAGAACAACTGCATCTGATTCTCCAGAAGCATCTTCCTCTGGATGGAGCTTCCCTGATACATCGTGTCCAAAGCTGTCCACATTTCATTTGCAGTGTTCTTCTCGGCAATATGTGGAACCACGTGATCCTTGACTCCATCCATGATCAAGCGCTTAGCTCGTGCCTGATTCTCTTTGAATTTCTTCGGGGGATCTGCATTAGTAGGCATAGCTAGGGTACTCCTCTCCCTCTTCCTGTTGCAACACTCAACAGAAAACTGGATCTGGGTTTCTTGGAGATAGAAACCCTCTATAGTAGTTGCTCTCTCTGACAACTGATTTCCCTCCTGGAAATCCTCTGCCAAAACAACTAAATCAGTCCTCTACGATCACCCTCCTGATCGAATCTTAGATCTGTTTGGCATAGATCTGCAGAGTGACTGTTCTCCTCTCGCTCTTGTCACCTTTGCTAGGCACTGTTCTGCACCGACAGAACCTATGCCACACCAGCAACCTCTGAATATCAGAAGCTCTGCTTCTAGACTTCGGCAAATCTACACAACAACCTCCACACGTACTGCGTCCCTCTGGTTGGCCTCTGCGTGAGCAGACTGGCTCAGTGCAGCCTCTGTGCAGCGACTGCGCAACGCAGGCTGCTCTTGCATCACTCTGGAAGGCTCTGCATTGCCTTTGCGTCACTCAGATGGCTTTGCATCAGCCTCTGCATGGCCTCTGCGTCAGCCTGGCTGGACTGCGTCCCTCCTGGTGCTGTGCTGCCCTTTTTTGGATTTCTGCTACTTCAACTGCCCTCACTGCAACAATATTCTTCAGCTGCTCTGCTGGTGGATTAGCTTGATCTGCAATCCTCAAATACCATTTGAAAGTTTCAAAATAGAAACCCTACTGCAGTGTCTAGATCTACTTCGCCTACTTGCTTGATTAACTTAACAAGTTATTTAAGTGAAATATTCAGAAAAACATTAAAGTAGACACAAAATGCAACCTACATCTTTACAGATCATTTACTGAACAATACACACGTGTGATAAGATTACACACGATTTTTCGGACAAATGTCCTCGGATAAACCCAATGCGGGAAAATCGGTGCAGCAACTCTAGAGGGTTTTATTATAATGTAGAATTTGAATACAACATTCTGGGCACCAGAAATGGTTGGCCCTACAGAGAAATTACACAACAGTTTGTACCTTTCACTCTAGAGACAAAAATTATGGCTGTATCACACCTTCAAATGGGATTTACAGATCATGAGTCTTTTCTGGCCCATTGGAACCCTCAGCACTGCCTCTGCAGCCTCTGCGTCAGCCCTCACTAGCCAACGTCCCCATTGTGTCACCCTGACTGGTGCTGCATTGCCTCTGCGCTGCCCTGGCTGGGCCTGTGTCACCCCAGTTGGTGCTGCGCTGCCCTGCGTTGCACTGGCTGGGTCTGTGTCACCCTCACTGGGCTTACGCAAGCTCTGAATAGTACTCAGCGTGGTGCTGGTTGAACTGCGTCCCCCTGGCTGGCTCTGCGTTGACTGGTACTCACTATCCCTCTGCTGTTGTATTCTTGGCCTTGGATCAGATCATCCGTTGCCGATATCTGCCCCTCATTGCATTGCAAACTCGCTTCGAATTTCTTAGCAAACCCCGCCCCAAAAATTCGACTTAGCTTCAGTGTTCTGCCTATGTGTGTGTGTGTTCTCCAACTAAACCCAAGTCTTTCTCTTATACTTTTCTCGTTGGAAAACCAACGACTGTGATCTAATCTCTAATCGACTGCTCAGATTAAAAGACTGCTTGATCCACGTCACTTAGAACATTTCATCACACGTGTTTAATTAATTCACTTTAATTTTTCTAATTCCCTAAGTTAGACTTAGGGTCCTCATTAAAAAAATTAATTATTAGAATAACTTCAACACTAGATGAAATTTCTCCGAATGCTTTTTGGGTTTTGGAGATCTTGTGTGTCTTGGCCCCTCCACAAAGTTTCGGAGCGAGAGCACACCCGATGCTACCCCAAAATCTCAATAGAACCTCGTATGCAAATCGGTCTTTGGAGTACTCTACCAACAGTTGGGCCCTCCAATCTGCATCAATGCTCATCAAGGACAGCGTTGCAGGTCTCTAGGACAACGCATTTGCTACCACGTTGTTCTTCCCCTTGACATACTCGATGTCAAAATCATCCGCTTAGATCTTGCTGACTCGTTTTTGCTGCCTTTCTTGCAGTTGTTTTCGCTCAAGAAAGAATCTAAGGCTGTTTTGGTCGGTCCTCACTCGGAACCTGTTCCCCATAAGATACTGCTAGAACTTGGCTAACGCATGCATGATAGCCAGCATTTCTTTGTCATTGATGGGGTACAGCCTCTCATGCGGCAGTAGCTTCCGACTCTCGAAAGCTGTGGGATGCGTCCCCTGCATCAATACTGCACCTACACCCTCTCCTGAAGCATCACACTCCAGTACAAAGGGCTGCGTGAAGTCGGGCAGTGCCAAAACTGGACAATTGCTCATCACCTCCTTGAGCTTGTCAAATGCCCTCTGCGCAGTCTCTGTCCAACTGAAAGCCCCCTTTTTGGTGAGGTCTATGAGGGGAGCTGTGAAAAATCCTTGACGAACTTCCAATAGTAGGTGCAAATCCCCACAAACCCCCAGAGTTCTGTCACATTCTTCGGTTCCGGCCAATCCCAGATGGCCCTGATCTTCTCGTGGACTCTCACTCTTCCCACCCCAATGATATGCCCGAAGTAGAGCATCTCCGTCAGTCCGAACTCACACTTGGACAACTTGGCATAGAAATGCTACTCCTCCAAGATACGCAGTACAGTCTCGATGTGCTGCAAATGCTCCCCCCATGTGCGGCTGTAGATGAGAATGTCGTCAAAGAACACCAGCAAAAACTTCCTCAACTGACCACGAAAAATGTGGTTCATGCAAGATTGGAATGTAGCCGGAGAGCTGGTCAGCCCAAAGGGCATCACCAAAAACTCAAAATGGCCATAATGGCAGCGAAATGCAGTCTTGGGGACGTCCTGGTCCCTCACCTTGATCTAGTGGTACCCTGACCTCAGATCGATCTTGGAGAAGAATTGTGTTCCCCTCAATTCATCCATCAGCTCATCGATCTTGGGGATAGGGTAACAGTTCTTCATGGTTTTCTTGTTCAAGGCCTTGTAATCTATGCACATCTGCAATGTCTCGTACTTCTTCTTCACCAGAACCACTAAAGAAGCAAATGGGCTCGTGCTGGGCCTGATGTGCCCCAATGCCAAGAGCTCATGTATAGCTCTCTCAATCTAATCCCTATAGGCCTTGTGGTGCCTATAGGGAGTGGTAATCATTGCTTGGATGCCCTGCTCCAGTTCAATGTTGTGTTCAAACCCTCGATCCGGTGACTGCCCTAGTGGGATGTCCCCAAAAACCGTAGAGTAACGGTCTAGGAGAGTCTACACATCCGGGTGCGTAGGCCTACCCGAGACACCTGCTTCTGAAATCCTCAGCTCCATTGCCCACTCTATGTCTCCCTTCCGGAAATCTGCCTCCATCTGATGCGCAAAAACTGTCTGTGGAGGGTATGTGTGCATGCCTTTGAGCATCGCGTGCTTCCCACTCTTCTTGTATGTCCACTCCATCTCCAGTGTCTCCCAATCTGTAGTGACCTTCCCAAGGGTGATAAGCCACTGAACACCCAACACTACGTTGGTGTCTGGAATATCGACCATGAAGAAATGATGTTTCAATGTATATGTCCCCATGGTCAATGTTAGTGCCAAGACATAACACATGCATTGCATGGTCCTGGCCCCTGGAACCAACACAGAAAACCCATTAAAGTTTTCTGTCTGTATGCCCCTCCTCTGAACTAGTTGGGCATCAATGAAGTTGTGCGTGGCCCCGCTGTCCACCAACATTGAGACACGCTGCCCCTGAACGGTCCCTCAGACCCTCAACGTTAGGTACTTGGGAACTCCCCGCAAGGATGCAAGGACCCCTCCTGTTGGTGCAAACGCTAACCCTCTTGCTGCTGGGGGAGGTGGTGGTGGATGATCCTCCCCTGGTGCTCCGATGCCTGCATCTCCTCCCAACTCCTCATATGCGTCCTCTTCTCCTTCACTGTCGGAGAAGACCTCAATGTAGTGTGCCTTCCCTTCGACACATCTGTGACTTGGTGCCCATGGCTCCTGACAGGTGAAGCAAAGCTTCCTTCGTCTCAAATCTCTCAGAGTATCATCATTCAAAGGCCCTCGACCCTTGTTTCCTCTCGATGGTGCGACTCTCATGTCCTTCCACTTCTGCTGGAACGCTGATCTATTGGGCAAGGGAGCCCTTGTCCTTGACAAAGCGTCTTGCAAGTCTCTAGTTCTCCCTACTGCGTCTTGCAGCATAGTGGGCCGAGTAGACCTCACTAGCCCACACAAGGGTTTAGCCAGTCCGTCAATGAACATGTATACTCTCTTGGGCACGGACAAATCTGGAACCATTACTGAAAGCCTCAAAAACTCAGAAATGTAGGTTTCCGGGTTCCCCTTCTGTTTGAGATTGATTAGCTCCACAAAATGTTCCTCCGGATCCTTCTGATCAAACCTTTCTATCAACCTTCGGGTGAACTCATCATACGCTATCACTGCTACGTGACCCAGCGTAGCCATCTCATGGAACCACCAGTCATGGGCTTCTCCCTCAAGATGCAGTGCTGCCACCTTGATGGCCTCCACCTCCGCCATCTGGTTAAGCTGGAAATAAATATCCAACTTCTCCACCCAATCTTTGGTTGAGCATTTCGACGACCGATCAAAAGTAGGCAAGAAAAGTCTGCCCATGGTACGCTGCAGGTCATTGCCCTGCATGTACCATCCTCCTCTAGTCTGGTCTCGTGGTCTGCTGTTATTCTTCAACTGACAGAACTCGTTGAAAGTGAGGGCATCTCTGAACTACGACCCATAAGACTGATATTCGCAAAGTATTCTCCGTAGTGAGCCACCTTCGAATCTTGTGGCCCTCCTGCTCCTGCTCCCAAAGCCAGGAATGTGGGCATGGTAGAGCATGTTGGAGTGCGTGGCACCACCTACTGTGCAATGTTAGGCTCAAGTGGGTGATGGGAAGTGCCAGATCCCTCTCCGATCTGGAATTCCCTTGGAATTTCCCGCTGCTTGTTATCTCTGACAAAATTTTGCCCCATCTCCTCTATCCTCTTCGTGAGCCGCTGCATCAACTTTAGAAGGAGGCTAACAAACTCCTTTACATCGTCTCTTTCCTCTGCCAGAGGTGCTTTTCCCTTCTCCTCTTCCTTCGGAACGCTGTCTACTTGATCTGGTGTGATTTCAAGCCTCCATTCCTTGCTTTTGTACTGCTGCATTTGGTATGTGATGTTCTGCCTATCCTCCAATGTCATAGACTGCGTGCTCCACAGGCTGAAATAACCCCTCAACCCTGCTCAGAAATCTCTGCTACGCTGCTACTCTGCGTGGCTCCTCCTCTACGCTGTCCTGGCTGAAACTGTTCCTGCTGGCTGAAAAGGGACTGTGTGTTGATGCTGATCTGCTGCTTAGAAAATTCCGGGAATTAGACACCAGACTCTCCTCAACAAACCCAGAAAAACCCGCGAAGGGTTTCTAGAAATCCTGACCCCGGAAATTCACCCCTTTGGGCTTGGCACGCTGTTCTACGGGGCACTCTGGTTTTCTAGCTGAATTGCTGGAAGAAGCTACTAGAAATATGCTAGGAAGTGGCTAACCTCCCCTCAAACTCCTGGCTGCAATCTGCTCTTTCTCCTTCTCCCCCAATTGTTGCTCCTCACTGGACTGTGTAATTCTCCTGCTACCTGCATGGCCCCTGCACTGTCCTGGAGGGACTACGTATGCCTGAACGTGTGTCTGTGATCCCTCTCTCGAAATTGGATGTGACTCCTCTCCTGAGCTAGCACTCGAAGTCCCCCGAGGATGAGGTTGAGATCTCCGCTCGGAAATCTCTATGCTAAACAGCACGACATACACAGCTAAACAGCTCAAGTGTGCTTTCAGTCTATCAGATAGAAAAATTAGTGGATGGATGAATGAGGAATGAGTTGATCTCATCCTCTTTTACCTAGTTGAGCCCCAACGTTCCCTTGGGCTCCACTAGACTGTGTCGCTGCCTCTCCCACGCTGTCACTGCGCTGCCTATGCTGCTGTGCTGTCACTAGAACGCTGTCTTCGACACGTGGCTGGCCTCATGGGTCCAACTCCAGCTCTAGTATTTGTCTTAGTGACTTTAGAAAAGTAAGCTAGCCATATAGTTTATTTGTGGGCCCCCCCTTACCCACTTTATTCCCTGTTAAACATTAGAAAACCCAAAATTTGACAAAATTAATATTCCAATTAGCTGATTGCTAATTTGGAATATCACAGGTCATAAGCCTTTTATGGCTCATTTGAGAATTTTCAACTTTGTGGCATATGTACATATTCCAGTTTAGAAGCGGAAGAAATTGGAGGCAGAATCTCAGCCTTGTATTTTTGTGAGATGCTCTAAAGAAACTAAAGGTTACAGATTTTATAATCCTTTAACATGAAATTGATTGAAAGTCACGACGTACTCTTCAACGAATTGGAACTGTGACAGTGGAAATAAGGAGAATAATAAGAAAAATCCGTGATTGCACAAATAGAAGATGATATAATATGTCCTCCACCTCTTGCAATATCTGGTGAAAGCTCAAGTTCATCTAGTAGTACATGTTCTGGGTGTAATTGTACACCAAGGCCTAGTTCAAGGCCAACATCCACCCAAAATCATCTAACGAAAAGTATGACACCTCAGCAATATATACATCATAGAACTTTAAATTACTCCGTTAATTTTGCTTTACTTAGCAAAATTTTAGTGGAACCGATTATATTTGGAGAAGCAACAAAAGCGAAAGTATGGATTGATGCTATGAATGAAGAGATGGAAGTAAATCACAGAAATAATACATGGGAATTAGTGCAGCTTCCAAAAGATAAACATTTTATTGGTGCCAAATGGATCTGTAAGGTAAAATATCGTGTAGATGGTTTTGTGGATCGACACAAGATAGGACTGGTTGCCAAGGGATTTTCCTAGAGAGCTAGAGTAGATTTTTCTTGAACCTTCTTTCTAGTGACACGCTGAAAGGGTTCGAAATGTCGATCACAAAACATTCTTGAATGCAATGTATCCGGAAACCTATTTGCAACTATCAAGACTATATTGGCAATCATTGCTTAACACAAGTGAACTGTATCTCAATTGGATGTGAAATCAACCTTTCTAAATGGCTATTTAAATAAAGAAGTCTGTGGAAAAAGTTACAACCTATGTTGCATTGGTTTTCAGGACAGGGAAATGGTGAAAATGGGGACATGTTCTTGGGATGGCTAGAGTGCACCCTCAAATTTTTTAAAGGACAGCAGGTTGGGGATGAACAATTATATAATAATAATAAAATATTAAAAATTTAAAATTCACTATAAGGATTTGTTCTTGCTTCAAGCTTGTAAGCATAGTAAGCTATATTATATAGTATTATGCACAACCCTTACACTTGCCAATTTTGAGAAAGATTGAACAATAAAGGGCCGAGTGACACTCCATTATTGGCAGCTAGAGATGAGCAAAATGCAGTTTAGTTTTAGAAAACTTAAGTGTAACTGTTTGCAATTTGCAATAAGGTCCATGAAGGGTCTATGAGACAGAGAATTGTCTCTATAACATCTCTTCCTCCTCCTGTTTCTTGTTAATGATTATTATGTTAAAATATATACGTCTTTTCCTTCTCAATAGGTTTTGCATATTTTAGCAATTGTGTTGAAAACCACTATAAAACACTTTGGTCTTGTAAAGAGATTAGATTCATATTTCATATTAAAAGGTAATTAAATATGAATCGATTGAAACATTTAGTACCCAATCCAAGTCACTACTATTTGATTGTTTTCACAATTCTTGAGGTTGGGATAGGGGAAGTACTGGACTTCATTGACCCCTGGGAACCCATGTACAATACATAAAAATTGAGATGACCCCAAAATTGAGAAGAACAAGGGCAATAATTGCAAGGATCAGTCATTTGGAATGTTGCATTTCCCTTTTTCTTGACATGGAGGCTTTGCTTGTTGTAATTTTGTTGCTGAAAATACAATATTCAAATCACTAAAAACCCAAATTGAAACCCATGATACAAAAGCCATGTTTTGAGTTCTAACTCGTACAATAGATTTAGATCCATTGCAATACAAAAATAATGGATGAGAAAAATAATCATATTGTCCAATCACCAATGTCCATGATTGTCAAAACCGAAGATATATGCCTAGAATATCCCTGAAATTTGCCAGCAAATCCTTGAAATCTGCCCGGAACATCCCTGGAATCTGTTCGGAACGTGTCTGAAATCTACCTAGAACATTTTGGGGATGGCCAACAAGTCCCCAATGTTGAGAAAACTAGGGCAGCTAATATTAGGGTTTCTTTTGTATGTTTTCTCTTATTACATTGACATTCCTTGTGACATTAGATTAGATCATCATCATTATTGTTAAGTGTGATTATCATCATCAAGACAATGCCAAAAAAGAAGATCACAATGCAAACAAGAACACCAGAAAATTAGGCTCTTCACCAGGGCAAAACCCCTCCATAGGGTAAAACCCATAACTTCTCTCTCTCTTATAGAATCTCAAGGAATATTTCTAGTACAATTCACCAAGTGAGGGCCAACCACCCAAACAAAATACTTCCTTTTTCTGCAACTCGATCTGCAATCTTTTTCTAAGCCGAAATATGAGAGAATGGTCTTCCTTCACATGTGCGATATCTCCCAAACAATGAGATGATGCCAAAGACAAACTCAAGAACCTTCCTTTCTTCCTCGCTATATTTTCTTGAGTTGGGAATACATCACAGAGGAGGCAGAGAAGAGGACGCAAAAGAGGCAACGTAGGGGCTACGTTGAGCAGTGCATAGCGACGCAGAGGTAGCACTGAGCCTCTGAAGAGATCTGCAATTTTGCTGAAGATCAGTCAGATCCAGTGCCAAAGTGCAGGGGTGTGAGACCGAAGGGGTAATAGGTCAACATGTAGCCAACAGAACGACCAAAAGGAGGTGATGCAGTCCCCAGCCAAAGTGACGTAGATATGCACAGAGGCAGCGTGGGGCTGTCCAGTTCAGTGTTGGGTCAGTGCCGGATCTCCAATGTTAGTGTGAGGTAATCCTCACTAATTCTCTGTCAGTCAGATTCTCTGTGGGTAGCCAGATTTGGGCATCCAATTGTATTCAGAAACTTCTTCTTAATAATACAAACCCTCAGCTGCTGCATCGGTTTTCCCACATTGGGTTTTTCCGGGGACTTAGTCCAAAAATAACGGTTTCATGTGTTTAATTTTCTTTCTCAGATCTTGTTTCCGCATTTCTTTTCTGTAGTTTATTTAGTGAAGGTTGCAGTTTATTTGCTTCAGTATTTACTTGTAGAACACAATAAATAACTTGTATAATTTATCAAGTAGGAGAAGTAATATCAATTTGCTGCAATAGGATTCCGAGATTAGGAATTTTTACAAAACATAAATTCCTTCTCCCTTCTTCTGACGCTTTCTGCACTAGCAACTTTTGCAGCAAAAAACTGCGTCCCACAGAAAACTACTTTGCGCTGAATCTGCTGCTGCGCTGCTCCCTCTGCCATTGACAAATCACGAACTGGAAAGCCCTACCTCTCTGTCGACTCACTCAGAGAGAGACTTCCTCACAAATCTTGCCCTTCTTGGCCTGGACTGCGCAAACCCTTGGGGATTCGATCTACTGCCTACGCAACTATTCGATCTCCCTCTTTCTCTTCAACGATGAGCTCCTCTAGTCTGCTCTCTTGCTTCACCTACGTTGCTTTGATACCATGTGAAAATTCCTAAAACTGGAATCCTATTGCCTCAACTGGAAAATATTTACCTAATTGTTATTCATTACTTAACAATTTATTTGCAGTTGTTCTACGACAAACATTGAATACATCACACTACAACCTTCATTACATAAATAAAATGCGGAAACAAGAACTGAGCAAGAAGGAAATCCAACACACATATGACACCATTATTTTTGGACAATTGTCCCTGGAAAAACCCAATGCGGGAAAACTAGTGCAGCAATTGAGGGTTTGTATTATTAAGAAGTAGTTCTAAATACAATCTAGGATGCCTTAGTGGCCATCAATACAGAGAAAATAACTGACAGAGTTATTGAGAAAATGATCTCACACTAACATTGGAGATCCAACACTGACCCAACCATGAATTGACAAGCCTCACGCAACCTCTACGCAGATCTGTGTCACACTGGCTGGGGACTGCGTCTCTCCCTTTGGATGATATTTCTCCTTGCTGGATGCTGATCTTCTGGCCTTTTGGTCTCACACCCCAGCTCTCCGGCATTGGATTTGACTGATCCTTAGCAAAAATTGTTGATCTCTTCAAAGGCTCAGTGCTGCTTCTGCTTGGCTTTGCACTACCCAGCGTAGCCCTTATGCTGCCTCTTTTGTGTCCTCTTCTCTCCCTTCTCTGCTATGTATTCCTGGCTCAGGAAAAATCTCCAACCGGAACTATCTCTGCCCCTCATTGCAAGAATCAACTCGATGATCTCTCCGTCTGCTTTGCGCTGCTCACTTGAGAAATTGATCTCTAGACTCTCTCTCGATGTGTTTTTCAAATGCCCATCAAGCCTTCTCTTATAACCTTCTCGTTGAGAAATCAACGGTCCAGATTAAAACATAATCAAGGGCTAAGATTAACTTGACTTGATCTTCGTCTTTTTCTAGAAGATTCATACCTAGTTCTATTAATATACTTTAATTATTTTAATTCCCTAAGTTTAGACTTTTTCACGAGGGGAAAGCTCACGGGAAACCCGGGCGTACTTCCCCAGAATTTCTGGATGGTACGTGCGGTAAACCGTTCGGCGGACTTTCGGCGCCTGACCCCAAAGGACTCAAGGATCGAACCCGTGACCTCCCTCAACGGAGAGGCCCACGTATTGGCTCACTACCACTTGAGCTAACCCTTGGGGCTTCCCTAAGTTTAGACTTAGGCTCCAATTAAAAATAATTAATTATTTTAATAAAACACCATCCGGGTGGCATTTCCCAAAACTCTTTTTGTGTATTTTGGAATACATGTGTCTAATCCTCCTTGCAAAATTTGAGACTTAGAGCACATCCGATGCTACCAGACATCAACATCGAGTTCCCTTCATGAGGCCGAGTTGATGGAAGTTGATGCCGACTTGGTGGAGGAGGGTAAAATTACATTTTTGACACAAATAAAATTTCTTTCTTGATACAAAAAGCCCAATAAGGTTTTAGAACATAAGGGCAATGACAATGACTCATGACTCAACCCTAGGAGCACACAATGGGTGCATAGACCTAGAAACATAATTAAATGAGCATGAAACCCATGCTTATAAAAATAATTTTTCTTTGAATTTTTACAATAATTTTCTTTTTCTTTTCAAAAAATCATGTCATGAGCTAAACAACAATTATGAAGACCGATTCTAGTTACATTTTCAACATAATATACTATTCCCCTCAAGGCTCATTATATTTTTTATGTCTCTCTTACATGTTGGAGTTCTCATGTCTCAATGACTTGGTGTATGTCCATTACAATCTCCGACTATGGATGAGGTAAATTGATAGAATACCAGATGTGGATGCCATTTCCTTAAACAATATTGATGTATTGTCTAATTATAGGGTGGAGCCTGAGCAACCTATCATGTAAGAGGCACCTGGATGGTTAGAGGAGGGACAAATAGAATAATAGGAGGAGCAAGAGGAGTGTTGAGAAATCGATAGTGGCAACAATTACAGTGATTTCTCTTTACTTGGTAATTTCATGTGAAGTTATGTTGGCTTCTTATTATTTTTATTATGTCCCATTCATCAAACAATTACCAAAACCATAAACTATGAGATCACAAATAAACAATGAACACAAGATGTAGGCTTCAAGCTAGGGAAAAATTCCTCCAAGGGGAAAACCTAGAAAATTATTCTCTTCTTATAGAATTAGATCTAATGAGAAATCCAAGAACCAAACAACAAGACCTAAGACAACACTCCTCCCAATCTCTTTTAGCAAGTCAAAGTCAACTCAAGTCAAAACCTTCCAAAACAACTCCAACTTCAAATTTTCGCCCCCCAGTTTCAAACTTTTGGATCCCAACTTCAGAATTTTCAATCCCAGCTTCAGAATTTTGGACTTGCAACTTTGGCCCCTACAAAAATTTCAAAATTTTGCATTTGTGAGAGATCTAGGGCAGATTTTAGGTCAGAAACTTCGATTTTCTTCTTCCTTAGACTCTGCTTTCTCTCTCTTGCTTTCTTGCTCCTTCTGAATTTCACACTTCTTGTCTTGGAGATCGAACTTGCTTGATTGGTGCTTCAAATGAGGTCGAACTGTCTCTATTTATACACATCCAGGAGGTCAAATTATCCCTTCTAGGGTCAACTTGGTGTTGTGGGTACAAAAATTACATTTTTGACTCAAATACATTTCTTTTTCCACTTTCTTTTCAAAGTCCAAATGAGACTTGACTCTAATACAATATTTTGACTTATCACAAATATTTTTTTGACTCAATAAACTCTAGAAGCATGAAGAACAAGCTTGACCTAGATGACCAAATAATTTGAGCATGAAACCCATGAATATAAAATAATATTTCTTTTTCTTCTTTTGATGTTTACATGAAATATACAATAACAAGTACAATAGCAATTATGAAGACCGAACCTAGTTACATTTTCTAACACTCCCTCTTAACTAGGGAGGTATTCATAATCCCTTGACAACTATAAGGATACACTCAAACTGAAATATATAATATCCCCAAATGGGGTTTAATAGTAATAAAAGAACAAATAGACAATAAACCAAAGCAAATGCATAAATATCATCAAGACACAAGAAATGAAGCCAAAATCAGCTGAGCCATTTTATTAATTTTTGTCGGAAGAGTACAATGGAGGTGCTCATAAAGATGGCACCTCGGCTTGCACTAGACAGGTTGAAGAACAACTCTAAATCCGGACAAAAATGTTGCTGGAATGATGCTCTGCGTGGCTCCCTCTCTGTGCTGCTAGTGCTGGAACTGCTGCTGCTGGAATGATGCTCTGCGTGGCTCCCTCTCTGTGCTGCTAGTGTTGGAACTGCTGCTGCTGGTGGGAATCAGACTATGGTTTGGGCTTGCTCTCGTGCTCTATAAATTCTGTGCTTTTAACCTCGGGCTCTATTCATAGGACGCACAAAAACCCATGAAGGGTTTCCAGAAATCGCGACCCCGGAAAATGCCCCCTTGGGCTTGGCACGCTGCTCTACTGGGGAAATCGGTCTCCTAGCTGGAACTGCTGGAAAGTGTCTCCAAAACTCTGCCCAAATCCCTGGTAGGAGGTGGCTAGCCTCCCCTCCAAATCCTCCGGCTGAAACTGCACTACTCCTCCACTTCCCGACACTTCCTCTCTGCTAGACTGTGTAATCACTATGCAGTTTGGACTGCCTCTGCATTGTCCTGAAGGGACTGCATGTGGCTGTGATGTTTCTCTGTAAGCTCTTCACAAATCTGGATGGTGCTCCTCTCCTAAGAGGGCACTCGAAGTCCCCCGAGGCAGAGGTTGAGATCCCCGCTTGGAAATCTCTGTGCTAAACAACACTGCAGACTTGGCTAAACAGCTCAAGCATGCTTCAGTCAATCAAGATAGAAAATCAGATAGATGAACGAATGAGGAATGAGTTGCTCTCATTCCCTTTTGTCAAAACTGGGCCTCCAATGTTCCCTTGGGCCCACAAAGGCTACGTTACCCCTCCTCTAGCCTACCATTGCGCTTCCTCTCCCACGCAGCCACCTAGGAAGCTGCCTCCATACGTTGGGTGGCCACATGGACCCCACTTCAGCCACAATATTTGCCTTTAGAGACTATAGGGAAGCACTTTAGCTGCTTAGTTTTAGTTGTGGGTCCCCTTACCCACTTTATTTCTGGTTAACATTAGAAAAGGAAAAAATTAACCAAAATTAATATTCCAATTAGTTGGCTGCTAATTTGGAATATTACAAAATATTCTCACAAGAAGAGTCAGATTGGTAAGCCATCTTTTTAAGTATCATTATGACCAACATTGTCAAGTAACAACATAATAAGGCCTTTTTTACTAACAAGCTCTAACTCTCCACAAGATTAGAGCACAATGCTGGGAGGCATATATATGGACACCTCAACCCCTCAAGGCAGATACCCCTTCCAAATTATCGCAAGATATGTCCTTCGAGGACTTGTTTTTATCTTGGATTCATCTTGGATACCCTGTTAGAGACTCAAAGAGTGTCAGTCCACAGGACTACTTCCTATCTTGGATTTCTAATCCTCAAGGAGTACTAGTCTCCAAATGCTTATCCAATCCTCCATTCTCCCCCCCAATGTGGTACACTAGACGTACGACGGTTAGTCCTGGCCTAGTGCATGACACCTATGGAGAATATGGTGTCCACCATCACTCCTTCTCAGCCAAGGAGGAGGTCCTTACTCCTTATCAAATATGAAGGGGATTTCTTGCTCCCTCTTAATCAGGGAGACTTCATCATAATCTTTAGTTATTTTCAAATGTATGCTTCATTATTTGTTTTTGTTGTCAGCTACTTGTTCATCCGTGGAGTGTTGAGAAATCTATGAAATTAGGAATAAGTGATTTCTCTTTGATGATAACTACTTGTGAAAGCTCTTTACTTCTTTAGATTAGGTTCTTCTTTTGACTTAGATTATTATAGTGTTCTTCTTCATCAAACAACTACCAAACCATAAACAATAAGAGACACAGAATGTAGGCAATCAACCAGGGCCAAAACTTCTTCAACTTGAGAGGAAAACCCAAGCGAATTCTTCTTCTTATAGAGACTTCCATTGACGAATACCAAGGCTAAGACCCTTCACACAACAACCTCTCCAAGACCAAGTCACAAGACCCTTCTTCACTGCTTCTTCTTCTTGTCAAAGTCAACATTGGTCAAATTGATTTCTAGCATTGTTCACTTCGGCTATTCTGTTGTTTCGGCCTTCCTCCACAGATCTGCAATTTGCGGCTGCATGAAACTTCTGCAAAATCACACATGTGGGCTGAGTTATGGACCTTTATGATGTATTTCTCCTTCGCTTGTCTTGAGGGCTTCTTCTTGTGATCTCGGCTAGCAATATTTAAGGTTTGGCGATCCTTTACCTGACTTCTATGAGCGCTGGTGTAACCCAACTGCAGATACCCTATTTTCTGCCACACGTGCGAGGAGATTAACCCAAAACAGTGCCAAAGATCTTCAACCTTCCTCTCTTTCCTTTCGCTGGTTATGAGGCTGTTTTCCTTCTGATTTTCACACCTCTTGTTTCAGAAGCTTGACCGAATTTCCCTTCAAGTGGTGCCGAGTTGCCCTATATATGTGATATAGGTCGACTTGTCCTTGTGCCTAGGCCGACATGCCTTTCTAGAATCATCTTTATTCCTTTTTGTAGGCTGTCTTCAAGGTTTGCTTGTGACAAGGTCTTGGAGGGTTAATGACTCAAACAACTTCTCTTTTTACAATGTGTAACATGCCCAAATGGGTCTTTAATACATGACATTGACTTAATAGACTTTATGACTTGATGACCAAACCTAATAGCTCTCAATGGGAGCTTCAACTATAAAAATAAAATTCCTTGAGCATGAAACCCATGACTCAAACATTACAAAATAATTTTATTTTTTCTAAATTACATCAATTACATAAAATCATGATTACACATGTCATTATGAAGACCAGATCTAGTTACACTTTTCAACACTTCCTCTTAACTAGGGAGGTATTCATAATCTACACAAGGTACTTGGACATTCTCAATCTGAAGAATTCTCATAATAAGAGTTGGATTGGTAACCCATCTGTATAGCATCATATCAACCAACATTGTCACATAACAAGGTCTTGACTAACAATTATATCTCTCCACAAGATCAGAGCACAACGCTGGCGAGACCAATGATTTATAGACACCCTCATCATTGTCTCTCTCGGAACATACCCCACCAGGGTTCACTCAAAGTATGTTCCATCAAGACTATTCTTCTGTTGGATTTCCAGTCCTAAAAAATTATCGGTCCTCTACGACTACTCTTATCTTGGATGCCCTACCACATCCTCAAAGAGTATCAGATGCCAGATGCTTACCCAATCCTCCATTCTGTCTTCCCAAGCGAAGACAAGAATGATATGTCTATCTCTCCCTCTCAATATTAGGGAGGACATACCTATTCCACTGAAGGAATGTACCTAAGCTCCCTCTTAACTAGGGACTTGACTGAGCTTCCTCTTGATCAGGGACTTGCTTCAAGCAGCTCTTCAAGTGGAGATCATTGGAATAACCAACTGCTTTTAGACCTCCTTCCTTTGATGTCATGAATTTCTTCTTTGTTATAGAGTCTACATCTTTCAAGACTTCTTTATAGGGAACAAACCATCCATCACTTTCATCCATGAGTCATGTCAGTCATGTTATCATTCCTTTCATTGGAAAGTGATCCATAAATCCATATCTGGCCTTCCTTCATGCCATGTTTCCTAAGGTATATTTTATCCTGCTACATGGGTGTTAGTTGTGGAAGACATCTATTGCTCTCCCCTTAGCAGCCTTGCATAAGCCCATCCAAATTTTATTCAAAAATAAGAAATGATCATTAAACCAAAATTACCGTTGTGATGGTATTTCATCATGACATCTTTCTGTTTGCATCAACATCCTGCATACATATTGACACATCTCCAACAAGATATATAATGTCAAGGGTTTATTTCTTTTTCAAACTTCATCAAGGTCTTCATATCTTTCCCATGGAGATATCATAGTCAAATCTTCCATTCCTTGGATGTTGACTGCCTTAGATGATCTCTTCCTTCCTTTATTCACAAGTTTCTTCCCAGGAACTTCCACATGTTGTTTTATCAACTTTGTCAACCACTTCATATTTCATATGAGGACCTATTATGTTGATTTCATCTAGTCAATGTGTGACCCATGCCTTCCTGCATCCTTTCAAAGGGGGGATATCGTTTCTTTTGATCATGCTCACAAGATAGAGCACTCATCCCTGCAACCATATGACATGACTCGAATTTTACCCAAACACATGCATACATACCTCATCTCTTCTTTTGGATCATCTAGACTTCCTTCAGCAACTTCCTTGGTTGAACGAGTTTCAATCCCCTTAATCTGCTTTGCATCTTATGACATCATACCTTTACTCCTTGAATCCCATACAAAGTGGAATTCTTGGTGAAACACTTGCTCCTATAAAAAGGTGAACCTTCTAGAGAAGATTCCAATGGAGGATCTTGAAAATCCTCATCCGGCAAATGCTCCTTCTTGAGTGATGTATGATGAGTTTTTAAACTAGATGACTTTCTTCTTACCATAAGTGCTACTTACACTTCTGATGAGGTTACCAAGAGCTACATCCTTCTATAGGTGGTTGCCATAGACTTCTATCTCAACTATCTTTTATGCTTCTTTTAAGACAACGTCATGAGCTCGTGCCTTCAATTGTATGCTTCTATGATGCATCCTATCATGCTTCCAAGTGATTCCTACCATGGTGGCTATATAACTAAAAAAAATTGAAATAGAGACTTTAAAAGAACCTAGATGAGGAAGACTTATCTCAATCATAGTAGAGATATTTTACTTCCTCCTTCTTGGTCTTCTTCTTTCGGCTTCCTCTACTTCTTTAGTAATATGGGCTTCTTCCCTACCTCTTTTGTTATTGTCCTTCTTGAACTTAGGACAATCCCTCTTATAGTGCCCATATTCTTGACATTCATAGCATTGAACCTTTGGTATATTCTTCCTTTGTTTCTGAGGACCAAATTTTCGAATTGCCATAACAGCATATGCTTGATTTTGTTCATTTGATCCTACATCATGTTTTTCCTTCAACCTAGTTTCCTCAATTTTGCATAGTGACCATAGTCCATTGAATGGAGTGGCTTCCTTTTTTCCATATATGCTTTACAAGAAGTTGCCCCATTCTTTTGGTAGTGCATTGAGCACTATTGTAGTCATTTCTTTGTTAGACATTATCTCTCTCAATTCTTGTAATTGATCCCTTATTTAAGATATCCTCATAAAATATGAGGCTATTCCTCCTTCTTTTGATATCTTCATTTTGTAGAGTTCTTTCCTTAACGAGATTACTTCACCTATAGTACTTACGGAGAACAACTCTACAAGTTTATCATATATTTCTTTTGATGTTTCTAATTTTGACACATAGGGAATGAGGGGATCCTTGATGGATTCTATGAGAATACTTTGAGCCCTCACTTCTCCTTTCATATGCCTTGCAAGTGCTTGAGCATCTTTCTTTGGTGGTTTGAGGATTGAGCCCTTAACATGTTCCATGACCTCTTGTTCAATGAGATTCTGATCTGTCTTTTTCTTCCATGCAAGAAAGTTTGAAGCCCCAACCAATTTCTTGCTTTCTTTGCAAAAAGTCATTTTGACAGATTCAGATCCAGACATAAATATACTTAATAACATGCTTCTTTCACTTACTGCCTCCTTGAATTTGATGATAGAAAGTTTCTCCTTGATGAATATAGTTTTCTTCAAGAGTGATCCTTGGCTCAAAAGAGAGGGAGATCTTCTTAGAGCCTTTTGATGATGATGACAACGTCCTTGATCTAGCTTCTCTAGGATCAGTAAACTTCAAATTACTTTGATTTGTAGATCTTTTCAACTTGAGTAGAGATAAGGCCCTTTTGTGGCCCTTTTCTTTGATGATGAATTGAGTGGGGATCCCAAGACTTCTTTTGGTGTAGACTTCTTCTTCGATCTAGGGTTTTGACACTTCCTTCAAGAAGATGATGTAGACCTTGCCTTCAAAATGCCTTAAGAATGAGATGATCTGCTAGATCTGCTTTGTTGCCCTTCTCGAGTTTCGATCCTTGAATGCTTGAGTGTCCCTTGATGAGCTGCCATTCCTTGATTTGTCACCTTAGCTCTGATACCATGTTGAGAATTCTAGGGCATTAGGATTAAGTGATTTCTCTTTGATGATAACTCCTTGTGAAAGATTTTTACTTCTTTAGATTAGGTTCTTCTTTTGACTTAGATTATTATAGTGTTCTTCTTCATCAAACAACTACCAAACCATAAACAATAAGGGACACGACATGTAGGTAATCAACCAGGGCCAAAACCTCTCCAAATTGAGAGGAAAACCCAAACGAATTCTTCTTCTTATAGAGACTTCAGTTGACAAATACCAAGACCAAGACCCTTGACACAACAACCTCTCCAAGACCAAGTCACAAGACCCTTCTTCACTGCTTCTTCTTCTTGTCAAAGTCAACACTGGTCAAACTGACTTCTAGCTCTATTCACTTCGGATATTCTGGTGTTTCGGCCTTCCTCCACAAATCTGAAATTTTCGGCTGCTTGAAACTTTTGCAAAATCACATGTGTGGGCTGAATTATGGACCTTTGTGATGTTTCTCCTTCTCTTGGCTTGAGGGCTTCGTCTTGTGATCTCGACTAGTAATATTGAAGGTTTGGTGATCCTTTACTTGACTTCTATGAGAGATGGTATAACCCTACTGCAGAAACCCTACTTTCTGCCACACGTGCGAGGAGGTTAACCCAAAACAGTGCCAAAGATCTTCGACCTTCCTCTCTTTCCTTTCGCTAGTTATGAGGCTGCTTTCCTTCTGATTTTCGCACTTCTTGTTTAAGAAGCTTGACTGAATTTCTCTTCAAGTGATGTAGAGTTGCTCTATATATAGTGGATTGTCCATGTGATATAGGCCGACTTGTCCTTGTGCGTAGGTCAACATGCCTTTCTAGAATCATCTTTATTCCTTTTTGTAGGCTGACTTCAAGGGGTGCTTGTGACAAGATCTTGGATGGTTAATGACTCAAACAACTTCTCTTTTTACAATGTGTAATGTTGATCATGTTAGCCCCCTATTAATTTTTTTTTTACAAGCAAACAAGGGGTCAAGCTGTCTTTGAGCTTTCAAGGAATGCATTCCCTCTGAAAGCACCTCATCCTTGAAGCCTCCTTGTGCCTTTGTCCTTTGGGGAATCCTCACCGCTGTTCCCAGTTTTGAAGCCTCTCTGTTCGTGAAGAAGAATGCCCAAAAAGGCCTTTTCCCTCTTATTTCATTCCCTTTAAGCCTCTGTCTTCATCATTCTTCTTCCCCTTCTAAATTCCCCACTTATCCTTTAAATCATCCCAAATCCCCTTTAAAGCCTTTTGAATTACCTTTGTTCGGCTTAAAACCCCTTATTCCCTTTACCGAATGCCTCCTCTGGCCTTAAAATGCATTAAAATAGGCCAAAAACCCACTTTCCTTCATATATCAGGCCTAGCCCCTTTCGGCCAGCCCCCTCAAACCGTTTCCCCACATGACCCGCACCCAGAACCAAGCGCTTAAGGCCTAGGTGCTAATCGCAATCAGAAGGTCGGAGTGGGGCGCATTTTCTTTGCAAAGTCAAAAGCTCCGACGCGATGATGTTATGGTCTGTGGAGCGTGGGTGCAATACCTGCCATCAATCTATATGGATCCGACAGCCCGCGCAAGTCCTGTCGCGCCCATCGCCCCGATTCTTTCACCCCTCTGATGCTCATCTCCACCGTTGATTCGTTGTCAGATCGGACGACCATCGCACCACCGCACCAATCGCAATCGCAAATTTTTAAATGTGTCACCCACTGCCCTCCCCGATTGCGATCCTCCGATTGTAATCTCCGCCGTCGATTTCCCTTTGATCCAATGGCCCTTATTTCTCCCGCTCCACTCCTTTACCCTCCGTCCTTTCCGATTGCGATCCGCCGATCCAATCGTGACTGTCCGTTTGATCTAGATCTACGGCCCACAATGTATCACGCATTTCACTATTTCTCTTCATCGGATGTCCCCATTAACTCCATCAGATGATCCCAACCGTCGATCTCCTCCTGAGATTCGACGGCTCACATTAAATCGCCCTTCGCCTTAATTGGGTCCCACCATCAAAGGTCTAATTCCATGCATTAGACCCATTTCCTTTGTATTTGCTCGGGGCTTAAAACTCCGGGATTTACACTAATTATCATTTCTTCTCCCGTTTTCACCATTCCCACCACCATTCCTCCAAGCCTTCACATCATTCCTTCCGCCACTCCCTGGATTTCTTGATGAGTTTATCGTATTGTGTAGGGTTGTTACAGAGTGATGAATTCACTCTAGGTTCTACAATCACGGTCACTATGATTCGGAACGCAGAGAGGTTATTGTAGCAGCAGTCAGAGTATCAGTGTCGAAGACCCGCCACGGCAGAAACAAAAGATTGAAGACAATTTGGGGATTTCGGCTAAGATCGATTATCAAAAGCCCGATCCTCCAAATTAAATCAGAATTAAAGAAAATCATGAAGATCTACAGGCAGAAAAGCCTCCACCGCCACGTCAGAGGCAAATCGATTCCTCTCAGCCAACATTACGCCATCTGTGACAGCGACCGCTTCAACTCCACCTCATCAGTGAACATTGTCAATTCATGATTCGGCCCTAGTGGCCTTTTACTTTCCATTTTAGTTTGTTACTTTCAAATTTCGAGTGGAATTCACCTTCCACTCATGCATTTTACTTTCTGTCAGAAACTGTTGTTTAATATTTTTGTTTAAAACAGCCATGAGCCTAACTATCAATGATGAGATGCCCCTATTCCTCATCATGAATTTTGGTTATTTTTGGTGGAGACATCAAACTGATTACCAGCACGCGAGGAAGATATTTTTCCCAAAAATATCTTCTCGCTCATGTTTCTGAGGCTTCTATATAAGCAAGAACTAAAGAGAAAAACTGGTTCCAGATTTTCTGAAGAATTGGCTGTGAAAGAGTTTCTTGTATGCATTTTGTTGAAGTTTTAATACAAATGTGAGGAGCCCGTTGGGTCTCAACGATAAGGAGTTTTACCTTTAATGAGGATTCTGGTCTTGATGCTTTATAGTTTGTAATTCCGTCTTATGTGATATAGTTTAGCTGTTCATTTCACTATTTCCATCCTTCTTGTATCATGCTCTGAAATGCGAGTGGCTCACTAGTTCTGGTATGAATTTATCACAATCGATACTCATGCTAAACTTGTCTAGCGCTTTAAATATGGCTCAGTCATGATATACTGTTTCATTTTCAACTTCATCCACGTTTCTTCTATATTAAGTGCTATGGGATGTTATTTTTTGAAAGCTATGGACATGTATGGATTCTTATTATCTTAAGCCCATCTCATGTTCAGATATGTTTATGGAATTTCATCTCATTAGTAGTTAGTGTTCCTTCTATATTTCTTACACAGCATGCCGTCTGATTTTCAATCTCTGTAAAGCATTTTTAGAATCCAACCCTCCTTACAGCAAGCTGTCTTTGAGTTGTCTGATACATTTATATTGAGAATTCACTCCTTGCCTCTGCAATGTTCCTTTCATTATGCTGAGTTTGTGAATATTTTGGTTCCATCTACATTGTTCTTTCCTGTTAAAACTGAAATAGCAAAAGAGCCTTGTTCTGCTAATTGTCCTTGTTATATCATACTGCTCCTTGCTATATAAGATGTGACTTGCCAATATACATGACCAATATGCTATCTTGTGACTTGCCAACTTTTCTGCCTTCATGGTGTGCACATTTCTGTCATCAATACTTCTAAGCCAAAAGCAATGTGGTCTACTCAATCCATGTGGTTAGAATTGAGCTTAAACCAAACAGTTGTAAACATAATATCTCACTTGTTATTTTTCCAATCTATGTTTTTGCAACAAGTTCTTCCAGGTAGCCAAGTCATGTCTTAAATGATCCAAGTTATCAAAGTCAGATGTAATGTCCCAAACTAGGAAAAACAATGATATGCAAAGCAAATAATAAATTCAATAACAATTTTTTTTTAACTTTTAGTGCACACCCACAAAAAACACTGGAAATAAGATGCAATTTAGCCATTTTATTATAAATATGGAGCAATAGTACAATAATGTGGAGGGAGTGCACTTGGGCTTGCCTCAAAGGCAAGCGTAACAAAGCCCAAGTGATAAAATGTCAAGCCCAGATGACAAAACCAATTGTCTCTATGATGCCTTGCGTTGCCCCAGTAAAACTTCACTGTCTGCTGCAAAGATGCTACTAAAAACTCCACCTCTGGTGCTCAGAAAATTCCACCAAATTAATCCCAAGCTCCTTAAGCAAAAGCCACCAAAACCCAGAAATGGTTTGGCCTGGTTTTGACCCCCGAAATTTGGCCCCCAAAACACCACGTCCTCCTCAAACTGCTGGAAAGTACGACTTGCCTGCACACTAGTAGAGTTCCTCCCAAATTACTCCAAAAATGCTGCAAAATACTCCCCCAAGGTTTCCCTTATTTCTCCGGGCAAGTTCCAGCCTCACCAAGCAATCCTCCAACTCGCACGTGTGCCCAATGAGACGCTTTTGCGCTGGCCCAGGAGCTGCAAATTCGTCTTGCACTGTAGCTGCCACCTCCTGCTCCAAAACTCCACCCAAAGTCTGTTATACCACTAAACTTCCTTCACAAAAATTCTCCCGACAAATGCTCCCTGGAAGACCCCGGAAATGACTCCCACGTGAGCACCTCTTGCGTCCTCCTGGAACACACTATGGCTGAGCAAATGTCTGAGTGCAAGTGCTGAAATCTCCTAAGCTCTCCTCCGGAATTCTGTGACAAATACTCTCTAGGGTGGCACTCGAAGTCCCTCGAAGAAAGGGTGAGATCTTCGCTCGGAAAACGTGTTTCTAAATGACAAGTGACCGAACTAAACAACTTGTAATATTCCCAATTAGCAACAGTTTTTCTTTTCTAATGTTCATCCATAAATAAAAGGGTGCTGGGACCCATAACCCAACTTAGGAGAAATAAATTCCCTATAGTCACTTAGCCAACATTCTGATTTCAACGTGGGGCGCAAGGGGACCAAGTGATAGCGCAGGGACAGGGACAGCGTGGCCAGGCAACCCAGTGGCAGCGTGGGCCAGGAGAGCGTAGAGTAGGCAGGGCAGCGTGGCAAGTGAGGACAGTGCAGCATAGTGGGGCCTAAGGGAGAGTTTGGGTCTTAAGCATAAAAGGAGGGAGAGGCTAGCTTCTCATTCATTCTATTATGCATCTTCAGAATTTCTGTCTAACAGATATTGAGCATGCTTATGTTGTTTAGCTAAGTCTGCAAGCGCTGTTCAACACATGGGTGTCTCCAAGCGGAGATCCCAACCTCAGCCTCGGGGGACTTCGAGTGCCTGCAGATCACGTAGAGCTATCCATCTAGGAGTTACGCAGTCACTAGGCAACACAGTCTCTCATAAAGGTTACGCAGTTTGGGAGGGGAGCCACTCCGAGAGAGAGGGATCATTAGTAGTTTCAATCTGGGAGAAGTGTGAGGGGATCAACCATTCACAAGTTGTCTTTTGGAGCAGATTGAGGCCAACATTTCCAACCATTCACTTCAGAGGCCAGCGTACTCACCACGAGTGCGTAATTTTCCCAAGGGGGGGTTAGATTCCGGGGTCAACCTTTCCAGAATTCCTTCCTGGGTTTTTCCAGGTTTTTGGAGGAGAGTTCATAGCCGGAGTTTCATAATTTTTTGAGCAGGGGAACAGCCCCAAAGAGCAGCTCCATTCTAGCTAGAAGCAACACTTTCCAGCAGCAGCAGTAGCTCAGAGAGTTACGCAGTTGAGAGAGGGAGTAGCTATCCACAACAGGGTTTGGAGAGTTATTTCAACTTGCCTTGAACAAGCCAAGGTGCCATCATTCTGATCACCTTCTTGTAATCATTCCCTATTTCCAGATTTATAATAAAATGGCTCAGCTTTCCTAAATATTTGCAGTGTTTTTCATGGTGTCTCTCTAGTAGCTGTAGTTTTTGTTTATGTTGCTTTGTATTGCTGTTTATTTCCTATTCATAATATTACAGTGGTATTAGAGCTCATAGACTTGGCTCAGCCTCTGTAGGAGATCAGTCTATGACATTCGGAGACAAGGCATACATCACCTACCAGAAGCAGCAATACAGGAGCAGAGAGCGGAGACTCAAGCTCGAATTTGGTTAAGGGGACTGCGTTCTAGTAGAGGACGCAGAGGAGGATGTACCCATGGCAGAAGAAGTAGATGACGAGTAGGAGTTCAGTAATCTCCTCTTGAAGGCTGTATAGGAGCTCTCCAGAAAAATAAAGGAGATGGGGCAGAAGATTGCTGGGGAGAACAAACAGCGTGAGACCCCAAGGGGATTTCACATCTGAGAAGGGTCCGACATTTCCCATCACACGCAGGAGCAGAACACAACGCAACAGGTGGTGCTACGCACTCCCCCACGTTCCACTATGCCCACATTCTTGATTGCAGGGACGGGAACGAGAGGACCCCAGGAGCCGGAGATGGCTCACTACGGGGACTATTTTGCAGAGTATCAGTCATATGGGCGAGAGTTTCGTGAAGCTCTCTCTTTCCACGATTTCTGCCAGCTAAAGAACAACAGACCCCACAACCAGAACAGAGGAGGAGGGTACACACAAGGAGGTGAATGGAAACATACCATGGGCAGGTTTTTCTTGCCAACTTATGACGGGTCATCTAAATGTTCATCATAAGCTTGGGTATAAAAGCTGGACATTTACTTTCAGCTAAACCAGATGGCAGAGGTGGAGGCCATCAAGGTGGCAGCGTTGCACCTTGAGGGGGAAGCCCATGACTAGTGGTTCCATGGGATGGCCACGCTGGGTCACTCAACAGTGACAGCGTATGCAGAGTTCACCTGGAGATTGGTGGAGAGGTTTGACAGGAAGGATCCAAAAGAGCATTTTGCCGAGCTGACCAAGCTCAAACAGACCGAGAACCCAGAAGCTTACATTTCTGAGTTCTTGCGACTTTCAGTGATGGTGCTAGACTTGCCTGCAACCAGGAGGATTTACATGTTTATTGATGGGTTTGCAGAACCTCTGCGTGGGTTAGTCAGGTCCACCAAGCCTGCTACACTTCAGGATGCAGTCAGGAGGACAAGAGACTTGTACGATGCTTTGCCCAGTTTTAGAGCTCCTTTCCCCCAATAGAGACATTTCAGCTGAAGGGGAAAGACACGAGAGTTCCACCGCCGAATGGAAACCAGGGCCGAGGGCCTTTGGACAATGACACCCAGAGAGACTTGAGACGGAGGAAGCTATGCTTCACATGGCAGGAGCCATGGGCACCGGGTCATCGATGTGTCACAGGGAAGGCACATTACATCGAGGTCTTCTCCGACAGTGAGGGAGAAGAAGATTCTTATGAGGAGATAGAGGGAGAGGCCAACATCACAACATAGAGAGGAGATCATCCACCACCACCTCCTCGAGCAGGAGGGGCAGCATTTGCACCCACAGGAGTCCTTGCATCTCTGCGAGGAGTTCCGAAGTATTTGACACTGCGTGTCTGAGGCACCGTGCAGGGACAACATGTTTCAGTTCTGGTGGATAGCGTGGCCACTCATAACTTCATTGATGCCCAACTAGTAGAGAGGAGGGACATACTGACAGAGAGTTTTGATGGCTTCTCAGTGTTGGTACCGGGCGCCAGAACCATGCAATGTATGAGGTATGTTCCGGCATTGGCAGTGACCATGGGTACGTACATGATGACAGACCCTTTCTTTGTGGTTGACGTCCTAGATACCAATGTGGTATTGGGAGTGCAATGGCTAATTATGTTGGGTAAGGTCACCACAGACTGGGAGACACTGGAGATGGAGTGGACAAACAAGAAGAGTGGGAAGCATGTGATGATTAGAGGCATGCACAAATATCCTCCGCAGACAGTTTCAGCACACTGGATGGAGGTAGATTTTCGGAAGGGAGACATAGAGTGGGCAGTAGAACTGTGTATTTCAAAGGTAGGAGCCACAGGGCAGTCAGTACACCTCGATGTGTAGTTGATATTGGACAGGTACTCCACGATTTTTGGGGACATACCACCGGGGTAGCCACTGGACCGGGGGTTTGAGCATACCATCGAGTTGGAGCAGGGGATCCAGGCAATGATCACCACCCCCTATAGGCACCTCAAGGCCTACAGGGATGAGATTGAGAGAGATATCCATGAGCTCTTAGCACTGGGACACATCCGACCCTATACTAGCCCGTTTGCTTCTTCTGTTGTTCTGGTAAAGAAGAAAGATGACACATTGCGGATGTGCATCGACTACAGGGCACTCAACAAAAAGACCATGAAGAACCGATACACCATCCCCAAGATTGATGAGTTGATGGATGAGCTGAGGGGAACGAAGTTCTTCTCTAAGATTGATCGGAGGTCGGGGTACCATCAGATCAAGGTGAGGGACCAGGGTGTCCCCAAGACAACATTCAGGTGCCACTATGGCCATTTCGAGTTTCTGGTGATGCCCTTCGGGCTAACCAACGCACTAGCCACCTTCCAGCCTTGCATGAACCGCATCTTCCGTGGTCAGTTGAGGAAATTTGTGGTGGTGTTCTTTGATGACATCCTTATATACAACCGCACTTGGGAGGAGCACTTGCAACACATTGAGGCTGTACCGCGTATTTTGGAGGAGCAACATTTTTATGCTAAGCTCTCCAAGTGCGAGTTTGGGTTGACAGAGATGCTCTGCTTGGGGCATATCATTGGTGTGCACTGTGGACAGAGTGAGAGTCCATGAGGAGAAGATCCGGGCCATCCGGAATTAGTCGGAATCGAAGAATGTGACAGAACTCCGAGGATTTGTAGGCATCTGCGCCTACTACCTGTGAAAAGTCCTAGATCTGGATTTCTACTGCAACAAATCAGAATTACTTATATTATTTTTCATAATTATTTCATTACAGTGAAATATCGAAATAATTACTTAAGCAGTCTACACAAATAATGCTGCAAAATAAATCTAAGTGCTGAAACAAACTAAACAAAATACAATGAAAAACATCCACATTTGACACAGTTATTTTTGGACTAAGTCCCCGGAAAAACCCATCTTGGGAAAACTGGTGCAACAGATCTGAGGGTTTTATATTATTAAGCAATAGAATCTTGAGTACAACTAGGGTGCCAATATCCGGCTCACCCTTCAGAGAAATCTAGACAACTGATGAAATTGTGAGATATACCTCACTCTGCAAATCCCCGGATGATCTGAACAGCGCTGGTGAAGCCCCTCTCTGCCTCTGCATGATGCCTATGTTGGAACTGCGTAAGCCTGCGTGGGCAAGTTCTAGAATTGCGTCACCTCTAACAATTGATTTAAGCTGATCCAGAACTGGATTTTGGCCCTCTTGGTTCAGAAACCCCAGCTCCCAGATATCTCCAGACTGAATCAAGGAAACACTGCGTCACTTTTGAGTGGGTTCCTTCAGGAATTGGGTCACCCTTTCAAAAAACTGCACTGTCTCTCTCTGCGTCACTGCTGCCTCTCTCTGAAATGCACTCCTGTTCCTCCTTACCAGTCTCTGCTTCTGCCCTTCTCTGAATCTGATCACTGAATCAACATCACTTAGCAAACCCTGCCCTAGTGATTCGATTCTGACCAAAAGCTATCTCTTCACACAAACTAGAAACTGCCAAATGCTCAATGTGCTCAACGTGTTTTCCATAGACCCCTCACCCTCTTTATATTCTTCTATTAACCCTCAACGACCAAGTTTAAAACATAATCAAGAGCTAAGATTAACTTGGAGGTGATCCATAACTTTATCTAGAAGATACACACTTAGTTTAATTAATACCCTTTAATTAATCAGTTTCCCTAAGTTTAGACATAGGAAAACATTAAAAAAACGATTAATTATTTTAATTAAACCATCTCTAAGTGGAATTTTCCAAAACCATTTCTGGGTTTTATGGAATACATGTGTCTTAGCCTATATACAAAGTTACAAGGCTAGAGCACATTCGATGCTACCATAAATCAACACTCCCTCTTAGCGAGGAAAATGCTCTAGCAAAACAACTCAATGTGCTGCTCTGACTTCTGGAACATCGCTGCTGTGTTGTTGATGCTGCTCACCAACACTGCACAAGAAAATGCTGCATTTGTACTGTTGTTGACTCTGCATACTGCTGCCAATTGCCATTGTACTACAACTCCCTCTGAATTCTGCAACCATGTTGTTGCACTGCATAGCACTGCGTGAGCACTGCTATGCACTGTGCTGTTGCTGCTCAACTACTGCTACACTGTTGCTACTTGCAACAAAAAAGCATTCGAAATTGGACAAGAAAATCTGCAACTGGAAAATAAGATTGACTGCTGCTAGTTTCTATACTAGCTCTCTAAAAAATACTGCTCTGTTGCTATTCTGCACTGCATGAGCACTGCGCTGCACCAGTGTGCACTACGCTGCTGCTGCTCAACTGCTGATGTTGCTGCTCCCTCTCTGCGCTGATCAAGCTGTAGTACTGTTAGCCACTGCACTGTCTTCTCATCTTCTGTTGCAACAGTCCATCCTGCTACTGTCTTTAGGCTGCCGTAGCTCACATGTGATCCAAGAGTGTGAAAATACTCTAGGATCCTGCCACTTGTATATTATGGATCTACAACTCCAAGTCAACCCAGTTCTCTCCTTTTGGAATATGAGCTAACATAGCACAATCTCCTTCTGCCTCAATCTTGGCAGCTTTGGCTTGAGGATATTGCTTCTCCTCCTTATCCTTTTTCTTAAGAGGACACTGTGTGGCATAATGTCCCATTTCCCCACACTTGAAACACTTGATCTTAGAAAGATATTTCTTCTTCTACCTCTGTTGCCCTTTAGATGCAAGGGCTGTGTTTTCTTCCTCCTCCTTCTTTACTTTCGATCCGCTACTGCCATCCTCAATATGGATTTTGAGGAGATCTCTCCTCAGCGCTTCTTGCTGCAAGGCTGCCCACATTGCCTCCCATCCTGGGAGTCTTTCTCTGCCCAAAATGCTTTGGACAAAGACCTGATAATCTTCTAAAGCAGAGTTTAGAGTGAGCCTTACTAGCTTCGAGTCTCTAGGAGCATACCCCACTACTGATAGCTGGTCTCGGTTTTCCTGAATTCGAGATAGGAAGGAGTCAAAACGCTCTCCTTTCTTCATTCTGGTATTACACATCCTCTCTTCCAGGTACATCTTCCGCTGCTTGGAAGATCCTTGGTATAGCTTTTCTAGCCCTACCCACATTTCTCTAGCAGTGCCTTTTGCTGCTATGTGAGGTACGATGTGATCCTTCACACCATCTAGGATCAATTGCTTGGCTCTTGCCATATTCTTCTTGAATTGTCTCAGATATGCTGCATCCAAAGGTTCTGCACATGCGCTCTCTATGAGGGCCTCTAGATCATGCTCATCATGGAGAAACTCAATCCTTGATTTCCAAATAACATAGTTGGAGGCACCCTCCAATCTATCTTGGTCACGCAGTCCATTGCTGGCCATCTCCTCAACTGTCGATTTCTTTCTCTAACCCTCTGCTCAGCTAGACTTACGCACTCCTTGTGGAGTAAGTCACTATTACTGCTACTGCACAGGAAAAATTGAGCTTCTTTGAGTAAGAAAACTCTTGAGGTCAAGAAATCCCAAATTTCTTTTGTTTTGTTTTTTTTTTTTATATTCAGAAATTTTCTCACGCTTATGCACTAGCTCTTGCTGCTGTGTAGTAACTGCGTCCTTCAGTCATGCTGGTCTGCTACACTGCCTCTTCTGCAACTGAAAAAACTTACCCCTCTGTCAACTCTCTCAAAGGGAACCTTTTCTGCACTGGAATGCCCTCCTGGCCTGGACAACTTAATTTCTAGGAGGGTTTGTTGCTGCTTATGCAGATCCCAGACTCTTCAGCGCTGATCTACTAATTCTCTTGTGTTTCTCCTGCACTTCAACTTGAATAAGCTTTGATAGCATGTGAAAAATCCTAGATCTGGATTCCTACTGCAACAAATCTGATTTATTTCTATTATTTTTCATAATTATTTCATTACAGTGAAATATTGAAGTTATAAATGAAGCCGTCTACACAAATAATGTTGCTGAATAAATCTAAGTGCTGAAACAAACTGAACAAAATACAATGAAAAACATCCACATTTAACACAATTATTTTTGGACTAAGTCCCCAGAAAAACCCTTTTTGGGAAAACTGATGCAGCAAATCTGAGGGTTTTATAATATTAAGCAGCAGAATCTTGAGTACAACTAGGGTGCCAATATCCGGCTCACCCTTCAGAGAAATCTAGACAACTGATGAAATTGTGAGATATACCTCACTCTTTAAATCCCTAGCTGATCTGAACAGCGCTGCTGAAGCCCCTCTCTGCCTCTGCATGATGCCTACGCTGGAACTGTGTAAGCCTGCATGGGCAAGCTCTGGAACTGCGTCACCTCTGCTCAACAACTGATCTAAGCTAATCCGGAACTGGATTTTGGCCCTCCTGGCTCAGAAACCCCAGCTCCCAGCTATCTTCGGACTGAATCTAGGAAACACTGCGTCACTTCTGAGTGGGTTCCTTCAGGAACTGCGTCATCCCTTTAGAAAACTGCGCTGTCTCTCTCTGCGTCACTGCTGCCTCTCTCTGAAATACACTCCTGGTCCTCTTGACCAGTCTCTGCTTTTGCCCCTCTCTGAATTTTATCATTGAATCAACATCACTTAGAAAACCCTGCCCTAGTTATTCGATTCTGACTAAAATCTGTCTCTCCTCACACAAACTCGAAAATGCCAAATGCTCAATGTGCTCAACGTGTTTTCCATAGACCCCTCACCCTCCTTATATTCTTCCGTTGACCCTTCAACGACCAAGATTAAAACATAATCAAGGGCTAAGATTAACTTGGAGGTGATCCATGACTTTATCTAGAAGATTCACACTTAGTTTAATTAATACCCTTTAATTAATCAGTTTCCCTAAGTTTAGACTGAGGAAAACATTAAAACAAAAAACGATTAATTATTTTAATTAAACCATCTCTAAGTGAAAATTTCCAAAACCATTTCTGGGTTTTATGGAAAACATGTGTCCTAGCCTATATACAAAGTTACAAGGCTAGAGCACATCTGATGCTACCATAAATCAACACTACCTGTAGTTTGTCAAGGGATTTTTCCAATTTGCTCCACCCCTCACAGATCTCACCAAGAAGGGGGAATTTGGCTGGACTGATATTGCGCAGAGGGCTTTTGACAGGCTCAAAGAAGTGATGAGCTGTTGCCCGGTGTTGGCTTTGCCGGACTTCACTCAACCTTTCATTCTAGAGTGTGATGCTTCGGGGGAGGGAGTAGGCGCAGTATTGATGCAGGGGGGCCACCCTATAGCTTTCGAGAGCAGGAAGCTACTTCCACATGAGAGGTTGTATCCGATATACGACAAGGAGATGCTGGCCATTATGCATGCATTGGACAAGTTTCGGCAATATTTGGTAGGCAACAGGTTTTGGGTGAGGACTGATCACAACAACCTCTGGTTTTTTCTTGAGCAGAAGCAGTTGCAGTAGAGGCAGTAGAAGTGGGTCAGTAAGTTCCAGGCCTACGACTTTGACATTGAGTATGTCAAAGGGAAGAACAATGTAGTGGCGAATGCTTTGTCACACAGACCAACAACGCTGCCCTTGATGAGCCTAGATGCAGACTGGAGGGCTCAACTGTTGGTGGAGTACTCCAAGGACCGCTTTGCTTGTGAGGTGCTGGATGGCGGCTGGCCAGATTTCAGATGATAGGTACAAGGTGATGGACGAGGTCATCTATTACAGAGATAGGATCTTCTTGATTGGGGATTCTCAGCTTAAGGAGAAGATATTGCGTGCACCCCACGATTCTCTGCTATCAAGCCATCAGGAATTCACAAAGACCTACAGGGCCATCAGGGAGAGGTTCTCTTAGAGAGGCCTCAAGGGGGACGTACTCCGACATGTCAGGGAGTGCGAGGTATGTCAGAGGAACAAGGGGGAGATGAGCCACCCAACTGGATTGCTACAGCCGCTTCCCATTCCGGAAGGAAAGTGGGAAAGCATTTCTATGGATTTCATTACTGGGTTGCCCGCGATGCAGGGCAATGATTGCATTTTTGTGGTCGTTGATCGACTAACAAAGTATGCCCATTTCTTCGCCATATCAACACGGTACACAACTGCACCAGTGGCCGAGCTATTCTTCCGTGATGTTTTCAAATTACATGGTCTTCTTAAGACCATAGTCAGTGACAGGGTCAACCGTTTCATGGGCGGCTTTTGGCAGGAGCTTTTTCGTTTGGTGGGTACAAAGTTAATTCCTAGTACCAACTTTCACCCTCAGACGGATGGGTAGATGGAGATGGTGAACAAGTGGCTGGAAGGCTACTTGTGGAACTATGTCATGGGGCAGCAAAAGGCATGGCTGCCTTGGCTACACTTGGGAGAATACTCTACAACACCACTTTCAAGTTTCCACATGTCTATCGATATGTCTCCATTTTATGCTTTGTATCAATATCATGCTCTGACTTTTGCTGATGTTATGTTTAGAGCTAGCAAGGCCTCTAGGGCCAAGGACTGGATCCAAGAGAGCCAAGATATACTCTGGGCTCTTAAGGACAAATTAGCCACAATGCAGAACCAGCAAAAGCTGTATGCAGATAGAGGGCGGGTAGAGAGACAGTTTGAGGTAGGTGACTTGGTCTACCTCCGACTTCAGCCTTACCGACAATTTACGCTGAAGCAAAAAGGGGCTAAGAAGTTCAAGCCCCGCTTCTATGGGCCTTACAGGGTGATCCGTCGGGTAGGAGAGATTGCTTATGAGTTGGAGCTGCTGACAGGGAGTAGGATACATAACATTTTCCATGCATCATGCCTGAAGAAGGCATTGGGGCAGCAGGTGACTGCAACAGAGGAGCTTCCGCCTACAGATGATGAGGGGCATTTGGTGTTACAGCCAAAAGCCATTTTAGAAACCCGGGAGAGAGCTACGGAGTAGGACAGTCAAGGAGTATTTGGTGAGATGGAGGAATCTTCCAGATGAGGATGCCACTTGGGAGAGCGAGAAGATTCTGCAACACCCATCTTTGTAGTTGCTTGAGGACAAGCAACATTTTGGCGGGGAGGAGTGTAATACTTCCAATTAGCAGCAACTAATTGGAAATATTAATTTTTGCTCAGATTTTTCTTTTCTAATGTTCAGCCATAAATACAAGGGTGCTGGGACCCATAACCCAACTTAGGAGAAATAAACTCCCTAAAGTCACTTAGCCAACATTATGATTTCAGCGTGGGGCCCAGGAAGACCAAGTGACAGCGCAGGGAGAGGGACAACGCAGAGGCAGTGTGGGCCAGGACAACACAGAGTAGGTAGGGCAACATTGCAAGGGAGGACAACACAAGATAGTGGGGCCCAAGGGAGATGTAGGGTCACAAGCATAAAAGGAGGGAGAGGCTAGCTTCTCATTCATTCTATTATGCATCTTCAGAATTTCTGTCTAATAGATATTGAGCACACTTACGCTGTTTAGCTAAGTCTGCAAGTGCTGTTCAGCACACGGGTGTCTCCGAGCGGAGATCCCAACCTCAGCCTTGGGGGACTTCGAGTGCCCGCTCAGGTGAGGAGCTTTACCTTGAGTTTTCAGAGCATATCACATAGAGCTATCCATTCAGGAGTTACGCAGTCACTAGGCAGCGCCGTCTCTCACAGAGGTTACGCAATTTTGGAGGAGGGCAACTTTGGGAGAGAGGGATCATTAGTAGTTTCAGTTCAGGAGAAGTGTGAGGGGATCGACCCTTCACAAGTTGTTTTTTGGAGCAGATTGAGGCCAACATTTCCAGCCATTCACTTCAGAGGCCAACATACTCACCAGGAGTGCGTAATTTTCCTAAGGGGGGGTCAGATTTCGGGGTCAGCCTTCCTGGGTTTTTTCGGGTTTTTGGAGGAGAGTTCATAGCCGAGGTTTCATAATTTTCTGAGCAGAGGAACAACCCCAAAGAGTAGCTCCATTCCAGCCAGAAGTAACACTTTCCAGCAGCAGCAACAGCTCAGAGAGTTACGCAGACCAAAGAGGGAGTAGCCATCCACAACAGGGTTTGGAGAGTTATTTCAGCTTGCCTTGAGCAAGCCAAGGTGCCATCATTCTGATCACCTTCTTATACTCATTCCCTTTTTCCAGATTTATAATAAAATGGCTCAACTTTCCCAAATGTTTGCAGTGTTTTTCATGGTGTCTCTCTTGTAGCTGTAGTTTTCGTTTATGTTGCTTTGTATTGCTGTTTATTTCCTATTCGGAATATTACACAACTTGAGCAACCAAAATGAGTTCGATAGGAAAAAGATACCAAGTGAGGTTGAGCTCCTCCTATTTATCATTTCGTTGGCCTTCCTTCCCACGTGGGCTCCTCCACCTTGCCATTCGACTTACCTCCTAAGCTATTCGAACTCCTCACTTGGCCAAGTGTGTTTTCCTTCATGTGGGTGGCCCCCACACTCCACTAACAAAATAATATGACCTCCTTTTCTTCCCCAAGTCTTTTCATCAAAATTGAGTGGGTCCCATAGCCTCCAAAAATATCCAAAATTGTGGAGAATAAACCTGTAACAAAATAATATAGGAAGGGAAATTAGAATCCTCCCCTCCCAAATGTTGCTTGTCCCCAAGCAACTTCAGCGCTGGATGCTCAAGTATGTGTTCACCCTCCGAGGTGGCATCCTCATCTGATAGGCTCATCCAACACACCAAATACTCTCTGATAGTCCTGCTCCTCAACTTCCTTTCCTGAGTCTCTAAGATAGCTTTTGATTCCTAAACTAGATGCCCCTCATCATCAAGCGATGGTAACTCTACAACTGACGTCACCTGCTAGCTCAACACCTTATTGAGACACGGGACATGGAAGATGTTGTGGATCTTTCTCCCTGGAGGAAGCTCCAGCTCGTAGGTCACCTCTCCAACTCTCCTGACCACTCTTTACGACCCATAGAAATGTGGCTGCAACTTCTCGACCCCTTTCTGCTTCAAGGTAGACTTTCGATATGGATGTAATCGTAAAAACACCAAGTCCCCATCCTTAAAATGCCTCTCAACCCTGTGCTTATCACATACATCTTTTGTTGATTTTGAGCTGTCAATAAGTTGTCCTTTAGAGCCTTGAGAATGTCTTGGCTCTCTAGGATCCAATCTTTGGTTTTTGGGGCTCGTCTGTCTCCAAAAACAATGTCAGCAAAAGACAATGCATCTTAACCATACAAAGCACGAAAGGGTGACATACCGATGGACATGTGATGAGTGGTGTTGTAGCAATACTTGCCAAAGTGCAACCATCGAATCCATGCCCTTTGCTGCCTGGTCACGTAGTTCCTGAGATAGCCCTCCAGCCATTTATTAACCGGTTTCATCTGGCCGTCAATCCATGGGCGGTAACTCGTGCTCGGGGTGAGCTCAATACCCACTAATTTGAAGAGCTCCTGCCAAAATCCTTCCATGAACCGACTGTCTCTGTCGCTAACTATGGTCTTAGGGAGTCCGTGCAAACGGAAGACCTCCCTAAAGAACAACTCAGCCACCTGTGAAGTTGAATACTGTGTCAGAATGGCAAAGAAATGGGCATATTTGGTCAGTTAGTCAACCACCACATAAATACAATCCTTGCCTTACACCGCTGGAAGCCCTGTGATAAAATCCATGGAGATACTCTCCCACTTCCCCTCAAGAATGGGGAGAGGCTACAACAACCCAACTGGATGGGTCAAATCCCCCTTGTTCCTCTGGCATGCCTCACACTCCTGCACATGCCTCAACACGTCCCCCTTGAGGCCCTTCCAGCTGAAGCACTCTCTAACATACTTGAAATACTCAATATCGAAGTCATAGGCCTGCACCTTGTTGACGCACCTCTGCTGTTTGTCAGTGAGGCCCTACTGCCCGATGAAGTGGCGAAGACTATTTTGATCTGTCTTCACCCGAAATCGGTTGCCCACTAAGTACTGACGAAATTTGGCCAACACATGCATGATGGGCAACATCTCTTTGTCGTAAATAGAATACGACCTCTCATGTGGTAGGAGCTTTCGGCTCTCGAAAGCAATGGGATGTCCATCCTGGGACAATACTGCTGCCCCAATCCCCTCACCTGATGCATCACACTCCAATGTGAATGGCTGAGTTAAATCAGGGAGTGCCAACACCGGGAAGCTACTCATCACCTCATTGAGGCGATCGAACATTGATTGGGCTCCATCTGTACATGCAAAAGCCCCCTTCTTGGTCAAATCCGTGAGGGGTGCCGCCAACTGTGAGATGCCCTTGACGAATTTCCGCTAATAGGTGAAAATGCCCAAAAACCTCCTCAACGCCGTCACATCTCTAGGCACCGGCCAATCCCGAATGGCCCTTATCTTCACCGCATGTACCTTCACCTTGTCTATGCAATGACGTGTCCTAAGTAGAGCATCTCCGTCAACTCAAACTCACACTTGGACAACTTGGCGTAAAACTGTTGCTCCTTTAAAATGCTCAACACTGCCTCTAGGTGTTGCAGGTGCTCCTCCCATGTCCTGTTGTAGGCCAGGATGTCATTGAAGAACACCAATACAAATCTCCTCAAGGTGGCAGGTTGAAACTGGAAATGCCCATAGTGGCATCTGAAGGTCATCTTAGGGATGTCATGATCCCTCACCCTGATTTGATGGTATCCCGTGTGGAAATCTATATTAGAGAAGTACTTGGCTCCTCTAAGCTCATCCATCAACTCATCAATGCGCGGAATGGGGTAGCGATTCTTCAATGTCTTCTTGTTGAGCGCCCTATAGTCGATGCACATGCATAGGGTTTCGTCTTTTTTCTTCACCAGCACTACTGAAGAAGCAAAGGGACTGGAACTCGACCTCATGTTGCTGCTCATCCGGGAGGTGAACCAGAAGCTGGGCTGAGAGCGTTTGGGAGTCAGATAAAGGGTCGAGAACCTCTGGGTCTTCAAGGGCTAAAAGAGAGCCAGAGTGCGCGCAGACGAACCAGGGGCCGGAGCGCGGGAGGGGGTGCCTTTGCCACCTCCTCGACGACATTGCATTCTATGGCATTGCGGCATGGCTCAGCGGGGAGGAGAGTCTGTTGGGCAGAGGTCGAATGAACAGAGGGAGGCAGGCGATGAGCAAAGCAACTAGCAAAGGAGGCATGACAAAGAAGCGCTGCAGGGAAGGAAATCTAAAGACTGATATAGAAATTCCGGGTTCCATCCGCCATTAATGGCCAACTAGCAGGAGTGAAGGCCGAGGGAGGGGGAGTGAATGCAGTGGAGTGCCGGCGTTCCCCCCTGTCAACCTTATTTAAGGTCTGCAAGCTGGAGGAATGTGCCGCCATGTTGTTCAGCCAGGTGCCCCTGCGTTGACGAGCCAGGTGGCAACCTGTATCAAGCGTGTCAGGCACCCACATCCGGGGTATGTGCCAACATATGTTATGTTTTTTTTATGTTTGCCGATTTTTTTTTCCCGATTTTTCCGAAACAATGTTTTCTAGACCCTTAGTTGATATTTTTCTGATTCTGATTTTGTCATCGTTGACAGTAACACAACTATCTAATTGAACACATGTAAATTTTGGTAATTTTGTAACAGTTTTCCATCAGTACCCGTTTTAGACTATTCCAAAATAAGTGTTACTAGTTAAAAGACGTGTTCTAAAATTTGACTCTGCTAGATTTGCTTTATTGTCATTATGGGGATATAATAATTTATGACCTTGTTATGGGTGATTTTTGTGTGCTTCACATATGTTCATAATTATTTAACTTAGTGCTCAAATATACGTATAGATCTTATGGATGTTGAAATGGCATTTCAGTTGTATTAAACCCTCCTCTGTCAAACAAATGACAAATTTTCCCATTCATGTTTTGAGAGTAACCAATTTTTGAACATTAATACAAAAAATTAACTTCACATTTGAGTTATACTGGTTGTCTTTGAATAAATTTTTCCTTCCCATTTTTCCTACCTGTTTGATGTGTACTTGACAGTCATTTTCTGAAGCAACAGGTACTTAGAAAATGAGGTGCCATGTATATTTATTTGCTTGTCATTTCAAAAAAATTGTAAATTTTGCCATTCTAGTATTGTGGGTAACCATTCTTGAACATTAATGCTAAGATTTAATTTCACATTTGAGCTATATTGGCAGGATGTCTTTGAATAAAATTTGCCTTGCTAGTTGCTACTTAGAAGATGAGGTACCATGTATATTTATTTGCTTGTCATTTCAAAGAAATTGTAAGTTTTGCCATTCTAGTATTCTGGGTAACCATTCTTGAACATTAATGCTAAGATTTAATTTCACATTTGAGTTATATTGGCACGATGTCTTTGAATAAAATTTGCCTTGCCTTTTCCCTGACCTTTCTGATTTGTAGGTGATGGTCATTTTCTGAAGCAACATATAAGTAGAAAATGAGGTGCCATGCATATTTATTTTCCCTAAGCTGTGCCTTTCCTCATCCATATTGTCAATTGTGTTATCTTCCTAGGGTGATAGACAAGTAAAGAGAGTTCTTAATATGAAAGTTGATTCTAATTGCAATTTCTATTCAATTACATTCAGGCTTTAATGTGAAGGTGGTGACACCTGACAACTATGTTAGGTGTGATTCTGGGCTTATTTATTGGGACATAAAAGAAGGTGAAGGTGATTATCCCAAGTCTGGTCAACAGGTTCATTATTTAATTTTCCTATGCCATACATTTTGTTGATGTTTATTTTTTGAAATCGAAGTTTCCTATTTTATTTAGCCCTCAATCTTAATTGCATCTAGTTTGATAGTGAACACTTTGAATTATTAATGGGTTCATTATTGGGTCAAACTTATTTTATGAACTTAAAAGATTGGATCTGAGCTCAAAATTGGATTGGGATTTGGACATGCATTTTAATTAGCAATAAACAGTGTACTTACATAGCAACAAAGATTTTGTATTGTAGTACAGTGTCTAGAAGTAGAAATTTAAAGGATTGGACAATAAGTACACTGCCTAGCCCCGTGACATAGCCGATTTTTTGGCCTAGCCGATGTTTGCCGATTTTTACAGATATTTTTATGGTATCTTAATTTTGTCAATATTTGCCGATTTTACCGATATTTTCCCGATTTTCCCGATTTTTTCGTTTTCAAGACCCTTGTCGATTTTATCCCGATGCCGATGTTTGCAACATTGGTTCAATCTATGACATATTGTCCAAGATATTGACGAACATTCAATCCCCATGGTATGGTCTAATTGGTAAAGACCAATCATTTTGTGAAAGCTTAGGAAGAGTTATGTAGGCCGCACTGAACTTTCTGGTGAGTCATGCAACAACAATCATAGAAGCTACAGGCTGTTTGAGGAAGTTAGGGGGTAAGGTAGACTTTAAGAGATTTTCACTCATGCATAAAGTAAGAAGGATACCTATTTTGAGAATCAACCAATTCGATTCACTTAGCCCTTGAGATTCATAGAATTAGTCAAAGAAATCTGAATGACATGAAATATTGCTCCAGTGGTATAATTGCCAGACTTTGTTGACGATTATCTGATTAATTGCATATATGTTGTTTTTAATGTGCAATTAATTGTGTTTTCTGATTACTTTCTAAAATTTGTCTCTAGGAGAAATTAAAAACTTGGTAATGCACTATTACTTGTGTAATATTCCGAATAGGAAATAAACAACAATACAAAGCAACATAAACAAAACTATAGCTAACAGAGAGACATCATGAAAAACACTGCAACCATTTCAGGAAAACTGAGCCATTTTATTATAAATCTGGAAATAGAGAATGAGTAACAGAAGGTGATCAGAATGATGGTACCTTGGCTTGCTCAAGGCAAGCTGGAAATAGCTCTCAAACCCTGCTATGAATCGTTGCTTTCCCTCTGGATTGCGTAACTCCCTGGGATGCTGCTGGGAAATGTTGCTTTTGGATGGAATGGAGCTGCTCTTTGGGGCTGTTCCCCTGCTCAGAAAATTATGAAACTTCGGCTATGAACTCCCCTCCAAAAACCCGAGAAAACACAGGAAGGAATTCCGGAAAGGCTGACCCTGGAATCTGACCCCCTTGGGAAAATTACGCACTCCTGGCGAGTACGCTGGCCTCTGAACTGGATGGATGGAAATACTGGCCTCTCACTGCTCCAAAAGATGACTTGTGAAGGGCTAATCCACTCACACTTCTCCCAGACTGGAACTCCTGATCTCCCTTCACTCCCAGAGCTGCCCTCCTCCAAGACTACATAATCTCTGAGATTGATTGCACTACCTTAATGATTGCCTAACTCCTGGCTGAATGGCTCTGTGTTCTCTGCTCTGAAAATCAATGGTGAAGCTCCTCACCTAAGCGGAACTCGAAGTCCCTCGAGGCTGAGGTTGGGATCTCCTCTCAGAGACACCCGTGTGCTGAACAACACTTGCAGACTTAACTAAACAGCGTAAGCGTGCTCAATATCTGTTAGACATAAATTCTGAAGATGCATAATAGAATGAATGAGAAGCTAGCCTCTCCCTCCTTTTATGCTTGAGACCCTAACTCTCCCTTGGGCCCCACTATGCTATGTTGTCTCCTCTTGCCACGTTGCCATTCCTACTCTGCGCTGTCCTGGCCCATGCTGCCACTGGGCTGCCTGGCCCACGCTGCCTCTGCGCTGTCCCTCTCCCTACGCTGTCACTTGGCTCCCCTGGGCCCCACGCTGAAATCAAAATATTGTCTAAGTGACTTTAGGGAGTTTATTTCTCCTAAGTTGGGTTATGGGTCCCATCACCCATTTATTTATGGCTGAACATTAGAATAGCAAAATCTGAGCAAAAATTAATATTGCCAATTAGCTGCTGCTTATTGGGAATATTACAATCCTCCCCACCAAAATGTTGCTTGTCCTCAAGCAACTGCAAAGATGGGTGCTGCAAAATCTTCTCACTCTCCCAAGTGGCATCCTCATCCAAAAGATTTCTCCATCTCACCAAGTACTCCTTGATAGTCCTGCTCCGTAGCTGTCTCTCTCGGGTGTCTAAGATGGCTTTTGGTTGTAACACCAAATGCGCCTCATCATCGGTAGGTGGAAGCTCCTCTGTTGCAGTCACTTGCTTCCCCAATGCCTTCTTCAGGCATGATACATGGAAAATGCTGTGTATCCTACTCCCTACCGGCAGTTCCAACTCATAAGCAACCTCTCCTACCCGGCGGATCATCCTGTATGGTCCATAGAAGCGGGGCTTGAGCTTCTTGGCCCCCTTCTGCTTCAGCGTAGACTGCGGTTAAGGCTGAAGTTGGAGGTAGACCAAGTCTCCTACCTCAAACTATCTCTCTACCCGCCCTCTATCGGCATACAACTTTTGCTGATTTTGCGTTGTGGCTAAGTTGTCCTTAAGAGCCTAGAGTATATCTTGGCTCTCTTGGATCTAGTCCTTGGCCCTGGGGGCCTTGCTAGCTCCAAGCATAACATCAGCAATAGTCAGAGCATGATATCCTTATGAAGAATAAAATGGAGACATACCGATAGACATGTGGAAAGTGGTGTTGTAGCAGTATTCTCCCAAATGTATCTAGCGCAACCATGCCTTCTGCTGCCCCGTGACATAGTTCCACAAGTAGCCTTCCAGCCACTTGTTCACTATCTCTGTCTGCCTGTTTGTCTGAGGGTGATAGCTGGTACTAGAAGTTAACTCTGTACCAAAGAAGCAAACATCGCGATTTTATCGTGATTTTTTGAAAAAATCGCGATTTTTTCAACTCAACGATTTTATCGGCGATTTTTTCCTGATTTTTTGAAAAAATCACCAATCGCGATTTTTTGGAAAAAATCGCTATTTTTTTGGTAAAAATCGTGGGCTCATCAAACAGCAACCCTATAAGTTCAAAAATCGATTTTTTTTTGGGTCATTTTTGCAGCCCTCTCAGTTTCCTGACACACCCTGTAAAAGTGATATTTCCTTTATTTTTCATTTTCATCCTTTTACTTAAATTTTTAACATTACCATGAAATGACTCAGGATGTTTAAGAGTGGTTTCGACCTCATTGGATTTCATATGGAGAAACTAGAATTTTAGATTTCACTCAAAATTCAGCAGACTTAATGGTTTTCGGGGTTTCATGGTTTGGGGATTTGCATTGTTTCCATTTGATTCTATTATGTGTAAGGGTATGAGATTGGCATTTGATCAAGAGTATGAAGTCCTTTAAGAACCTTGATGTTGGTGGCATTGATTGTTGAACTTTGTTGATGTTGGTGGTATTGATTGTTGAACTCCCCTACCGTGGCCTTAACAAGAATGTACCCTTCACTCAAAGGAAAACAACTAGTTAGGCATGTTAATCTTTTTCTACCGCATTTTAAGGTTGAGGAGATGAACCCTTCACTCAAACCAAAATCATTGGTTAGGCATGTTAAACTTTTCAATTTCTATCATGTTATAAGGTTGAGCAATCCAAGTCTGAAGACTTTGAGCTAGATGATGTTTATGTATCTCTTGTTGATGATCCCATTTCTAGTAGCGATGAATCAATGATGAGTTTCACGAGGAGGAGGAGGAGGAGCAACAACAGGAGGACGAGGTGACACCACCTACCCCTGCTACCGGTAGAGGACGTGGTCTGCCTACTTTAGCTCCTGGTGCTTCAGGATCTGGAGCACAACAGAGTCTATTGCCAGCCCCGCCAGCTTCTTCGTCTAGAGGGAAAGTTGTTACATTTTCTCGCAAGAGGGGTAGAGGAAATCAGTAGTATAGGTTATTTGGTGCATTCCTTTGCATATAACATTATGACTCATGATATGAGATACATTATTATATTTTTTGTTGATATTTTGAGGTTGAGTTGAGACTTAGGACTTAGTATTCAGGACATGATTCACTATTATGTGTGATGTAGCACTAGACATGATATTACACGTCTTATATATTAGTTTTTTTTTTTCATATTTATGTGTCAATGCATTTATTTTATGTTGTGGGTGCTTTAGATATTAAAAAAATTGAAAAAAAATGAATATTTTTGTATGTGCCGATTTTTTCCCGATTTTTACGATTTTTTCCGATTTTTTCCCCTCGCCGATTTAATCCCGATCGCGATGTTTGCTTCTTTGCTCTGTACCCACCAAACGAAAGAGCTCCTGCCAAAATCCGCCCATGAAACGGCTGTCCCTGTCACTGATTATGGTCTTAGGAAGACCATGCAATCTGAAAACATCACGGAAGAACAACTCTACCACTTGTGCAGCCGTGTACCGCGCTGATATGGCGAAAAAGTGAGCATACTTTGTAAGTCGATCAACGACCACAAAGATGCAATCCTTACCCTGCACTGTAGGCAACCCAATAATGAAATCCATAGAAATGCTTTCCCACTTTCCTTCCGGAATGGGAAGCGGCTGTAGTAGTTTAGCTGGGTGGCTCATCTCCCCCTTGTTCCTCTGACACACCTCGCACTCCTTGACATGCCAGAGTACATCCTCTTTGAGGCCTCTCCAAGAGAACCTCTCCCTGATGGCTTTGTAGGTTTTCGTGAATCCTTGATGGCCTGATATCATGGGGGTCTTCAACAATGCATCACGATCTTTACAAATGCATCCAAGTGAGCTCTCTAAGGTCTTCAATAGGTTGCCCCAAGAAAAGAAGGCTTCTCCAAGGTATGCTCCAAATCTTCAAGAATGCTTCACATGTCAACAAGTCTTCACAAGTCTTAAAAGAAGCTTGTTGATGTCGGCTTCAAAGGATGTTCTCCTATATTCTCCTTCAGAGATCTTTACCTCAGCAAGGTTGCTTCACTAATCTCCCTTGATCTCAAAACATTGTCTTCTCTAAGCTACTCTTCAAGACCTTCTTCAAGAAGTCTTCAAAACAATGCTCCAAAGGGTTAGATTTACACACTTCAAAAAACAATGTTCAACACCAAATCTGCTCTGATGTGGTTTTAAGGTTGCTCAACAAGACTGCTTCAAAATGCCCATGAAATAAGCCCACAAATCTGCTCAAGATAGCTTTAGATGTTTGTCCTCAAAATATGCTTCAAGTAGTCTCTTGGAGCTGCCTTCAATGGTCCTGCTATACACTGCCAATATTGTGATTCCAACAGTGATCTAACAAATTCAACACTGTACCTTCAAAAGCCTGCAAAGTTGTGTCACTATTCTACTCCATAGTTCTGCAAACATATGCCACTATACTTCTCAGGCTTGCATAATATGTTTGCAAAAGATCCAAGTCTGTCCAAAAAGAGTAAAATCAAGGAACCCAAGATTCATTCCAATGTTCTGCTCCAACTCGGAACTTCTCCATAGATCTGAAGGTCAAGGACAGTCACAGTTTTCAAAGAAACCTTTCTTGTGGTTCAAGGTTTGTTTCAGCTTGTCTTGTATTAGTGCTAGCCACAGATCTGAGATCTATTCTGCTTCAGATCTGAACCACAGGAATGACTGCAAAAGGAGCCGTATTGCAGAAGGCTCTGAATGCAGGTCTGAACCTTTGTCACAAGGCCAACTTACAGGTCTGTAAAAGGCCGAATTTCAGGGCTAATTACAGGTCTGTGATAGGGCTGAAAATGCAGATCATTTAGGCCGAAATTACAGTGGCCACACGGCCAAAATTTCAGGCCTGAAATAGGCTGAAATTTCAGAGACTATTTCTGATCAAAAAAGGTTGAAATCTGAGCTCTTCCACAGGGCTGAATTGTACAGTCCGAGGTCTTTGTTCAAAACAGAAATATCACAAAAATTATTTCTCTAAAATTTCATAAAGAACTCAGAAAATGGTGCTCCAGAATTCAATTAAAAAGTCTGCTTCTTCACTTGTTATCACAGATCCGAATTTAGAATAGAATCTTACGCTGCAATGAATAACTAAAAAAGTTTCCCAAACAGTCATTCTCTGTCCTCTTCGGCCTCCTTCCTATTTCTGTGATCCTTCTCTGAATTGATCACTGAGCTAATGATGAAGAATGAAGATTGAGCACTATATTTGTACTGTTCTTTCTGTGCTTAAAAGAAAAGACACGTCTTCTTAGGGCAGGCCGACATGAGAAGAAGTTCAGGTCGGCTCAGTGTCCGGAAATGATTTTGAACTTGTAAATTCTCGTTCTCCCTCACCGTTTGGAGTTTTGGGGGTGTGTAAGGGCTCATTAAAAAGGCAAAATTATACTCTAAAAGGTGGTGTAGGTATCATAGTGAAATTCTGCCTCTAAGGTAGTAAAAAAATATTTTTTAATGTGACTGGTCATTTATTGGTGTAGAATTGGAGGTAGGCAATGTAGACTTCTTCATGGATGGGCTTCATCTTGTTAGGCTTCTTCATCATAGGCTCATGATGTCATGATGTCATCAAGTTTTCTTCATGTCATGTCTCCAGACATTGTCCATGTCATCAAATGGTCCTCCATCAACCATGTCATCTTGACATCATGTTGGATCCAGTCCTCTTCATCAAGAGTAGGCACATCATCATTAATGACATCCTTATCAACCAAGAAGAATGACATCATTATTTGGAATGAGGCATCTCAAGAATATTGACATCTCAGTCAATGTCAATTTGACATCAATGACAACCTTAAACCAACAGTCTCCCCCTTTGTCATTGATGGCAATATTCTTGCCCTTCCAACATTTTCTCCCCCTTTGACATCAATGGCAAACGGGGTACCCAAGAACTCCCCTTATCATCCTGCGTCATGTTGCTCCCCCTGTTATGGTGCTCTTCCTTCCGGCAATGTGGTTCATGATAGAGTTGTTTACATTTCTTCATGTGATGAACAATCTCCCCCCGTTTGCACAAATTCCTTTAGCTCATGAAGGATTGCTCGCTGCTTGTGATCAAGTAGAAGGCATCATCATAATATCATGTTTTTCTTCAATGGAGTTACTTCGGAGAGATGTTCTATCAAGATTGTCCATGTGTAACTCATCAAGGATTTTATAGGGCCCATTCACGGATAGCTTTTGCAAGAATGCTCAAGAATCACAAAACTCCCCCTAACTGTATGCATGGTCTCTGTTAAACACACACATGGTGTATGAGAAAAGATAAACACACACATAGAAAGATAAGCATGAGATACTCATATTATTCACCATAGCTGTACATTTATAATACAATGGTGTGACCCTTGGATTCATCTTCCAAGGTCACTTTGACTCCTTTGTGACTCTTCGCCTTCCACACCTACCCATAGAGGATTAGGTGTTTAACATTCCCCCCCTTAATCCGAAGGGGTATGTGTGAGTCCAAGAAGAGAGTTGTAATACAAATCTGCAAAGTATGCATGACAACACTTAGGTTGAATCAACTATCTGAAATGTTGTCATAAAGAGGTGGTTTAAGGATGACCACCAACACTGGAATGCAATGCTTATTGCAGTTCCCGGAACTCTTCCAAAACTGGCAAGAAGTTAAGGGCTTCTGCTAGAGGAATTGTCCCTCATATTTGAAGAGGGAGACCTTCAACCTAAAAGAAGGGAAGTCTACAACCTCTGATGGTTTAAGGATGACCACCAACACTGGAATGCTTGATGCATTTCCTGGAACTCTTCCAAAGCTTGCAAGAAGCTGAAGTCTTCTGCTAGAGGAAGTGTTCTGAAAGAGGAAGAATATCAACCTCACATGGATGGTTTAAGGCTGTCCATCAACCAAAGGCATGCTCATGGGCATCCGTGTCTCTGGCTACAACTCTGAATCTGGAATGACAAATTGTGGCTCAGGCTTGCTTGAACTGTTGTGTCTCTGGTTACAACTTTGAATATGCAATGAAAGGTTGTGGCTCAGGCTCGCTTGATCTGACTTCGAAGCTTGTAGATTACCACCATTTCCCCCCTGTCAGGTACAAGGTGAGATGATGGCGAAAACTCAACTGCAAGATTGTTCAATATTCTAGAACAAGTTCTGACATGCGACTTAAACATCTTCTTGGCTGTTGATGCCCATTGCCAAGAAGCGATCCATCCAAGATGAATCTTTGTTCTTGCAGGAGGCTTGTTTCTGAAGCATCCGTGTGAAGAATGGGTGTGCCGACCACAGTGCTTGCATGGGTGAAGATCAAAACAGTGATCTTTCATATGGCCAACGTGATCACATTGTTGGCATTTTACAATTTGTTGTTGTTGTTGCTGTGGAAGAGGAGCAGGATCTGGTACAGCTGTAGGTGAACTGTCATAAAGAAATCCGGCACTCTGAAATTTGATGGGCTTGGAGTAGTCCGGAATATGAAAGGACAACTCCTTGTCATATCCAAGACTAGTTTTGTGCTTGTTGTCGACAAGCTCTTCCCAAGGTCTGATGATGGGCTTGGGAAGTGTAGACTGAATTGCTGCATCTGCATGTAAATCTACTCTTGTGCAAGGAACTGAATGTGAATCGGCTGCAACTTTATATTCTTGCTGCTGATGAGAGTCCTTCTCAATGTTCTGAACAGAAACAGGTTCAGAATGATGACTCTTTTGCTGAAGTTCATCTCGCTGAAGCTGAGACTCCAACTGCAAAAACTCAATCTTGTCTTGTGCATCTTGCAAGCAAGTTTGAATATTAAAAAGAGCATTCTTGCTCATTTTTACCATATCATGAACATTGGAATGAATGAGGTTATTCAACAACTCTAATGCATCATTGATTTTAGCCATTTTTCTCAACAACTCAGGCTCAAAAAGGGTGTCGGCTTCAACCGATAATGCATCCGTTTACAATGTGATTCAACTTACTTTCAAAAGAATACAAATGACTTCAAAGACCCTTTTCTTTCATGAACTTCCAATTATGGAATTCCCAAAGAACAAACTCTGCTACTCAAATTATGGAGGACTTCAAGGTGTAGACTTTGACCGTCTGACCAACAAGCAACAATGACTCACATCATAGAAGTGTTCAACAGTTTCTCAACAACTCAAAGTTATACTTCAAACACTGACTGCAACTATGAATTAAGAAGCAATGCAATGTCACTGCAAATATTTTGTAAATGTGCAGCAAAAACCACTGTGCAATAACTCTTTAAGGCAAATGATTTCTCTCTTCTTCAAAGAACTGTTTTACACCAACAACTCTAATTCAACAAAAAGATATTCACAAGCTTGGATGCTTCACTATCGATGAGCAGATGGTCTTGAGCTTGATATATTACCTCACAATAAAGAGGAAGGCAAATTCCAAAAACTATGAGTAAGTTTTATGATGCCACCAATTTTCAACATTTGCCTTCACATTGTCAATCTTTTCAGAGAGTCACCCTTCTATAAATGCCACAAATCTTGGTCACGTTTTTATAATAGAGAAAACATACAGCAAAAACTTCACTTTTTACTAAAGAAAATCCATATCTTCATTTAATTCATATACCATCTCCTCTCTCTCTTCTTCTTCTGCTGTTTTTTTTTTTTTGGAAATAAAAAAACAGAGGTTTTAACTGGAGGAGGATTTATCTGAGGGAGGTTTTAACTGGGGGAGGATTTATCTGGGGGGTTTTAACTGTAATTTAAAAAAAAAAATGGATCATTTTCGAATTAAAAGAAGAAACGCGGGGAGGGAAAGCCGAACGGCCGAGAGAGGGGAGGGGAGGATTGAGCGAGGGGGATGGGGGGAGTTTGGGAGAGGAGGGGGCAGATGTGAGGGCCGTGAGGAAGGCCAAGGGTTGGGGAGGGAGTGAGGGTCGAGGGGAGGGAGGCTATGAGGGGGCGGGGACTGTGAGAGGAGGGCTGGGGAGAGAGATGTGAGGAGAGGCCGAGCGCGTAAGCGGTGAGGGAGAGAGTGGAGGCTGAGTGGGGAGAGACGCAGGAGGGAGATGCGGGTGAGAGGTGAGGGAGGGGGTTGCGGGAGAGGGGAGTAGCGAGGGGGAGTGGGAGGAGAGGTGAGGGAGTGAGCTGCAAGAGAGGGGAGTAGTGAGGGGGAGCGAGAGGGTAAGGGTAAGGGAACAGGGTAGGTAGGGTGACGGGTGGAGTGGTAGATAGTGAGGGTGAGGGTGAGCGGGCGAGAGGGATTGTGCATAGGGGGCTGAGGGTGGGTAAGAGGTAAGGAGGAGGGCAGGTGGGATGGTGAGAGCCGTGAGGGCCGAGGGTGGGTAGGAGGTAAGGAGGGGTGCGGGTGTGATGGTGAGAGCCATGAGGGGGCCGAGAGCAGTGTGAGGGGGCCGAGGGGTATGGGTGATGTGTGAGCAGGGAGGTGAGGGGGGCCGAGGGCCAAAGGTGAGGGGGCCAAGGGTCGAGAAGTGAGATGGGATGGGAGGCCCGTGAGGGGAGGTAGCGCGGGTGGGATGGGAAGGCCGTGATGGCCGTGAGTGTCAGAGCTGGTGAGGGGGCGAGTGGGGTGGCGTAGTGTGATGGGAGAAGTGTGGTAGAGTGGGAGCAGTGAGCGTATTAGTGAACCATTGCAGACTTTAATGGCAGGAATGCTGAGATATCTCCAGACAATATTTTTCCAGCAGCTTCACCAATTCAATCCTTTCCAAAATTCAGAGAAACAACAGTTCAACACAAAAGATTATGGCTTTGATTGCAGATCTGTAGACTTTAAAATGCACATATTTTCAAATTCAGGGATATGGTAGTACACAACGCTGCATTTTTTTTTTTGTTGCAAAAATAATTTCTGAACCTAGCAAAATAATGAACCCAACAGAATAATTTCTAAATGTTGCAAAAGATTTCTAAATGTTGCAGAAAATTTCTGAATGCTACAAAAATTGATTCCTGAATGCTGCAGAAAATTTCTGAATGCTGCAAAAATGACCAGAGTTTTTGCAGATTTACACAGGCCACAAAAACAAATGGTTCACACAAGGTTGAGCTGGTTATGAGCGTATCAGCTCTGATACCATGTTAAACACACACATGGTGTATGAGGAAAGATAAACACACACATAGAAAGATAAGCATGAGATACTCATATTATTCACCATAGATGTACATTTATAATACAATGGTGTGACTCTTGGATTCATCTTCCAAGGTCACTTGGACTCCTTTGTGACTCTTCGCCTTTCACACCTACCCATAGAGGATTAGGTGTTCAACAGTCTCTTTTTTGGTAGAGTCTCATGGAGTAGGGTTTCTTCTAATGTCATCTTGGAGTAGGGTTTCTTCTAATGTCATCTTGACTCTTCCCTTCGTTGGAACTTCGAGCATTAACATTTCTTCCAAGATTTTCCACATCCTTGTTGTTTGGAGCATTAGGGTTTGTGTCATCCTTATTTGAGGGTTTACCTGCATAGCCAAGACTTGATTTATCAAGGGGGGATCTTTGATGACTTAGGATGTCATCTAGAGTTTGAGAGCTTTCAAGTTCTTATTTAGTGAGACAACTTCCTTTTTAAGAGTGTCAATTTCTCCTTTCGATTTTTCACAATCTTCATCTTTCATGACTAGTTACTTCTTCACTTCTTCCATCATCCTTGTTGCTTCGTGTGCTTCGATTTTAAGGGAGATGAAATTTGATTTCAGTATGAAGATTTCTTCATTCTCCTTTGCTAGACTACTCTCCATTTCTTCTTTGATTCTTGTAGCTTCACATGTTTCAGCCTTGAGAAGATTGATGTCTGATTTTAGTTTGAAGATTTCTTCATCCTTTTCTTCTAGTTGGCATATCATGGTGTTTCTCTCCTTTTCTGCTTCATCAACTTGCCCTTCTATGAATGCCAAAGTTTCCATCACTTTCTCTGCTCCTTGCGCTTGTTTCCTCGCTTCTTCTAGTTGAAATCTAAGAGAGGAGACCTCTTCTTTGTATTGACCAATCTCTACTTCAAGATTGTTCAAGCTCTTAAGTCTTTGTTCAAGGTGGCTTGACAAAGTTTCTTCCCTTTTCTTTGCCTTATCCAATTGATTTGTCATAGATATGACTTCCTCATGATGCTTTATTTTGTTTTTATGAAATTTCTCCTTAATTTTGGCAAGCTCTTCATCTCTTTCTTGAACTTGAAGCTTGACAAGGTCAACTTCCTTCCTTGTCTTGTTTTGGTCAACAACTTGAGCTTTCTTCTTAAGTTCCTCATTTTCCTTGTTCAACCTGTTAATCTCTTCCATGTAAGCCATAAGTTTATTCAGGAGATCTTCTTCAAAGTGTTCTTTGTTCTCTTCATCTTCTAGATCTTCTTTAGCCTTGTTGTGATCTCTCTTATCTTCAGCTTCCTTGATGGATTCTGGACTTCTTTCTTGTTTTCCATCATCTTCTTGACTAGAGATCATTTTCAACACTCCTTTTGAGTGAAGATCATGAAGTTTGTCCCATATGACTTTTGCTGACGTACATTTTTCAAAATTGGCCTTAACAGAATTTGGTAACCCATCCAAAATTGTCTTCATTGCTCTTGTATTGTACTCCTTGGATTCTTCGTCCATCGTGTCTTCCATAATCATTGATTTCCAAACTTCAATTCCTTGAGTCTTCAAGGAATTCCTCATTCTTGCCTCTCATATATCAAAATTTCCATTGAACAATGGAGCTTTGTTGACTTGGTTTACATTTGAATTCTTAAGTTGGGAAGGGACATTTTCACATGCTTTGGAGCCCTTATTCCTTGGCTTTTCCATTTGTGTTCTAATGATCAACCTTCAAGCTGTTAGGCTTTGAATGAAGGTACTAGCTCTGATTCCAATTGTTGGAAATATTGAGAGGAGGGTGAATCGATATTTCTTTTCAATTGTTACTTTTACCGGTTTTAGATCTCTTATAATTAGAACACAAAATAAACAATAAGAATAAATACTTTATTAATTTCTTCTTTACAATAAATCCAATACAATAGTATAGAGCTCCAACCCTAGATGAAGACACCAATCTTCAATCCCTGCAAACACCAACCTGTACTATGCCAAGAACCAACTTGGAATTCACGATGCTCCGACCTCTAGGGCTCCAACCCTATCTTCCAAAGCTCCAACCTTGTCACGTTGAGGCACCAACCTCTAGGGCTCCAACCCTAACTTTGAACCTGGTCTCTTGAGGACTCCTATCCTTTAGGCCTCCAACCCTATCTTCCAAGGCACCAACCTTGTCTCTTATGAGGCTGCAACCTCTAGGGCTCCAACCCTCACCTTCAATTCGTCAAGATATGTTTGATGATTCTTCACGGCTCCCAATATCTTCTTCAATGAGCCTTGTCAAACGATCTTCAGCTATCCATTCACTTAGTCTTCTCGCCACGTCATCAATGACAACCTTGATCTCTTCTCATGAAGGTGTCTTTGCTGTCCTTCATGGTACCCAAACAAATTCCATCACAGGGGTCTTCAGCAATGCATCCAAGTGAGCTCTCTAGGGTCTTCAATAGGTTGCCCCAAGAAAAGAAGGCTTCTCCAAGGTATGCTCCAAATCTAAAAGAATGCTTCACAAGTCAACAAGTCTTCACAACTCTTAAAAGAAGCTTCTTGATGTTGGCTTCAAAGGATGTTCTTTCTCCTTCAGAGGTCTTTACCTCAACAAGGTTGCTTCACTAATCTCCCTTGATCTCAAAACATTGTCTTCGATAAGCTACTCTTCAAGACCTTCTTCAAGAAGTCTTCAAAACAATGCTCCAAAAGGTTAGATCTACACACTTCAAAAAACAATGTTTCAAGTTGCAACACCAAATCTGCTCTGAGGTGGTTTTAAGGTTGCTCGGAAAGGCTGCTTCAAAATGCCCATGAAATAAGCCCACAAATCTGCTCAGGGTAGCTTTAGAAGTTTGTCCTCAAAATATGCTTCAAGTAGTCTCTTGGAGCTGCCTTCAATGGTCCTGCTGTACATTGCCAATATTGTGATTCCAACAGTGATCTAACAAATTCAACACTGTACCTTCAAAAGCCTGTAAAGTTATGTCACTATTCTACTCCATAGGTCTGCAAACATATGCCACTATACTTCTCAGGCTAGCATAGTATGTTTGCAAAAGATCCAAGTCTGTCTCAAAAGAGTAAAATCAAGGAACCCAAGATTCATTCCAATGTTCTGCTCCAACTCAGAACTTTTCCATAGATCTGAAGGTCAAGGACTGTCACAGTTTTCAAAGAAACCTTTCTTGTGGTTCAAGGTTTGTTTTCAGCTTGTCTTGTATTAGTGCTAGCCACAGATCTGAGATCTATTCTGCTTCAGATCTGAACCACAGGAATGACTGCAAAAGAGGCTGAATTGCAGAAGGGTCTGAATGCAGGTCTGATCCTTTGTCAGAGGGCCAACTTACAGGTCTGTAAAAGGCCGAATTTCAGGGCTAATTACAGGTCTGTGATAGGGCTGAAAATGCAGACCTCTTAGGCCGAAATTACAGTGGCCACCTGGCCAAAATTTCAGGCCTGAAATAGGCTGAAATTTCAGAGACTATTTCTGCTCAAAAAAGGTTGAAATCTGAGCTCTTCCACAGGGCTGAATTGTACAGTCCGAAGTCTTTGTTCAAAACAGAAATATCACAAAAATTATTACTCCAAAATTTCATAAAGAACTCGGAAAATGATGCTCCAGAATTCGATTAAAAAGTCTGCTTCTTCACTTGTTATCACTGATCCGAATTTAGAATAGAATCTTAAGCTGCAATGAATAACTAAAAAAGTTTCCCAAACAGTGATTCTCTGTTCTCTTTGGCCTCCTTCCTATTTCTGTGATCCTTCTCTGAATTGATCACTGAGCTAATGATGAAGAATAAAGATTGAGCATTATATTTGTACTGTTCTTTCCGTGCTTAAACGAAAAGACACATCTCCTTGGGGCAGGCCAACATGAGAAGAAGTTCAGGTCAGCTCACTGTCCAGAAATGATTTTAAACTTGTAAATTCTCATTCTCCCTCACCTTTTGGAGTTTTGGGGCATGTAAGGGCTCATTAGAAAGGAAAAATTATACTCCAAAAGGTGGTGTAGGTGTCATAGTGAAATTCTGCCTCTAAGGTAGTAAAAAAATATTTTTTAATGTGACTGGTCATTTATTGGTGTAGAATTGGAGGTAGGCAATGTAGACTTCTTCATGGATGGGCTTCATCTTGTTAGGCTTCTTCATCATAGGCTCATGATGTCATAATGTCATCAAGTATTCTTCATGTCATGTCCCCAGACATTGTCCACGTCATCAAATGGTCCTCTATGTCATCATCAAATGGTCCTCCATCAACCATGTCATCTTGACATCATGCTGGATCCAGTCCTCTTCATCAAGAGTAGGCACATCATCATTAATGACATCCTTATTAACCAAGAGGAATGACATCATCATCAGGAACGAGGCATCTCAAGAATATTGACATCTCAGTCAATGTCATATTGACATCAATGACAACCTTAGACCAATAGGACCGCGCAACCAAACTCTGGATTTCCCATGTAGTGCCAACCTTAAAGCTAATGGCCAGTGAAGGAGATCCCACGGGACTAGGATACAAGGGTAACCATGAACTCGGGTGTTAAATTTTGCAATTTTGAAATCAATTATCTTAGATCTTCAACCTTTAAGTGCAGACAATAACCAATAACCATATAGAAGACAGTCAATGAACAATAAGACAACAGATTTGGTCCAAGACCAGGGAAAAACCCCACTGTGAGGGAAAACCCTTTAAGAATATTCTTCTATTAGATCTTCATCAAATGTTCAACAGAGATACATAAGCGAAGTACAAAACCTTTTTCTCAATGACAACAACATTACCCCTTTAGGACATATCTTCTGAAGTGTGAGACTTGATCACAAATGTAGAATAACATATCCTTCAATCCTTCAGCAAAGATTACAAGTGCGAGATGAAGATTAGCTTTTATGAATGAGCTTGGCAAGTCTCCAGATGCGTGCTAGAAATCCAAGACAATACGCCTTCACAATAAGATGATCTGGCCACAAATAATAAGTAAATATCCTCCAAGTGCGAGAGGATGAGACTTGTAATATGAGATCTGCAAAAACTGATACAAGGGAGATCTGCCACCAATGATAATACAAGATAGAGATCCAGCCAATAATACAAAATCTGTCAAACATTAATGCAAGAAAGAAATCTCCAAAAATGCAAGAGAGAAATCTCTACTAGATCTGCCAATGATGAAACAAAATAACAACCTGCTAACAGTGAGAGAGATAACATACTGATGCAAGGGCTTTATCACCAATGCGAAAGAGATCATTGTTAAATTTAGATAACCATGGTATGTTCTATGCTTAAATGCATTTTTACTTCAATCTTCTTTAAGTCCCAATTCAGATTTAGCAATCACATAATCTTGAAAGTAAAATGCTGATAGAACATAAAAAATAGATCAACAGAAGACAAGCCAAATAATGTATCAGAATTTGTAATTCTCCTTGTCCAGCAAATGGATAGATAAATGTTTGTTACAGTAGTCAACAAGATGCCCTAGTTAGCAAAGTCTGGAGTTGGTCAAACCAACTTCTCCAACAACCAAATCAGCCTTTCTCCAAGTGTCATACACACCCTCAAAGACAACTCCAAAAACTCAACGCTAGTCAACCCAGATTGGTCAATGCAAAAGTCAACGCTGCAGTCAACGGATAGCAGTCAAAGTCAACGCTTCTCCTCGATTTTTGTGCCTCCAATGTGGCCTCAAGAAATCAAAATTTCTATCCAAAAATCGAAGTCAAAATCCAAGAGTTGACCCAAAGTCAACGTTGGTCAACGTTGTCTAGAAACCCTTAAAACAGTTCGAAAATTATAGTGACTTCTTCAGGTTCAGATTTACACGTGTGAAGGAGGGACGTCTCTCCTAGGCCTAAGAATCAATCAGATCACAAGTAGAATGTGTGTGATGAGTTGATGATGAAATGAGCATCATCTCTCTCCAATTTATATCCATCAATGAGGGTGTGTGTCACATCTGTTGGGCTTGTGAGCCTACATTACAAATCTGGCCGATCTTGCACATGTGTGGAAAATAAAATCAAAATATATCTTCTGCTCATCCAAACAAGATGATCTTTAGATCAATCTTGCACTTCTACGAAAGAGGAATCATCTTGCACTTCTACGAAAGAGGAATCCAACAAAAATATAATCATCATCATATGAGCAGTGCAACATGGAGTTTGGACCTAGTTTCCCAAAATTAACAATCCATCTCAACTAGGGAGAACTCCATCTGTCCACCTGTGCCATCCTGTCATTAGTACCATCGTGTACTATCATCATCATCATCCTGCAATCCTGCGTCATCCTGCTGGAACATGCTTTGTCGTCTCTTAGGTCAAACAAACGAGAGTGAGTCACAAAGACATCACACTCCACTGACCCAAAGTCAGCCTAGAGGGTAAAACCTCAATAGACTCAAAAGAGTCACATACTAATCCAAAGTCAGTTTAGAGGTAAGAACCTCTTCGGACTTGCTCCCAGATCAAGGTGTTGGACACAACCCATCCTAGACATGAATTGTACGACAATCTCTGATGCGTCCGTCGGTCTTGCCATTGGTCTCTATCCACATTTCCCACCTCATTGGCCAAATGAGAGGTACTTCCCATGAGTTCGAAACTCCATGGGTAGGATGCATACGGGGCATAGATAAAAGAGAGGGTGAACCAACTTAACATCATAACGATGGGGCAGAAGCACAACAAGGTTCGGCAAGCCTAGCCTCGTGTGTGCTTATAGCTCTAGGAAGCTATCCCCAAGCCCTCTGGAGCTCCTAGAGTTCATTGTCCAACTCAAGCAGGACCCTCACAATAGGGTCTTTCCACGATTCCAAGCTTCTCACAGAAGGTTAGGAACTTGACCTGCCCCAGGCCCCAGGGGCTTTGTGATAATATCTGCGACCTGCTTGTTTGTTCCAATGTGATCGAGCCTTACGGCGCCTCGTTGTACCATATCCCGGATAAAGTGGTACCTAATATCAATATTCTTGGATCGATCGTGGAACACATGATTCTCAGAAAGACGAATCCCATTTTGGTTATCACAAAGGATAACGGTGCTATCTAGCACATGTCCAAACAACTCACTAAAGAGCTTTCTCAACCAAACAACTTCACAATAGGCCATACTCGCAGCAATGTATTCGGCCTCAACGGTGCTAAAAGCCACTGAATTCAATTTCTTTCTCATCCAAGATAACAAAGCAGAACCGAAGGTGAAGCAACATCCAGATGTGCTGTTACAATCCACTACACTGCCAACCCAATCGACATCAGTATATCCATGGAGTCTCAAACTCCCGGCAGTGTATCTCAGCCCATGGTTGATTGTGCCCTGAAGATATCTCAATAGATTCTTGGCACCAATCCATTGAATGTGATGAGGCTTAACCATATGTTGACTCAAAGTGTTCACTGCAAAATATACATCCGGACAGGAGTTCACTAAGAACATCAGGGCCCCTACGAGTTGTTGATACTCGGTGGGATTTCCCAGCTTAGGCCCAGCTGCGCTTGCACACAACTTCTTAAAGTTGAGTTCCATCGGTGTCGACATAGACTTACAATCCACCATACCAAATCTCTCCAGTAGCTTCACGAAAATTTTTTCTTGAGAAAGGAAAATCTTGCCTGGCCTTTGCCAGACCTCCGAGCCTAGGAAATAATGCATCAGTCCTAGGTCTTTCATCTCAAACTTGGAAGCTAGCTCCCTCTTACATTGATGAGTGAGAGGGTCAACACCTGTCAGGAAGAGATCATCCACATAGAGAACTAAAATGAGAGGCCTTTCTTTATCAACCTTAAAGTAAAGGTTTGGGTCAACATCACTTCGAGTGAAGCCCAGCTTCATCCAGTAGCTATCGATCCTCTCATACCAAACCCTGGGGGCTTGCTTCAACCCATAGAGGGCTTTCTTCAACCTGCATTCATATGAATCTCTATCTTGGACTTTGAACCCCAGAGGTTGCTCCACATAAACCTCTTCTTTTATTGAACCATGCAGAAAAGCAGTCTTCACATCCATCTGATGGATACTCCATCCTTGCGTTGCATCAAGCGCAATGATAGATCGGATGGTGGTATAGCGAGCGACAGGTGCAAATATATCATCATAATCTATGCCTTCTTTTTGAGAGAAGCCTCGGGCAACAAATCTTGCCTTGTACTTTTCAGCACTTCCATCGGCTCCATGTTTAATCTTGAAGAGCCATTTTGAGGTGACAACAAATTTTTCCTCTAGTCTCGGGACCACTTCCCAGACATCATTCTTCATAGTGGACTCATATTCTTCGTGCAGAGCATCTTTCCAAACTTGATGCTTTACGACTTCTTCAAATGATCTAGTCTTAGATTGTACAATTGTACTCATGGTTGCTAGATACCCTTGGTACCTATTCAGTTTCTTGCTTTCACGAAATGTTCCCCTTGGGGCAATATGTCTCTTGACATCTTCGAGAGTGTCCCTGAGCCATGAGGGTCTCCTTTTATTAGAAGGAGGTGGATCAATAGGATCCATTGGTCCTTCAACATCGAGCATAGGTTCATCCTTTGGTTCTTCTTGCCTTCCATCTTCTTCTTCTTCTTCTTTGTCTTCCTTCTGAGCTAGGAAGATTTCTTACTTTCTTGAGGGCAACATCTTCATCGAAGGTGACATTGTGGCATATCTCCACTTCTCTTTGACCAAGCACATAGATTCTATATGCCTTCGAAGTTTCACTGTAGCCCACAAACATTCCCTTCTTCCCAGAAGCATCCAACTTGCTTCTCTTTTCTTTCAGCACAAGAAAATAAATAGGACTTCCAAAAACTCTAAGGTGGGAGACATCAGGCTTCTTACCAGAGAAGACTTCCTCGAGAGTTTTGGAGTCCAAAGCGGAATGTGGGCATCTATTTTGAACATACACAACAGTGTTCGCAGCTTCTCCCCATAGAAACTTCGGAAGACCTTGGTCATATAGCATGTCACGTGCAGCTTCCACAATGGTCTTGTTCTTTCTTTCAACAACACCATTTTGCTCAGGCGTATACAAATTTGTGGTCTCCCTCTTAATGCCACCTTCCCTGCAAAAGTCATTGAATTCATTTGACTCATACTCGGTCCCATTATCGATCCTCAAAATTTTGATTTTCTTCCCGGTTTGATTTTCAACCAAGGCCTTGAAGGTACAAAACCATTTGAATGCTTCATCTTTCTTCTTCAAGAAATATATCCATGTTTTGCGAGAGAAGTCAGCTATAAAGGTCATGTAATAGGAACATCATCCCAAGGATGTTACGGGCAACATACCAGATAGGTCAGAATGTATCAATTGCAAGATATCCGATGTCTTTGTGACACTTGAGGGGAATGGTCCCCTTGTATTCTTCCCTTCGGCACAACCTTGACATATACCTTCATGATCATCTTTAAACTCGAGCATCCTTGTCACCACCTTCCTTGCTTCGAGAAGGGCTTTGTAATGAAAGTGTGCAAACCTTCGGTGTCATAGCTCTGTTTGAAGAGTTGTATCACATGACATAGCCCCCAATGGACTTCCTAAGTTCCTCCAACTTGATAGAGTGTATCAACTCTAAAACCAATAGTAAGAGCTTCTTTGAAGTTCTTCTTCTAGATGCGTACCTTTCCATCAATGAATGCCACCTTGAATCCTTTGTCTTCCATTGCCGAAATGGACACAATGATCTTCTTCAAATTAGGTATGTACAACACATCTTATAAGTGGAGGACTTGACCTTGAGACAGATGAAGGGTCACAGTCCCTGTCCCTTTCACAGGGTAGGTGGCATTATCTCCAAGGTGTTAGACTCAGTCTCGTCAGCCCTTCGTCAGCAATCAAAATTCTCTTTTACATTTCATTACTAGGGGTCTCATTTGTCCAGACTGGTTGCATTCCGTTAAAAAGCATAAATTATCTGTCGGAAGGCTCTTTCCCTTATCTGCTAGCATGTGTCCGACCGCTAAAAGTTCATCAAAACTTATCCAAAACAAATGTCTTCGGTCATTCATCATCAACAAGACTTGAGAATGTTTCTTCTTCAAAACCTTGTTTTGAAGAAGAAAGCATTAAACTCGTAATTATTTAAGTTTTTCAGTTAAGGATGTTTCATGTGCAGCTTTCCTGAGCCACCAAACCTGCAAAAGAGTGACAAAATACATCATCAGCAATCAAAGGCAAAGCAAAATAAAGTTGAAAAGAAATGTCAAAGTTTCAAATATTGCAAAGAGGGTTCCAGATCGAAGATCAAAATCTATCATACATAATATATTTCCACAATTGTCAATTCATTTGCATCCAGAAAATTCAAGTGAAAGAACGAATTGGTGAGTTGGAGAAACATTTCTTGTGATGGTTTCAGCTGCTGGGAGTGAGCAACAGCAAAGCGTTTTAAATTGGTTACTTGAACCTTTAAAGGAACAGTGGATTAATAAAGAGTTGCAAGATATCTTGGGCCCAAATACACCAGAGAATGAACTAATGTGGCATATTTTCCACAGAGTCACCATTTTTGAGAGAGCCCTTAAAAGGAGTGGTAGTAAAAAGGCTTCAGTCTCCACCTCTCAAAATGGTTCTGCATTCACTTTTGATGTTGGTTCTTCTCATCCTATGGCTTCTCGCTTATCATGGATGCTGCCTCCTCTCTTCAAGTTGCTTCGCTGTATACATTCACTTTGGTTGCAGCCAATAGCTCAAGAATTGCCAAAAGAGGTGCGCGCTACCCATACAGGAGGGGCGCTACCCATATGGGGCGCGCTACCCACTTGAACGCTACAGCCAGTGTTAATTAACACGGGCGCTACCCACTTGAGGGGCGCTACCCATTGGGCAGGGGCGCTACCCATATAGCGACAGAGCCTAGAAAATTTTGTCTTGCGCCCAGTTTCGTATCAAATCGGCTCCATCGACTTGCAACAGCAAGGTAACAAAGTTGTGTGATGTGGGACTGAATGATAGCGTATTGTTGGATGGACACAACGAGGCACATATCTTGCTGTTGGCACACATATTGGAGAGGTGCAGATTTGGATGCAATTAAATGTAAAAAGGTTCGGACTATGGAGGGTCACCACATGAGAGTAAGGACGCTAGCTTGGAGTTCACACATATTATCTTCTGGAAGTCAGGTGCAGGGGATGAAACTCTGCGTTTTTGGAATGTTTTTCCACCACCTAAATCACAGAGTACTGTTCGTGATGATGGAGTTTGGTCTTTAGGCAGAACTCAAATTCGATAATATATTTATCTTGACATTTACGAGTGGAGCCATAAGTTTCCCTTCATTGGAAGATAACATGGCATGCCCTTAATTTGCAAGTAAGGCTGCAAATGTTGTTTTTGTAAATTGGGAATAATATGGAAGGCAGCGGAGAACTGTTTTTGTGACCATGTTTATTCTTTTGTACAATGAGGATATCATTAACCAACACTTGCCAAAGGGAGTTCTGCGGTATTATGTTTCAGAGGATCACAGACCAGAATTGCTGTCAGTCATTTTTCAGTAGAACATGTGCGGAACTTCACAGATATTTCCCTACCCTTGTCCAACCAAAAGTCAGGGAATTGGTAGAATACATGCCAGGAGAAGAAGTCAAAGCACGTCAAAATTAGAACGCAAAATATATAGGAACGAATTTGCCTATTTTTATCCTCAGTCCTGATTCTATGGGATCTGCGCTCCAGTTTTGCCTCTTAATTAGCCAATCATCAGAAGATTTAGAGGGACGCTGTTCTATTTTTAGAATAGATGAACGCTCTTTTCTAATTTTTGTAATTTCAGTTGAAACATCACCTTTGTTGTTGGGTCGATTTGTTTTCCCACAGAGGAACTTATTTATTGTATTGCAAATTATTTGTAGGGGGGAGAATTCTGAAAAGCTGGTGTAGGAGAAAAACAGAGCTTTTATTGTACAGTTTTGACAGAGATTTTAATGAAAAGATACAGCTCTGGTTCCTGAGATTCCTGTGGTATGACATTTGACATATGTTTCTTCTCTGTCTCATACGTTCCTTGTTATGTTTACTGTTTCATTTCATAATCATTTCTAGATGAATGCTTTTAAGTAGAAGGCCAGAATCCAGTTTACTGCTCTGCCTTGGAGGAGCATTCAGTATTTGTGTATCTTCTTCTGTCTGAGAAGGATTCATTATATATGCCCTTTTCGGCCTCTCGGCTGTCTTTCACTCCATATAATTCCAAATTGATTGTTAAACTTCATGCTTATCTTGCCTCAGGAGATAATCTGCGTTTTTTCATTTAATCTTTGCTCTTGCTGTCTTTGCCCCACACAGCCCAGAAAACCCCAGCCATTTATTAAAAACCTCATTCATATCTGTTTACTAGCCTAAAATCAATATCAGTGTTTCATTTAGGTCATCTCAGATCCTGTTGGACATCTTTCACTGAGTTTGACCTGGAGAGAGCCCTCTCCTGTCCTCGTAGGGCTAGCTACGAGGCTGAGCGTGGTTTGATGTAGCCTTGAGTTTTACCTTATTTCAGCCTAAGGTAGATTTGAGCGCTAACACAAGGATAATTTCTAAATTAGTATCCTTCTCAATCAAATCAAAGAGGGCTTCTTTATAACCAGTGAGGTGCCTTGAAGCTCCACTATCAATCAACCAGACATCCAGGGTGTCGGGAGGAGATGCAGCAGAGCGGGTAGATACAAGAATATATTCATTTTTCTTATTATCAACAACATTAGACTCATCGTACCTGGAATTCCTTGACCTCTTGAAAGGTTGGCCATTTCCACTTTGATCAGAGGGAGCCTTTCTCTTTCCTTTGAACTTGTTGTTCCTTTGATTGCCATTCCCCCTAGAGTTGTTGTCATCATCCCTGGGAGAGTCCCTTCTATTGGGGCACTCTCTTGCATAGTGATCAGTCTTGCTACAAGTGTAACATCTTCCCTTTCTTCCTTTGGGCCCCGCTCTTCCATGGTTTTGATTTCTTGGGCCACCATGGTTCTTCTTCTTTGCATGAGTGGTGAAGGCAGTAGGGTCACCTCCATTTCCATTAGAGGGACGGTCTCTCTCCATCATTCTTGTCTCCTCTTAAGTGCATCTCGTCAGCAATTCATCAAAATCAGGAATCACATTATTATTAAGAATCGTAGTATTAAACACATACCAGTCACGGGGAAGTCCTCCAAGAGAAATGAGGACGAGCTCTCGATCAACTACTTCTTCTCCTATGGCAAGGATATCATTCCTGATTCCTGTGAGTCTCATAAAATATGATTGGAGGGATTCATCTTTGCCCTTCTTGATATTCTTCAACTTGTTCTTGAAGAAAAGCACTTGATTAGCATTGCTAGCCCTGAACATGCTAACCAACTTATCATACATCTCTTTAGATGTGCCCAGCTCGGCGATGTAAGCAACCAAGTGCTTATGTATTGAATCCTTGATAATCGTCTTTGTGGCAGCAGGTGCATTTGATGGAGGCTCATGGATCTTCCCCTGCACATAATCCATGACATCTTGATCTTCCAAAACCAAATCCAAAGACATCTTCCATGGATGATAATTAGAGTTGTCAATCAACTTATCATCACACTTGAAACCCTTGTATCTGGAGCCACATGCTATAAATTGGAACAAATACCTTCAGGGAGAGTTATGCTACCAGTTGGTATGAATAACGCTCAGTGATCAAGACTAAGAAACCAATGCTCAGCCAATGAGGCTGAGAATCCATAATAGCAAAACACATAAGCTAAGAATCCATAATAATTCTAGAACACCAACATCTTTGAACTTGAGCAAGATACTACTTACCATGACTGGTATGGATCACAATCCAATCTCAAGTAGCCAACACCCATTGGCTAGATGGCTGGGAAACAAGATGCATGATTGGGGCATACTCCTGATTGGAGGTGCCTCATCCCTAGGAGCTCACTTGCTCAATTCCTCATCCGTGGGAGCTCAACCAAGGGGGAAGAGAAAACACCTCAGTGTTCTTGATCAGCCGGGTCCGCAACCTGGAAGGGGTACATCTCTTAATCCAGGCATATCTCTGAAGACTAGAAATTTCTTCTTCGACAGTGCTTTGGTAAATATATCAACAATCTGCTCATCAATCTAAATATGGTGGAGTCTAGATGGGTGGGAAACAAGATGCATGACTGGGGCATACTCCTGATTGGAGGTGCCTCATCCCCAGGAGCTCACTAGCTCAATTCCTCATCCTTGGGAGCTCAACCAAGGGGCAAGAGCAAACACCTCAGTGTTCTTGATCAGCCGAGTCCCCGACCCAGAAGGGGTACATCCCTTAATCCAAGCATATCTCCGAAGACTAGAAATTTCTTCTTCGACAGTGCCTTGGTAAATATATCAACAATATGCTCATCAGTCTAAATATGGTGGAGTCTCACTACTCCTTTTTGTACCATGTTTTGAATGAAATGATATCTGATTTCAATGTGCTTGGATCTGTCATGAAATATGGGGTTCTTAGACAATCAGATCCCACTCATATTATCACAAAATATCACTGTAGTATCCAAGACTTGTTCAAATACTCTCCAAAGAGTTTTCTTAACCATACAACTTTACAACTAGCTAAGCTAGCAACAATATACTCAGCTTCAGTAGAATTGAGAGCAACTGATTTCTGTTTCCTGTTCATCTAAGAGATCATGGCGAATCCCAAAGTGAAACAACATCCTGAAGTGTTTTTTTATCAATAATGTTGCCTGCCTAGTTAGCATCCGTATAACCTTGCAGTTTTATATTGCCAATAGTATATCGAAGACCATAGTTAATTGTCCCATGTAGATATCTAAGCACGTGTTTAGCAACAACCCATTGATTATCTAAAGGCTTGGTCATGAATTAACTCAAGGTGTTTACAACATAGAAAATATTAGGACGAGTGTTCACTAGGAACATCAATGCTCCAATCAACCGACAATACTCAGACGGATCAGATAAATCAGGTCCAACTTCATAACCACAGGGGTTCTTGAAGTTCATCTCCATGGGAGTGCTCATGGATTTGCACTCTACCATTCCAAACCTTTTTCAATAGCTTTACAACATACTTCCCTTGGGAGAGAATAATTTCACTATGTTTCTGTTAGACCTACAGGCCCAAAAAGAAGTGCATCATCCCAAGGTCTTTCATTTCAAATTTAGTGGCAAACTCCTTCTTACAGTGAATCATTAGAGGTTCATTACTTGTCAAAAACAAATTGTCAACATATAATACCAAGATCAAAGGCATACCTTGTACAACTTTGAAGTAGAGGTTTGGATCAACACTGCTCCTTGTGAATCCCAATTTTACTAAGTCACTGTTAATGTGAGAATACCAAGCCCTGGGGGCTTGCTTTAACCCATAAAGTGCTTTCTTCAATCTGCATACATGTGTTCTTCTCTCATGTACCTCAAAGCCTTGAGGTTGTTCAACGTATACTTCCTCCTGAAGAGCACCATGGAGAAAAGTTGTCTTGACATCCATTTGATGGAGAGTCCACCCTTGACTAGCAGCTAAAGCAATAATAGAGCGAATGGTGGTATAGCGAGCAACAGGAGAAAATATATCTTCATAATCAATTCCCTCTTTATGAGAGAATACTCGAGCCACAAATCTTGCTTTCTATTTTTCAATACTGTCATCCATGCCATGTTTTATTTTGAACAACCACTTTGTAGTCACAACTAATTTGTCCTGAGGTCTAGGAACAACTTCTCATACATCATTTTGCATAATGGATTCATATTCCTCTGTCATGGCATCCTTCCATACGTGGTGCTTTACTGCTTGTTCAAATGATTGAGGTTCACTCTATATGAGAGAACTCATAACAGTAACATAGTTTTGATATCGACTGGTCTTCTTTCTTTCTCTAAAAGTGCCCCTGGGAGCAGTAATTTTTTCAGCATCCTATAGAGTATCACAGAGCCATAGAGGCCTTTTCCTGTATGGAGGAGGATCTAATGGATCCATAGGCTCAAAAAGTTCATCTAGGTCCTCATGATCAGGTTCATGAGTAGAGGGATCCACATCATCATTTGTTTCTTTAGAAGAGATAGGAGGACTAATTCTTACTTTTTCAAAAGCTGCATATTCATCAAATGTTACATCTCTGCTGAAGTCTATTGTTCTTTGACCAAATATATAAATTCTAAATGCTTTAGGATCTTCACAATAGCCCACAAACACACCTTTCTTACCCGAAGCCTCAGGCTTGTTCCTCTTTTCTTTTGGTACATGAAAATAAACAGGACAACAAAAGATCCTTAAATGACTAACATCAGGTTTCTTTCCTGTGAATACTTCTTCAAGAGTCTTGTCATATAATGCTCAATGAGGAGTCCTGTTCTATACATATACGACAGTGTTGGCAGCTTCTCCCCATAGGAACCTTGGCACATTATGATCATGTAGCATGGCATGAGAAACCTCCACGATAGTTCTATTCTTTCTTTCTGCCACACCATTATGTTCAGGATTATATGGTACAATGGTCTCTTTATTGATGCCAGATTCTTTGCAAAAGTCAATGAATTCATTTGAAATGAATTCTCCTTCATCATCTCTCCTTCATCATCTGATCTGAAGACTTTGATTTTATTTCCAGTTTGGTTTCCAATCAGTGCTTTGAAATTTTTAAACATATAAAAGGCTTCATCTTTGTGCTTTAGGAAGTATATCCACATTTTTCTAGAGAAATCATCCACAAAGGTGATATAATACAAATATCCACCTATGGATGGTTCACACAAATTTGAATGAATTAGTTGTAGGATGTCATGAATTTTGGTACTGCTAGAGGGGAAAGGCCCTCTCGTTTTCTTTCCGCTTTCACAAGCAAGGCAAACACCATCATGTTTTGATTGGATTTATGGCATTTCAGAAACCATCTTCTTTACTTTGGGCAGTGCCTTATAATGAAGACGAATAGATTTGTGGTGCCATAACTTGATCTGATTGAAATTGCATTCTTGAGCCATAGCTTTGATAGGTATCCCATTCACCTTGTAAAGCCCTTCGGCTCTCGATCCAAGAGTAAAATAAATTTTCATGTTTGATTTCTTTGGCCAGGTTAACACCTATCCTTTTATAAAGGCCACCTTCATTCCTTTATCTTCTAGAGCAGATATAGATACAAGATTTTTCTTTAGACCAGATACATATAAATAATAAAACATCTTGAAGGTGAATAGTTTTTCCAAGATCCAAATGAAAAGAAACTGAACCAAAACCTTTTATAGGGTGTGTAGTGTTATCTCCAAGGATAATGTTTAAACTAGTCTCCCTCTCAACCAAATTAGAGAGGACTTCTTTATAACCAGAGAAGTGCCTAGAGGCACCACTATCCACTAATCAGCTATCTAAAGAATCTGGAGGAGAAGCACTAGACAAAGCCGAAATCAGAAAGTACTCAGATTGTGAAGCAACAACATTATTTTCATACTTTGTATTTTTGTATCTATTTTGAGGATGAGGCTCTTGATCACGATCACTGCGAGCATTCCTTCTTCCTTCATATCTTCTTCCTCCAGAATTCCTCCTTTTTCGATTAGGAGACTGATTATTCTAGTTGTTTCTACTCCTTTGATTATAAGAGGATCTTCTTTCTGGACAATCTCGAGCATAGTGCCCATGCTTGTGATAATTAAGGCATTAGACATTCCTCATGCTCTTATTGAAAAACTTGGGTTTGGACTTTGGTTTAGAACATTTTCTCTTTCCTTTCTTCTTCTTTGCTTGTGCAGCGAAGGCAGATGGTTCTCCTTGTTCATGTCTCTGAATTATGCCCCTTGAAATCATCCTTGATTCTCCTTGCTTGCATCTTCTGATCAATTCATCAAAAATTGGCAGAACATAGTTATTGCTGATAGTCGTAATGAATACTTCCCAAGTTGCAAGAAGTCCATCAAGGGTTGTGTACCAATTCCTTATCAGATAGGGGCTCACCATCAGACAAATTTGGTCTTTGAGTTCAGTAATCCTTATAAAATAAGACTAAATAGATTCTCCCTTATTCAATTTGATATCTTTGAGCCGTTTCATTAGGTCAAGGACATGATTCAAATTTTCGACTTCAAACATGCCAACAATCTTTTCATACATTTCCGTAGATGTCTTTAGTTTGGAAATACAGGTAAGAAGATGATATTTCGAAGAAACAATAATAATTTTGCAGTCTTTGATCTCACCTTTCTTGTATCTTTCTTTAGCAGCAACTGGGGCATTTTCAGGAGGCTGGGGTACACCTCCTTGCACGTACTCTAGAACATCTTCTCCATCCAAGTTGGTGTCTAGTCCAAGTTTCCAAGCAACATAATTTGAATCCCCTGTCAATTTCTCGCTATCCTTAAAGAGGGATGTAGCCATTTGAACTGATCTATTGTTGTATTTTGAGCAACAAATAAGGTCTTTCAATGGATAATTGCCTTCAACTTGCTGTTCTTGAGTTTATCTTCACCACAACTGTGATACCATGTTAAATTTTTCAATTTTGAAATTAATTATTTTATATATTCAACCTTTAAGTCCAGAAAATAGCTAATAACCATATAGAAGACAGTCAATGAATGTAATATTCCTATTTAGCAATTTTGTTAACCGGAATATTAATTCTAGCCAATTTTGATAGTATCACAGTTTGACTTAGGAAATGTGGATTTGGGAACCCACAAATAAACTTAGGCAACTATAGGCCTCTAGACATTACGCTGAGGCGAAATATTGCGGTAGTAATGGAGGATGGGGCCCAATGAGGAGAAATTGCGGCCCACATGGAGGCAACACAGTCATTGGAGCGTATTGGAGGCTAGAGGTACGAGGTGGGGCTCAAGAGAACGTTGGGTAGCATTGGATATATAGGAAGCGTGAGGCTCATTCTTGGATTCATTCATTCACTTATCTTTCTGATTGTCATTTTGACATAGCACGGTTGTGCTGGGTGCCAAGTTTGCAGTGTTGTTTAGCACACGAGATTTTCAGGCAAATATCTTAACCTCTGCCTCGGGGGACCTCGAGTGCCCGCTTAGGAGAGGAGTCTTATCATTTTGGAGGAGCCTTTCACAACAGGTATTACAGGAGGAGCGTTTTCACTTCAGGGACTTTGTGGAAGACGCAGTGGGAGCTACAACTGAGATTTGGTGGGGAGGCTTGGAGCTTCCGAACAGGGATTTTGTGGCATTTTGGAGACTTCTAGCAGTAGGATTTACAGGAGGATCGATTTACCTTGCAGTGCAGTGAGCCAAGCCCAAGAGGGCCAGTTTTCGGGGTCAATATTTGGGCGAACCCATTCTGGGTTTTTCTGGGTTTATTGAGGAGAAGCCAAGAATAATTTGGCAGAATTTTCAGGGCAGATATGAAGTGTCAAATAGAGATCCTAACTAAGACAATAGCTAGAGGAGCTAGGGGAAATTGTGCCGAAATTCCAGGGTCAACATTTGGCCAATTCCTTCGTGGGATTTTGTGGGTTTCTTGAGTAGAGTCTAGGGTATAGTCTCGGAATTTTCTGAGCAATGTAGCAGGCACTAGCAACATTTCTTCGGGAGCAACAACAACATTTCTAGCATATTATAGCGCAAAGCTACAACCATGCAATGTACCATCAGTGGGGAATTTCAACATTGATTTAGAGGGCTTCTCTAGCTTGCCTTGAGCAAGCCTAGGTGCCTTCATTCCAGCACCTCCATTGTAATCATTTGTAGCAAATTAATAAAATGGCTTAGCTCAATTTCATGGCCCAATTTGTGTTCTAATGGTGTGAATTTTATTTGCTGTTGTTTAAAGTCTTTTGATCCCTGTTATTACTGTAATTTACCGTTAGGAATATTACAATGGTATCAGAGCCATGATCTTGGCCAACTATGGGGTAACCAATTAGATCAGGGAAGATTTGTGCATGTATGCACAGTGACGGGTTAAACCATAGACAAACCATGCCACAACGAGGATTTAATTACAACAAACTCTTAACCGAATTGTTGAAGGTGTTAGACCAGGCCTATCCACTTCCTTGCAGGAGAGACACTAGAGTTGCACAGGACGTGGGGGTGCAGCCATCTACACAGGATCATGGGGAGCAAGTGGATACACCCAGTATGACGCAGGGTCACCCGTGTTGGAGACTTCCTTGACCGAGTCGGTTGACATCTTAGTGGAGAGAGTAGAGCCTACCCTAGTAGTGCCATCCAATGAGGTGATGACTGGGGTAGTGTCTAAGTTTTTGGGTGATAGCAGCACACAGCAGAAGGGTGAGGTGCCAGGAGATGTATCCACCCTTGATGAGGCATTAGGGGATACAAAAGTATTGGACGATGGTTGCACACAATAGTGTCATTAGCTTCAGGTCGACCTTCTAGCTTTGAAGGGGAAGGCCACATCAGTATGAGAGGCTATTTTGCTGTAGAACGAGGAGCTGGAGGGCATGAGAGTGGTTTGTGCCGAGTCAGCAACCAAGATGGCCCACATTGGGGAACGGTTGGATTCCCTTATGGTACAGCTAGAGGGCACATTGGAGCATCGGAGTAGCCCCCTTTAGGCATAAATAGATGGGGCTAGCAACACTGTTGGGTCACCTTTGCCCATTGCAGAGAGAGAGTCAGAGCCACCTGGTCAGATATCATATGTTTACCTGGATAGTGGAATGAGACGATCAGAGTTGCATAGGGTGAAGTATCTGCATGTTGGGGTTGGGTGACGAGAGATTTTGAGTTGGTACTCGGTGGAGTGGGCTATGGAGATGGTGGTGGACCCGAGTTTAGTTCAGCAGGAGTTTCTTAGCACTGGGAATGCAGGAAGCCCAGACTATTGTTGGGATCCAGGTGGGATTTTCCATGACATCATAGAGTCAGTTGGTGATGGTAGTAGTTTCATAATGGATCTGATGTTTAGGCGCACACACATGTTCCGATCTCCATCAGAGGCTCGGACAACACTAGTCCCAGGATGGTTCGATAGGGGGAAAGAACCATTTCCTGAGTTGTCCCAGCATATTGACTGCACGTGGAGTCATAGGGTGATTAGCCTACTTTGGCAGGAGCCGGTAGGGGGAGGTGGCATCGGAAGGCCACCAGGCAAGGAATTACATGGAGACGGCGCTCCCCCATTGGTATATTGGACACTGGAGCTATGGATGATAGGTGAAGTAGTGTCATTTCCGTTGGCATGTGAGGAGTCAGGCCGCTCAGGTCTTCCAAATCAAATGGGGAGATGTAGCCCACTTCATGGAGGGTTTACTAGCGGAGTGGTGGATATTTTGGCCCATGCAGGATATTGTATGTTATAGGGTGGTACGACAATGGGCAGTGGTACACAGGACTACATAGAGTTACGTCATAAGGTCCAGTGTTAGTTAGGGGGATATAGATTGATGCGTAGAGACCCAATGTTAGGTCGTAGCATCCAGGGGTGTGCAGGGCTGTGCAGCGAGGAGCGATGGCCTGCAGAGGAGCATGGAGATGCAGGTTGGTGTGCTGTCGCATGTTGGTTTACACTATGGAGTAGGAGGGGTAGCTCACATCGCATTGAGTACCCGCGGAAGGTGTCAAGTACGGTGACACAGGCAGGACACGAGGTGATACATGATGGGACAACAGCAGCAGGAGGTATCCAGTGGTGTACAACAGTAGGCCACGGTGTACAGTGGCATGTCCAGGAGTACAGGAATGATCGGTGGTATGCGAGAGTGTATGGTGATGCACAGTGGGGTCTTAGAACGTCGCCTCCAAGGAGAGTCAGGAACGGAGACATCGAGCATACCTTTGTGCATAGTTCTTCCAGGATCGATAAAGACGCAGATGAGTGATACTTGATGGTATCCGTGGGGACTCACATCCTTGAACCTCTTCTACATCACTTACAAGCGCAACTGTTTTGATTGTTGTCCTTTGGCACTCTGGGCATGAGAGGCCAAGGACGAAGAGCTCACCCAAGATATTTGGATGACATTCAACACACTAGGGGAGAGACTTCTCAGCAGTGACATTGGGTCGATGCTCTAGTTGATAGCCACAGGTTGGGGGATGAGATGATCATCTGCAGGGGTGTCATATCATTCATTGCTAAACCTACGCCTGGGGAGCGGGTCACGAGGGAGACATGTGTCACTCTTTTCTCAGGGCATGTCGGGACCATGCATGAATAGAGGATACTGGGTACAACCGAGGTAGCATCCCAGTATGTGTCCGGGTTCCAGACATTGTATCAGCACATTATCGAGAGGGCAAATGACAGACGCAGTGGAGATGGTTCACAAGAACAGGAGGGATCCACATACCCTGAGTCAATTGTGAGTATCAGAATCCAGATATCCATCTATTGGTTGCATTCAGGGAGTAGCTATTTGTCAAATGTGGCTTCCAGCCGTCATCAGTACTACACAGTGGCGGGCACAGGGCAGGTTAGCATGCATCAGATTAGCCCATGATATATGGACCCTCTATATTGGTCACATGCAGGGACTAGAGATGAGGCACGAAGGGATTTCGACAGTTGTCAAAGCTATGGTGCAATAGGTTCGACTATGGGATGCAAAGATTTAGTTGATTGATAGACCATTCTATCTCGTGATGGTCGAAGTCATGACAACGAGTGATCTAGTTGACTATCGAGTTGGCACATGGGGGTACATAGAGGCCTTCATCAGATGGCGAGGCATGCTTTCTCTATTGCTGCATAGGTTCGGAGTTACATTCAGAGGGGTAGATATTGGCATCATGGCAATGCCTGGGCCGGATGAGCTTATCTCTCACAAATCTCCTGCCACTATTCCTCAAGAGAGGAGGATACAGTTTGCATACGATGGGGAGTATGTCATAATCAAAGTAGCGCAACGTCAACATGATAGCACCACTCCGAGTTTGGCAGCGGACCTGAGCATTACAACTCTACACAACTCGATCACCTTTAGGGATGAGCTGGATAATACAGGGGGAGATCATGTAGATATTCCATTGGGATTTAGCGAGTTACTGATGGAGTGGGGGACTTCATTAACATGGCAGGTTGGTCAATAGGATGATATTAGGAGGAGCTCATGCGAGCGAGACGTTATCTTTGCAAGGATTAGGTGGTATCTTCGAGGGTTTACTCTTGGAGTGCATGAGATGGATTACTTGGCAGGGAAACTTCATGAGGAGTTGGGCATAGTGCTATATTATCATGATTCCCTACTCACTGATGGTGTGCAGAGGGCTTCTGATACTTATGCTTGGCAGGATAATGAGTGGAGCAGGGGGAGCTTCATGTTGGACAGGATGGCTTGGGATCCTGGTATTGAGGGATCCCTTCATATCAGGGCGATGTAGAGGTCAGGGATGATTTAGTGGTGCCTCTGGGACCTTGACACCTTTTTGCAGTGATAGTGGAGAGCGTCAGCTAGAGAGGATGCTTGTTTAGGCATTACTTGAGGACAAGCAATTTTTGGCAAGGAGGACTGTAATATTCCTGTTTAGCAATTCTGCTAACTGGAATATTAATTCTGGCCAATTTTGATAATATCACAGTTTTGACTTAGGAAATGTGGATTTGGGGACCCACAAATAAACTTAGGCAACTATAGGCCCTTAGACATTAGGCTGAGGCGAAATATTGCGGCGGTAGTGGAGGATGGGGCCCATTGAGGAGAAATTGCTGCCCACATGTAGGCAGCGTAGTCATTGGAGCATATTGGAGGCTAGAGGCATGAGGTGGGGCCCAAGAGAACGTTGGGCAACATTGGATAAATAGGAAGCGTGAGGCTCATTCTTGAATTCATTCATTCACTTATCTTTCTGATTGTCATTTTGACATAGCACACTTGTGTTGGGTGCCAAGTTTGCAGTGCTGTTTAGCACATGAGATTTTCAGGCAAAGATCTCAACCTCGGCCTCGGGGGACTTTGAGTGCCCGCTTAGGAGAGGAGTCTTATCATTTTGGAGGAGCCTTTCACAACATATATTACATGAGGAGTGTTTTCACTTCAGGGACTACATGCAGGACATAGTGACTGTGCAGTGGAGGAGACAACACATGGAGAGAGGTTATTCCGAGAGGTGAGAAGAGAGGGAGTTGCAGCTGAGATTTGGTGGGGAGGCTTGGAGCTTCCTAACAGGGATTTTTGTGGCATTTTGGAGACTTCCAGCAGCAAGATTTACAGGAGGATCGATTTACCCTACAACGTAGTGAGCCAAGCTCAAGAGGGCCAGTTTTCGGGGTCAAGGTTTGGGCAAACCCTTTCTGGATTTTTCTGGGTTTATTAAGGAGAAGCCAAGATTAATTTGGCAGAATTTTCTGGGCAGATTTGATGTGTCAGAAAGAGATCCTAACTAAGCCAGCAGCTAGAGGAACTAGGGGAATTTGGGCCGAAATTCCGGGGTCAACATTTGGCCAATTCCTTTATGGGGTTCTTGAGTAGATTCCGGGGTTAAAGTCCCAGAATTTTCTGAGCAGTGTTGTAGGCCCTAGAAACATTTCTTCGGGCGCAACAACAACATTTTTGGCATATTGCAATGCAGAGTTACAACCATACAACGTACCATCAGTGGGAAATTTCAGCATTGATTCAGAGGGCTTCTCTAGCTTGCCTTGAGCATGCCTAGGTGCCTTCATTCCAACACCTCCATTGTACTCATTTCCAACAAATTAATAAAATGGCTCAGCTCAATTTCATTGCTCAATTTGTGTTCTAATGGCGTGAATTTTATTTGTTGTTGTTTAAAGTCTTTTGATGCCTGTTATTACTGTAATTTACCGTTAGGAATATTACAATGAACAAAAAGTTAATAGATTTGGTCCAAGACCTGGGAAAAACCCCACTGTGGGGAAAACCCTTTAAGAATATTCTTCTCTTAGATCTTCATCAAATGTTCATCATAGATACATAAGCAGAGTACAAAATCCTTTTCTCAATGACAACAACATTACCCCTTTAGGACAGATCTTCTAAAGTGTGAGATCTAATCACAAATGTAGAATAACAGATCCTTTAATCCTTCAACAAAGATTACAAGTGCAAGAAGAAGATTAGCTTTCACGAATGAGATAGACAAGTCTCCAGGCCGTGCTAGGAATCCAAGACAATATTCCTTCACAATAAGATGATCTGGCCACAAATAATAAGTAAATATCCTGTAGGTGCGAGAGGATGAGACTTGTAATATGAGATCTGCAAAAACTGGTACAAGGGAGATCTGCCACCATTGATAATACAAGATAGAGATCTATCCAATAATACGAAATCTGTCATACAATAATGAAAGAAAGAAATCTCCAGAAATGCAAGAGAGAAATCTCCACTAGATCTGCTAATGATGAAACAAAATAACAAAATCTGCTAACAGTGAGACAAATAAAATACCGATGCAAGGGATTTATCACCAATGCGAAAGAGATCACTAGTGATGACAAGAGATCTGCCACTGATAATCAAATCTGCCACTAATAATCAGAGATCTGCCAATGATGATAAGAAATCTGCCATTGATAATCAGATCTTCCAATGATGATAAGAGATTCGCCACTGATAATCAGATCTGCCAATGATGATAAGAGATCTGCCACTGATAATCAAATCTGCAACTGATGATATGATATCTGCCACTAATAATCAGATCTGCCATTGATAATCAGAGATCTACCAATGATGGTAAGAGATCTGCCACTAATAATCAGATCTGCCAATGATGATAAGAGATCTGCCACTGATAATCAGATTTGCAAATCTACAATAGTTCTGCTAACAATAAGAGAGATAAATTACTGATGCGAGGGCTCGATCACCAATGTGAGAGGTAGATCACCAAAGCAAGAGAGAGAGAACTCGATGTGTTGCAAATGAAGACTTCTCTTCAATATATATGAATCTTTGAGACAAAATCCCTAACTTGAATTTGGCTTTTGGAAGCTCCTAGAGTGATCCACTTTTGCACATGTTGAATTAGATCACTTAAGTGATTTTATTTTGCACATGTCAAAATAACTTTATAAAAAAATTTTGAAATAAATTTTGCACTTATAAAAAGAATTTGCACTTGAGAAATAATTTGCTTCAAGGGTGAAAGGGGTTAACTCATAGAGTGTTTTTCTAGGGAAATTTCTCCCTTTCAAGGCTCTGCCTGTACCTTTCCTTCAAATCATTAGACCTTGTATCACCATTGAGCCCTCCTTAGTTGAATACTTTTCTAGTGATCTTTATAGTGAAGTCTCCCTTGTGGGATTAATTTCACCACTAAACAGTTGGAGAGAAGCCATTGAGGTGACAATGGTCACTGATCTTTTGTTGCCATAACACCTAGGTTGCTTAGTAGGGCTTTACACTAGGGCTGCTAGATTTTGCGGTCACGGGGCCAATTTATTAAATTAGTCTGCAGGGCACTCTTTTCTAGTTGGCATGTAATTAGTCTTTCCTGTGTGAGTTTCCTTCTTTGAAGGGGATTTAAGTTGTTTATTATTTTGAATATACATGAAGTATGATAGTTATTTAAGGGCTTATATACTGATAACATAACACATTAGCTCAGAAAAGAAACTTTTCCTTGAATTCTACTTTTGTAGTAAATTAGATATATGCCAAGAGCTATCTGCTTGCTGAATCTCTAATTGTGATTAACTGGCTAATGGCATGGCTGCTAACATTTTGGCCGGCAATAATTTTGCTTGAGCTTCTAGGATGAGTGTTAGTTTCCATGTTACATACAGACTAATATTTTCATAAAGACTTTTATCTAGGTGATTGTTCTTTTGTAAACATGTAGCAGAGTTGTATATCGGTGATCTAGTTTGCCTTATGGATTTAAGATTATATTTTTCTAACCTACCAGTTTATATAACAAGAATGATTATCTGGTTATTCTGTGAGAGTTATTTTGTGGTTTGACTTTTGGTATTTCTTGAAGGGTATTGTTTATAGGAAGTGATTGGTATAACCAAGCCATGATGCTTATGCACATATATTCAAATTTCAAAGGCGAAGCATTGAATCCACGGTGTTGTTTGGCAGATAGTTTTTCACTACACAGGGTTTAATGAGTCAGGTCGTCGCATTGATAGCAGTTATCAGCAAGGGCGGCCAGCCAAGACTCGTATGGGCATTAATGGTTTGGTTCCAGGTAAGGATCTATATATTGACAGATATTATTAACTCTCAAAGTGTTTTTATTAAGATCCATATCGTGCATTGATGTCAGAAAAGAGAACAAATCCTTCAATGCTTTATCAGAAACTTTTGTTTACTAGTTTCAGAAGAGATTCACTGACAGGCACATTTATGTAATTGCTTGACATCAAGGCATTGAAGAAGGGATTCAGACTATGAAGCCAGGTGGAAAGCGAAGAGTAATTGTTCCACCGGAACTTGGTCCTCCTGTAAGTTAAATTTTCTGTTGTTCTTTTCATGTTACATCAAGTTATCAACCTTGTCTGTCATGTTCATTACTGTATGTCCAGAAATAAGGTTCTGATTGCGATTTAAGTGATAGAAAGATAGATAAGAGTAACAAGAAATCTCTGGTTTAACCAATATTTTAATTTTTTCCATTGAATGATTTAAGTGATAGAAATATAGATAAGGGTAGCAAGAAATCTCTGGTTTAACCAATATTTTTCCATTGAATGACGATAAATCCTTTAACTACCTCTTCTTTAAATAGCTAAAGTAGTGGCCATGTTACAGGCTTACAAATTGATCCCCAAAATTCACCGTTTTATGTACCAGATCTATTCTAGTCCCTGAAGGTCTCAGATTAGTGAGTCTGTGAACAGTTCCCATGGAAAATTGCCATTCCGCGTAACTTTAAAAATGAAAGGTTTTGCAACTCACCGAGTATTTTTTGTAATCTCTGGTAAGCAGTCTTTTGTAGTGAAAATATTTCAAGTATTTCGTATACTTTATAGGAGTTGAAGTATATTCCTTCATACTAAATATAAAATTAGCTTGCACCATCCTTTGATGAGAGCCTAGGAGTAGGATTCTAATAGAACTATGTTCTCTTCAGATTCTGTCAGTGAAGTATCTATCGCAGATTCTTCTGCTAGATATTTATCTGTTTCTCTTTATCTGACTATGCATCGAACAGAGCTGTTGGTGCATTGAATAGAGACCTTGATACCTAGGTCTTGCTATTCTTAGCTATTCCTAGTAGATAATTGACTTTGCCATGAACAGAGAGGAGGTAACACGAGAGTTAAGAGAAAGAAAAAGAAGAATGAAAGACAATTTTGTACTGTTGGTGGGAATTTTTTTCTCCAAACTTCACATACAATAAAGGCATTGCATGGTGAACTGTCTCATGAACTATACATTAAAGGGATTGCAGAAAGCATCTTCTCTAAAATCCATTATTGAAAACATGATTAAAACAGATAGATCGTAAGAAATTTGCAGAATGAAGGAGTGCAGTACAATTGCAGATTATGCAATATAAGTATATAGCATTGCAAGACAGGGTAGGGAAATAATTCTCCTTTGTAAAGTCCGCAGCTATAAAATAATATAGCATGTGGAAAATATATTCTTCGTTGTAATATTCCTTCTTAGAAAGTTCCCCAAAGGGCTAGTGGGTTTTCTGAGTTTTAACAATTCTGTCAATGAGGAATATTGTCAAACACATGGTGACATGCTGATATAGGTGATTTCAAGAGTTTGCTCGAGTGTACAACCATCATTAAATAAAATGCCCATTCCAAACACTCAACTCATCTACACCTCTTTATAAAACTCAGAAAATTATGAAATTGCACCAGCAGTGACACACAAGGAATTTCCTTAAAAATAAGAGCTGAAATATACTTTAGAGCATTCCAGAGATCTTAAGTCAGCAGTATATATAAGTGATATTCAACCCAGTAACAATCAGACCACACTAGAAGACTTGGGCAGCATTATACATATATCTATTTCTCTCCCACTGTGTTTGATATAAGGGGTTAAAGCGGCATCCAAATTATATTAATTCGAGAATGACGATTACACTGATTTTTGACATTTAAACTCCAGCAATTAAGATGCCAAGGAAATACGCCAATACTGTCCACATAATATATATATTACATATATAGTGATGGCACAATAGACAAGAAACAAGAACCTGATATGCAGCCTCAAGAATATGGGAGAAACTTCTGTATCAGGTACAATAATATGCCCAGATTTCGACTCACACCCAGAGGTAGTCTTAGCCTAAAAATTGATTGAGAATCTGGTGCTTTTTCAACTGTATGGATCAGCCACAATGCAGAGGTAATACTCAGGCTCCTTGCTGAACACACACAGGTCACAGAATGGTAGAAAAATATGCCCTTCTCCCTGGCACTGAACCTCTGAATTAACTCCAAGATCTGATCACTTGCGATGGAAGAAACAAGGATTCAGCCTCTTGTATGTTGGAATTTGGCTCTACACAGTTGAAGTGCTTGGCCTGGAGATTCCGGGCAGAATTCACACTCCAAGGGAATTTATTTAATTGCTTCAGGAATGTCCTTGTTCCTCTGTCACCAATAATGGAACCCAGCTGGTGTGGAAGGTAGTTTGATCTGCTAGGAAGGTGGTTTTCGGCCTGCTTGTAGAATCTGGAAATGACTGAACATGGGAAGGAAATATGGCTCAAGAAACCCACAGGGCCTTGCAACCAAGAAGATCTATTTCGGCCCTCTTCAATTCAAACAATTCGGCCTCTTTGAAAAATAATTTTGAACTCTCCTCTTCTGCTTGAGAATTGAGAATCTCGACATTTTTCTTGACAAACTCGTCCTTCTAGAGATGGACCACGAACTCCTGCAATAAACACAAATGGAGTCTCCTGTAAACAAATTCGTTCAATGATGAAGTCTCCCTGCCATACACCCAATTGGAAGATCTGAAATGATCTTTCCCAAGAGCTAACTACGGTGGCACTCGAAGTCCAACGAAATTAGCTATTGAGTTTCACTTGAAACTCTTGAACTCGCTGGAGCTCCTTTCAATTTGTAAATGAGATATGTAGAATAGAATGAATTGCCATTGAGCTCTTCCCCCTTTTATAATTTTCCTTGGAGCCTCCCTTTAGCTTCTAGATCCTCCCTTTTTCCTTATTATTTTATTGGTGGGGGCCATTTTCCACTTTTTGCAGCCATTTGAATAGAATAATAACTTGCCGCCATTCCACTAAAATAATAATTTCTTTCCATTCTCCAATAAAATATTACTTTGCCGCCATTATCCATTAAAATAATAATTTCCACTTTTCTCCAACAAAAATAATATGTTCTCCCTTTTATTTAATATCTCCAAAATTGGCAAAACTCCTTAGTGAATTTTGCATTCACATAAATTGGGAACATGAAAGTCTTTCATGCCAAAAATTGCTTGTCCTCAAGCAATGCCTAAACAAACACCCTCTCTAGCCGTTGATTCCCATTGTCACTGCAAATTATGCCAAGGTCCCAAATGTGCCATTGAATCGTCCATGACCTATGCACTGTCTTGTCATGAAGGAATCCGTCAATGTAATATCCCCAAATTAGCAGTCAGCTAATTGGGATATTAATTTTGATTAATTTTGGCAAATCCTAATGTTGGGTGGAAATAAAGTGGGTAGGGGACCCACAATTAATAATTAGGCCAAATAAAGTCTTTTCTTAAAGTCTCTAAGGGAAAATTGAGGCTCTAGTGGTGGGGTCGAGTTGGCCTTAGGTGGCAGCGTAGAAGAGGCACAAAAAGGGCAACGTGAGATTGGCTAGAGGAAGGCAACACACAATTGGCCAAGGAGAGACAACGCAGGTCAAGGTGGGACCCAAGGCATATGTTGGGCCTCAATGGATTAAAGGAAGAAGGGAAGGCTCATTCGACATTCATTAATTCAGCTATTTTCTTCTTGTCATTTTGACAGAGCATGCGTGAGCCGGAGAGCCAAGTCTGCAATGCTGTTTAGCACACGAGATCTTCAAGCAGAGATCTCAACCTCTACCTCAGGGGACTTTGTAATATTCCTAATTTGCGATAGCAAATTGGAATATTCTATTTTGTTTATTTTGCCACCTATAGTTTGTAAGTAAATAAAAAGTGAGTAAAGAGGGTCTAAACTCACTTTAATGAAATAAGACATCCACCTAGTAGCACAACGTTGTGACTTAAGTGGGAGTCAAGGGGGGACCCAACACCACGTGGAGGAGGGGCCTATGTACACTCTAGAAGTTTCTCCAAGCTTCTGTGGAGATAAGGATGAAGATGTGGATAAGGATGAGGATGTGGAGGAGAGAGAGAGGCTACATTGGGTTTTGGAGGGAAACCAACACTATAAAAGATGGAGGAGCCTCCTCATTTGAGGCATGCTTGGATATTTGGATTATTGATTATTGAGTGAGACATATTGTCTTCTCTTTGGCATGCTGGCTGTTTAGCTCGTCTGCTGCACTGTTTAGTGCAACCGAGTGTCTCCGTGCGGAGATGTCACCCTTAGCCCCGGGGGACTTCGAGTGCCTGCTTGGGCAAGGTTATTTTCTTAGCATCATCCTCCAGGACAGCATTATTGCTGCAGCAGCGTAATTCTGTATTGTAGGGTGTTGCCGTGGTGACTTTACGACACCACCTCCTTCTCTTGTTTTTCAGAGGGAGAGTCTCTCTTTCCTTGGAGGATCAGATTGGGAGATTTTGGAGCTGATTTGCAGATCTTGGCATCAGGCCAACAGTTATTCTGCCCCTACTGCGCAGTCCCTTTTTGCATCTGCGTTATTTTTATGGTGTAGCTGCTGTGAGGGTTTGCCGGTTGATTTGTGGGGAAGATCTCAAGTGTAAGGATCAGCCTTCCACTTTGGAGATCTATTGGAGGAGGTCTACTTCAGTTTATCATCATATTCAGCCTTCTTTATTTGGTTTCAGTTTGGAGTTGCAATAGCTGCCCAACAACTCCGGCATTTTGGTCGTATTGTGTATTTCAGCCAATCCCTTGGAGGATTGAGATCTTATTGCTTATAAGGGTTAGAGCTTTGCTCCCCTATTGTATTTGAGCTATATATTGTCATATCTATGTATTGGAGCAGCATTTTGTCTTAGACTGCGTTTTTCATAGCCTGGGGTTCATGCAGAAATAGCAATGCTTTTCATGTTTATGTACATGTGTTGTGGAGGCTTGCATTTCTTCTCTTGAGAGGTTGTTTCCTCAAGATTTGTACTCTCTTCTGCTGATATACATGATTATTGGATATATATGCATCTTCTGTCTCACAGCTACTGTAGAAAACGCTGTAGGGTTTCTGGATTATTTTCTTGTCTTGCGGCACCTCTATCTTGAGGGGTTTTCTATATAAAACTGTTGTTTAACCTTGCTGAAAGCCTATGCCTTGTACTCAAACTCATCCCCTGATTATTAATAGTTCTTTACATCTCATACCTTCAGAAAATACGCTGCCCTTGCTTCAACAAATTTCTGCATACTCAAAGTCTTGGGAAATCAGGGTTTTTCTTGACTAGTCGGGAAGGAGGGACTGTTTAACATAGCAAAACGCCTTCGTTTGAGCTGAAATTCGACATGGAAGTCCCTCTTGACCTATTCTAACATATTCCAGAACCTTGAGACGTCATTTTACGCAGATTTCCTTATACACTCATTTTAGGGCCAAAATCCTCACTTTTCCCCACCTTTTTGCCCTTAAAAGCTGAGTAAAGGTTGCTTCTGTTATTTCTTTTGGTTGCTGAGCAGTCTCAGACATATTATATGATAGCTGAAGCCATCATAACTGAATAATGCGTTTTTCAGGCATGATCTGCTGAAAATTCCCTATTGGGAATATTACAGTGGTATCAGAGCATAGTTCTGGCTCAGCCTGTGGAGCTGGCTATCTATGGAAAATATGAGGATCACAATGCCTACATTCTTACCTGAAGTACCGAGGCAACATGGTCATATACCTCTTGAAGATTATTTCAGAGAATGGAAGTCCATGGGGGAAGACTTAAAAGCAATTTTGCTCTTCAAAGATTACTGTCAGCTCAGAGAGGATGGAGTTTCTAGCATACAGAGTTCATATTTGCAGCGTACTACTGGGAGATCACCTCTTCCCATGCATGAGGGATCCACTAGTCCCTGTGAGTCTAAGCCCAAGAGGACCGGAACGGTGAAAAAGGATAGTTATTTCTTTTTCAGATCTAGAAAAGATACATCCACCTTTGAGGAGGTCAAGAAGAATGAAGGAAAAGAAGAGGAAGTACCATGCGCTTCCAATTCTAATCGAGAAGAAGAGATCACATCACCTCTTGAGGAGGCTTGTGGAAACACTGTCACACTTGTGGAGGAGCAGCCACATGCATCGATAGTTGGGGCAGCCAACACTTTTGAGGATGGGACTCTTGTAGATCAAGGGTCAAATCTCATTGCTACTATAGAGCAGCCTGGTTGCACTGCGTAGTGCAACATGGAAACACTCAAGGAGGAATCGAACCATCATTCTCATGAGCCATTGTTGGATTGTACATTACATTGGAGGTTGGGGTTTGAAGCCTTGAAGATGGATGGTAGACATCTTGGAGTAAGAAATCCTTTCTCCCTTCAAGATGACACTTTCTCAATGAGCTCCTCTCAGCTCAAAGAGAAACTTCTACTTTCAGATCCAAGACCTTATTGGTTTTGGAAGACTATGGATGAGAGGGAGGTCTCAAGGAGAGATCTCATTGGATATGCACTTCACACCATGAAATGCAATGCTTTCATTCCCTTCTCACAAGAGCGGATAGAATATGGAGGACATCTTAGGATGGATAACATCTCTCATGCTTGTGTTGGACATCCCTTGAGCCATACACATCATGATGGGAGGTTTTTTCCTACCACCTATTTGATTCTTGATAGGGTCTCATTGATCCTTGAGAAGTTTATATGTCAAGATCCCATGAAGTGCAAAGTCAGAAACTTGATTTGGGAGGATGGTAGCCCTCATGGGAGGAATACCAGGATGAGGAGAAGAAGAAGGCATCCACAAGTGATTGAGTGGATGTGGTTGATGAGCAAGGAGCTAGGAGGCTACTTGCAGATCTATGACACCAGGCAGGAGGAGGCTTGGCTACGCTGGTTACTCTTGAAAGAGTTTGGCCATCACTTGGCAAACACTCTTCCTAAGAGTAGGAGGATGGGGAAAAGATGGATGGATACTTGCATAATTGAGCAGCATAGAGTATGGATGCATGGTGTTGATGTGTTACTCATATCATTCATTGTGTCTTCATCACATGAGTTGTATGATGGAGGTATGGGGAGGCAACACAATGTCTTGTTGCTTGGTTTGTTCCTAGGAGAGCAAGGGCGGATTTGCTCTCACACTTTGTATGATGTTGCAGGAAGAGGGGATGGCACTATCTCCTTGATCTTTGATGATGGCTTGGAAGCACTTCCATCTTGGGAAGTATTCCACATTTGTTGCAGCATTATTGGAGGAGTCTTTGACAAGGAGCATGTCAAAGAACAGAGCTTTGTATTGACAGGAGCTTACTTGCATGAGCTCACAGCGTTGTCACTTGGGAGCAGAAGCTTATGGATAAAGTGTGCCCAGCAGAGATATGGTGGATCTATAACCCATAGGTCCCAGGATCACTTCATATTTGTTGCACTTAGAGGAGGTAATGATGATAGAGACATTTATCACTATGGCATATTCTTCTTAACTTGGATTTCCAAGCATAAGGAGGATTATCTTCTTGTAGCACATGGTTCATTCTTCTTCATAGCATGCCAAAACACTATGGAGAACTCATTTATGGATCCATGTACCATCTTACTTCCAGCATATGGTGAGGAGTTTGTCTATACATTCATTGATTTGCACACTCTTTCCATTCCTATGCAGTGCATTGCTTCACAAGGGGGCAAGCTTGTCATATTGCTCCATGAGTTTTATTGGGCCAATCTACATGATGGAGGCAACCATCTCTTTTGTGGCTTTGGGAAAATGTTTTATCACCTCATGTATGTTCATTTGCAACACTATATCATGTATCATATGAAGACATGCATGATTAACCATGTAAGAAGAAACATTTTGCCTTGTACTTTCATCAAGCGGCAACTTGTAAAACTGCGCTGTACTTGTTGGGAAAGCTGTTGGTACCTCTTTTCATCACATGTAACCTTCAACGTTTCCTTCATTTTGCTACTAATCGTGTCTCCATTTGCTGATATAGATCAGATTTGTATGGGAGGCTTGATTATGAGGGAGACACATGAGTTGGATGTGTCTTTGAGTGGGAAGAATTCTCACATTCTCTGCACTACATGTTCTAATGGGAGCATGGGAGGGGGCATGGCCACCACCACTACATATGTGTTCTCTTTTGAGGTGGGCCATGAGACTGATATTCATCCATTGTACAGCCATGGGCAAGTGTTTGGTCTTATGTTGTTGTCATATTCAACCATTTACTATCCATTAGTAGGTGTGATGAATCTTGTACATTGCTTGCCATGTAATTTTTTGAAGTTGCAGTGGATGAGACTACGTTGTATCCTTGTGAGAGATTGTTTGCATTATGTATCCTCATGTAACACCTTCAGCAAACATCTCATTAGGATGATCCATGATGCACATGTCCTACTCTTCATGGATGAATTGTTTTGGGCCAGCCTGTTCTTCATTGTTGGAGGAACCTTCTTTGGAGGATTGTTCTTCACTTTGCCATTGGAGGGCAATGATTTTGCAGCCCAAGATCAGCATACACTCTACACTTGTCATGAGTGGAGAGAAGGACGGCATGGGGTAAGCTATGATGCTTGCCAAGATCAGATTTTCAGCCCACCTTCATTACCGGAGCTTGAGGTGGAAGGAGATTTTCAGGAGTTGCCTTGTCGGGAGGTGGCTCATTTTGTTTGGATGATTTCTTGGGGATGGAGGATCCACATGAGAGAGATGTTCCTCACTTCATGCCTTGAGTGGAGAGAGGTGATGAGCTGGTACACAGTCGATGGGACAGCTTACACCATGACAGATATAGCACAGCCGGAGTCATGGTCTTCATCCGTCATAGCTAGAGGCAGTGCACAGTCCGAGCCATGGGACTTGGGCTATTATTGGCCATGGTGGCGAGGGGATCCGGGAGGATTGTTGGTTGGCTGGTACCATGAGAGATCAGTTTGGGATCCTGGCATTGAGAGATTCCTTCATATCAGGATGATGCAAAGTACAGGGGAGATTCAGTGGCGCATCTGGGACCCAGGCATATTTTGCAGTATCGGTGGAGAGCATCTGCTAGGAGGAGACTTGCTTAGGAAGTTGCTTGAGGACAAGCAAAATTTTGCCAGGGGGGACTGTAATATTCCTAATTTGCGATAGCAAATTGGAATATTCTATTTTGTTTATTTTGCCACCTATAGTTTGTAAGTAAATAAAAAGTGAGTAAAGAGGGTCTAAACTCACTTAAATGAAATAAGACATCCACTTAGTAGCACAACGTTGTGACTTAAGTGGGAGTCAAGGGGGGACCCAACACCACGTGGAGGAGGGGGCCTATGTACACTCTAGAAGTTTCTCCAAGCTTCTGCGCAGATAAGGATGAGAATGTGGATAAGGATGAGGATGTGGAGGAGAGAGAGAGGCTACATCGGGTTTTGGAGGGAAACCAACACTATAAAAGATGGAGGAGCCTCCTCATTTGACCTCATTTCATTCATGCTTGGATTATGGATTGTTGAGTGAGACATATTGTCTTCTTTGGCACGCTGGCTGTTTAGCCCGTCTGCTGCACTGTTTAGTGCAACTGAGTGTCTCCGTGCGGAGATCTCACCCTTAGCCCCGGGGGACTTCGAGTGCCTGCTCGGGCAAGGTTATTTTCTTAGTATCATCCTCCAGGACAACATTATTGCTGCAACAGCGTAATTCTGTGTTGTAGGGTGTTGCCGTGGTGACTTTACGACGCCACCTCCTTCTCTTGCTTTTCAGAGGGAGAGTCTCTCTTTCCTTTGGAGGATCAGATTGGGAGATTTTGGAGCTGATTTGCAGATCTTGGCATCAGGCCAACAGTTATTCTGCCCCTACTGTGCAGTCCCTTTTTGTATCCGCGTTATTTTTATGGTGTAGCTGCTGTGAGGGTTTGCCGGTTGATTTGTGGGGAAGATCTCAAGTGTAAGGATCAGCCTTCCACTTTAGAGATCTATTAGAGGAGGTCTACTTCAGTTGATCATCATATTCAGCCTTCTCTATTTGGTTTCAGTTTGGAGTTGCAGTCGCTGCCCAGCAACTCCGGCATTTTGGTCGTATTGTGTATTTCAGCCAATCCCTTGGAGGATTGAGATCTTATTGCTTATAAGGCTTAGAGCTTTGCTCCCCTATTGTATTTGAGCTATATACTGTCATATCTATGTATTGGAGCAGAATTTTGTCTTAGACTGCGTTTTTCATAGCCTGAGGTTTATGCAAAAATAGCAATGCTTTTCATGTTTATGTACATGTGTTGTGGTGGCTTGCATTTCTTCTCTTGAGAGGTTGTTTCCTCAAGGTTTGTACTCTCTTCTGCTGCTATACATTATTATTGGCTATATATGCATCTTTTCTCTCACAGCTACTGCAGAAAACGCTGTAGGGTTTCTAGATTATTTTCTTGTCTTGCGGCACCTCTATCTTGAGGGGTTTTCTATATAAAACTGTTGTTTAACCTTGCTGAAAGCCTATGCCTTGTACTCAAACTCATCCCCTGATTATTAATAGTTCTTTACATCTCATACCTTAAGAAAATACGCTGCCCTTGCTTCAGCAAATTTCTGCATACTCAAAGTCTTGGGAAATCAGGGTTTTTCTTGACTAGTCGGGAAGGAGGGACTGTTTAACATAGCAAAACGCCTTCGTTTGAGCTGAATTCGACATGGAAGTCCCTCTTGACCTATTCTAACATATTCTAGAACCTTAAGACGTCATTTTACGCAGATTTCCTTATACACTCATTTTAGGGCCAAAATCCTCACTTTTCCTCGCCTTTTTGCCCTTAAAAGCTGAGTAAAGGTTGTTGCTGTTATTTCTTTTGGTTTCTGAGCAGTCTCAGACATATTATATGATAGCTGAAGCCATCATAACTGAATAATGCGTTTTTCAGGCATGATATGCTGAAAATTCCCTATTGGGAATATTACAGACTTCAAGTGCCTGTTTAGGAGAGGAATTCCACACCTTGTGAGGAGAATTTCCATCAACAACATCAAGAGGAAGCGTAGCCAGTTCTGGGCTGCGCAGAGGAGGAGGAGACTGCGTAGGGGAGGATGCAGTGCAGAGAGGATTTGGTTGTTCCGAGAGGTGAGAAGAGAGGTAATTGTAGCTAAGATTAGGTGGGGGGACTTGGAGCTTCCTAACAGGTATTTTTGTGGCATTTTGGAGACTTCCAGTAGCAGGATTTACAGGAGGATCAATTTACTCAGCAGTGTAGTGAGCCAAGCCCAAGAGGGCCAATTTTCGGGGTCAAGCTTTGGGCAAACCCTTTCTGGGTTTTTTTGGGTTTATTGAGAAGAAGCCAAGATGAAGTTGGCAGAACTTTCTGAGTAGATTTGAGGTGTCAAACAAAGATCCTAACTTAGCTAGCAGTTAGAGGAGCTAGGAGAAATTGGGCCGAAATTCCGGGGTCAACATTTGGCCAATTCCTTCGTGGGTTTTTGTGGGTTTCTTGAGTAGAGTCCAGGGTTAAAGTCTTGGAATTTTCTGAGCAGTGTAACAAGCCCTAGTGACATTTCTTCTGGAGCAGCAACAACATTTCTGGCAGATTGCAGCGCAGAGCTATAGCCATACAACGTACCATCAATGGGGGTTTTCAGCATCGATTTAGAGGGCTTCTCTAGCTTGCCTTGAGCAAGCCCAGATGCCTTCATTCCAGCACCTCAATTGTACTCATTTCTAGCAAATTAATAAAATGGCTCAACATTATTTTATGGCTTCGTTGGTGTTTTGATATTAGTTTTTGTTTTGTTGTCTCCTTAATATCTTTTAGCCTGTTATTACTGTTATTTTCCCATTTGGGATATTACAGTCAATACCAGGATCCCAAGCCATCCAGACTAAAACGAAGCTCCCCTTGCCCCGCTCACTACCCTGCCAGATGTATCATGTAAGTACCCGAAGTTCTCTGCATACCATCCATAAGTAGAGCATCATGATAATGTAGAACCCTATCCAACTCCTCATGAAGCTGCCCTACCGAGTAGTCCATCTTATGCACTCCAAGAGTGAATTCCTGAAGATACCACCCAATCCATGCAGAGATAAATTCTCGCTTGCATGAGCTTCCCCCAATATCCTCCTGTTGACCAACCTGCCATGCTGGTGAAGGTCCTGTTAAATTTTGGCAACTCAGGGATGAATTTCTCCTAGAAGAAATCATATCTTTTAGTTCTGTTTGAACCACCTATAATAAAATTTCATTTCTGACAATTCTAATATGACTTTCCAAAAAGAGTAAGTCACATCTCAATTTGGAAGTGACTTTACAAAAATAGAAAGTAATGTCTAATGATCAAGGATGATCTCAACATATGGAATCCACTTTAAAATAAAATCAATCATGATTATACAAGTCAAGAATTAATATTTTTATCCTTACTAGTATTATAATTATTATGATATTATTTGTAATATTCCAAATTAGCAATTTAGCTAATTGGAATATAAATTTTGATTATTTTTTGCATTTCCTAATGTTGGGCGGAAATAAAGTGGGTAGGGGACTCACAAATAACATTTTACCAAAATAAAGCTTTTTCCTAAAGTCACTAAGGGAAAATTGCAGCTCTAGTGGTGGGCCTGAGTTGGTCTTAGGTGGCAGCGTGGAGGGGGCACGAAGAAGGCAGCATGAGAGTGGCTGGAGGTAGGCAGCACGTGGTTGTCTCAAGGAGAGGCAACGTAGGACAAGATGGGACCCAAGGAATGCATTGGGCTTCAATGGACAAAAGAGAGAAAGAAGGACTCATTTTTCATTCATTCAACTTATTTCTTATTGTTAATTTGACTGAGCACGCTTGAGCTGGAGAGTCAAGTCTGCAGTGTTGTTCAACACACGAGATCTTCAAGCGGAGATCACAACCTCTACCTCGAGGGACTTCGAGTGCCCGCTGTAGAGAGGAGTTCTGCATTTTGTGGGAGGATTCACCATCAACATCTTCAGGAGACAGCGTAGAGACAGAGAGGACTGCATAGTGTAGTTGGGTGTTGGTGTCGATAGTGTGGAAGAGAAGAGGAGCTTCAACAGGATATTCGGAGAGGAGGATAGCCACCTCCTACCAGGGATTTTTGTAGCATTTCAGAGGCATTTACCCGCAACTTCCTCCAGTGGTTTGATTTCCCCAACAGATCAGTGAGCCAAGTCCAAGAGGGCCAATTTTCGGGGTCGAGATTTCAGAAAACCCTTCTCGGGTTTTTGTGTTTATTGAGGAGAGTTCGGTGTCCAATTCCCAGAATTTTCTGAGCACGGGAAGCAGCCTAACCAGCAGACCGAAGACAGCCAACAACAACATTTTCTGGGCTGGGCAGCACAATGATTGAGCCACGCAGATCTCTTTCCTGCAGTAGTTTTTGCTTGGGTTTGACTTGCCCTTCAGCTTGCCTTGAGCAGGCCTAGGTGCAATCTTTTCAACACCTCATTTGTACTCTTTCCCAGTATATGAATAAAATGGCTGAACATTGATTTTGGCTCCAAATTGTATGTTTTAATGGTGTATTTCTTGTTGCTGTAGTTTTCTATCAATTTTGCTTTGTATTACTGTTTAATCTCAATTTGGAATATTACAGTGGTATAAGAGCTCATAGACTTGGCTCAACCTATGGAGCATGCGGTCAATGACACCAGTAGACAGACAGAACGTGACTTACCAAAGGCAAAGGTACAAGAGCAGAGAAAGAACGCTCGAAATCACCCCAGATCAGGTTGACAACGTTCCGAAGGTTGAAGAGAGAGAGATGGCACACACAGATGATGGGAGGAATGAGGAGAAGGAGTTTGCTCACCTTCTTCTAAAATCTGTGCAAGACCTCTCCATGAGGATTGAGGAGATGGGTCAGAAGCTCAACAATGGCAGTAAAGGGAAGGGAATTCAAGGAGAATTCCAGATTGGAGAAGGGTTTGGCACTTCACAGCACTAGGCAGGCCCTCACACTACCCTTCTGAGCGTACCCTACACTCCACCACGCTCCACCATTCCCATGTTCCTAGTTTTAGGGACAAGAGGATAGCAGGAGCCGGAGGAGACTCACTATGGAGAATTCTTTGTAGAGTACCAGTCCCATGGGCCAGAATTTGGAAGGGCCATCACCTTCAAAGAGTTTTTCTAGCTGAAGAACAACAACAAGCCCAAAGGCCAGGCCAGAGGAGGAGGGTAGACACAGGGGAGTGACTTGCAACGTACTTTGGGTAGGCTTTTCCTTCCAATATTTGATGGTTCCTCAAAGAGCTTAGATAAAGCATGGGTGGAGAAGTTGGATATCTACTTCCAGCTTAATCAAATGACAAAGTTGGAGGCCATCAAGGTGGCTACGTTGCACTTGGAGGGAGAAGCCTATGATTGGTGGTTTCATGGGTTGACTACGCTGGGTCACGCAGGGGTGACAGTGTATGATGACTTTACTAAGAGAGTGCTGGAGAATTGATTCTAAGTTCTTGAGATTGTTAGTGATGGTTCTAGATCTGTTGGAGCCCAGGAGGATTTTCATGTTCATAGATGAGATGGCGGAGCCATTGCGTGGTCTAGTGAGGTCAACTCGACCCACTACGCTCCAGGACGTAGTTGGGAGGACCCGACATCTTTAGGATTCATTACCGAGGGCTAGGGCCCCTATGCCCAACAAACCAGTTTTCTAGTTGAGAGGAAGGGATGCGAGAGCTCCACCCCCGAGAGGGAACCAGGGCTGGGGGCCATTAGATGATGACACTAGGAGAGATTTGAGGAGGAAGAAGCTTTGCTTCACATGCCAGGAGCCTTGGGCACTAGGCCACAGGTGTGCAACAGGGAAGGCACTCTACATCTTGGTATTCTCAGACAGCGAGGGAGAAGAGGAGACACTCTTTGAGATGGGAGGTGAGGACAACGCAACATCTCAGGGAGAAGGGCCTCCACCTCCACCAGTAACAGCAGCAAGAGAAGCAACGTTTGCATTGACCGGAGGGGTCCTTGCATCTTGTGGGGGATACCCAAATACTTAATGTTGAGGATTAGAGGGACAGTTCAGGGAAAACATGTCTCAGTGCTTGTGGATAGTGGAGCCACGCACAAATTCATAGATGCCCAGATGGTGTAGAGGAGGGGCATCAAGATAGAGGGATTTGATGGATTCTTTGTGCTAATACTGTGAGCTAGGACCATGCAATGCATGCGTTATGTTCTAGCCTTGACAGTGACCATTGGGACTTACTCAGTGACAGATAATTTCTTTGTAGTCGACATTCCAGACACCAACATAGTGTTGGGGGTCCAATGGCTCATCACCTTTGGTAGAGTTACCACAAATTGGCAGAAGCTGGAGATGGAGTTCTTGGACAAGAATGGGAAACCGGTGATGCTTAGGGGTATGTGTTGACCACACTTTGTCAACTACCCCATAGCAGTACACCCCCATTTTTTCAAATGGGATTCTTCATATTCGACGTGGTTGCGCCATTCAGATTCCATCATCAGTCATCAATCGACAGTTTTGCAAATAATGTAAACCCATTCTGCATTTTATGATGTAAATGATCTAAGTAAGACCGTCCATGTATGTAACAACCTAGGTAAGCCTAGTATGTTGTTGATGACTTCCATTCTAGGAGGTTTTTTGTCTCACTGATTCACGAAAGTGATCGGCAGAGTTTTTCCCTCCAGCCTCACCCTAAAGCTAGGGTGGATTTTGTCATCAGCGTGCTAAGTGAGTCCTAGTGTTTTCTATCGAGTCATTGTAAAAGTAGTTTGAGCTACTTGGTCTACTAGATCATATTTTGAGTCACAGAATTGGGTATTTATTTGAGGGTCTCTACAAATGGGTTTTCCCCCTTTATGTATGTAAATGTATTATCTCATGTAAAAGAGGGTTGGAAAAATAATTATAATCCCCTCTTAGTCAATTAATCAAATTTTCTGGTCAATTAATTAATAAAATCCTAAACTAGAAATTTAATTAATTTAGGGTCCTAAATTAGGATTAAATCTTTAAAGGCAAAATTTGTGGGTCCTTGGAAAATGATTTTGAAAGCCTCAGGCCAAGGGAATATTGCGAATTTTAAGAAATATTGGACCCTTGGGCCTTGGTGGTTAAGTCAAGGTCAAAATTTTGGGGTAATTAACTCAAAAGTAATACTTTTGAGTTAATTAAAATTGAATTAAATGATAAATTCGTTTTTTCCCCAAAATTTTAATTTCAACGCTCCGGATTAAAAGATAATTAAGTTTTTTGGACGGTTGAGATTATTTTGACGAGGATCATCCAAACTAGCCGTTAGAGATCTTTTCCTATAAATTTAGAGGTCTTTCTCATTCTTGAGTCATCCGATCTCAGAATCGTGCACTTGCTCTTAGAAGCTCTTGTAAACTTTTTGAGGAATAAAGCATAAAGACTTTGGGGTTACAAATCTGGATGTTTCTTCTCAGATCTATGTGGTGAATTGTCTCTAGACTCTGCTACTTGCTTTCTTGCATTTTATGGTTGATGGCCTTCATGGATTAATCTGCATATAGGTATCTTATGCAGTTTTCTGGGTTTATAAAATAACATTCTGATTTTTCTGCAAAGGTCTCATGTTGTTTTCTTAAATCTCTATCGATCTAAGATCTGGATCTAAGTGTGCAGGGAATTTTTTCTTAAGATTGGGCGTCTGGGGAAGTCTTCGGTTGGACCAGCCGACTCTCAATAAGCATAAATCTGATAAGCTCTTTATTTGTTAAATTCCGGGTCTATCTTACGATATTTGTGATTTTACAGGGTTTCGAAGGCTTGTGCCTCTCACTAAAAATTTTAAACTTCTGAAAATTGTGCTAAACGGATTCAGATCTGACCATGAGGGTTTTAAATTGTAAATTAGTTGTAAATTTGTAATTTATCTGTGAGGGTTTAATGTTTTCTTGGTGTGTGTCTTCAGATCTGACTGATTGTTGCAGGTTACAGGTTCAAATCGAATTTTTTTTTAAGATCTAGGGCAGATCTGGCTTCCAAAGGCCAGATCTGGCCTCAAAGCTGCCACTGTGGGCAAGATCTGGCTTCAGAATCGCTGTTGGTGGCAGATCTGCATGATATTTAATTTGAAGAACACTGAAATCTGAGATTGCAGGGAGGATTTTTTTTAATTCGAAAGGAAAGTTTAAATTTGCTGGAGGTTTGTGTTTACTGGGTTTATTCGCTGTTCATTTCCATTCCCCTCATTTCTTTGACCGATGTCTTTGAAGTCAAACACAGCCTTGATCCTCTGTCCATAGACTTGCATCTTCTACATTGCCAATTAACCTGCATTAAAACGTCGATTCCATCTGCAATCGCATTCCATCTCTGTTGTCGATTTCATTTTTCCCTTTCTCTGCGTCCCTCCTCAAAACACAGAAATTACCTTTCCGCCGCACCCTTCGTTCATTCCTGTTTGCCTTTCCTCTGCGTTGATTTCTAAGCTATCTGATCATCTCCACGCTGCGTCCAAGCCCTCATCGAGCCTTTGTCCTATGATGTCCCTATCTCCCGTTCAGTTCTGCACGTTGAGCTGTGTCTGCCGTCGAAGTTTTCCCTTACGCCGTCCAGCTCCGTCGTTCGCCGTCTAACCTGCAAGCAAAATACAACAAAACGACAAAGAAACGCACACATTTAAAAAATTAAATTCACGTTTTTGCGTTGTCACTGCGATTTTGTATATAGCGTGGTTTGGTTTATAATGTAGATTTAAATTTCGAGTTTTTTTTGTTATATTTCATGTAGCGTAGGTTTAGGGCTTTTGGTAATTTTTGTTTAGCTGTAGTCGTAGTGTTAGTGTTTGATTGTAATTTCATTTAAATTCAATAAAGGTTAGTGTAATTTTTAGAGCTTAGGTTTTATTTAAATTAGATTTTAATTTTTAACTTTTTATTTAGATTTAGATTTTTAACTTGTTTTAGTTGTAGTTTTATGTTAGTTTGATTTTAGATTTTATTTGTAACCTAGATTTTGATTTGTTTTAAAAATAAAAAAATTATAAAAATTTCAAAAATCCTAAAAAAATTTAGAAAATACAAAATATAAAAAAATTTCGAATTTTCTATGGTCAACTGAGCCTTAAAATTTTTATCTAAGTTTGACTGTGGATCATTTTGATTTTCGAGCTGCGTTATAATTGGAATATTTTATTTTCGGAAATCTTTCAAGTATCTGGCATTCTCACAATATTGTTATTCATGGTTGTGGCATTCTCAAGAAAATATCATTGTGATCAATCGTGGTTTAATAAGCAGCAGTTAAGCGTTACTCACTTGTTTATAATTGCATAACGAGATTCTGTTTGACTCCATAAGGCACTGGTCTTAAACGTAATATCTAATCTAGATCTGTGGAATCTCGTTCATTTTATAAGTATTTGATGTTTTAGCTGTGTCTCCTGGATTTGTCATCCTCATTTCTAGAAGGGTCTACCTCCCTTGGCCTGCAAGGAGACAGCTTAAATAGAGAGATTGGGGATAAAGGTGACAGCGCCCAATCTGAGCCGTTGTCGCGGTGCCTGGACAATCTGTGCGACAACATTTTTTGGCGCCGTTGCCGGGGATAGAGTTTTTCTGTCCTTGGTCTTAACGACATTTTATAATCTTCTGATCTTTCATTGCCATTCATTAGCCTATCGCAAAGGATCACATTTTCTGGCGACTTTTCATCCCTTCATATTTTCATCGTCTTATCTTTCGTAATATCACTAATCATTTCATCATCGTATCTTTAGCACATGGACATTTCGGTTGGCTTCTTGTTTGGGTGGCGACTCCACTTATTCATCTATTTACTCCCAGACAAGAATCCCCCCGTGATATCCATCTGCTAGCTCTCGATTATTTCTTCTGTTTTAGAATTAGTTTCATGTTCAAGTGGCGACTCCAACTCTTTCATTTCTTACAAGAGTTCCTGCCAAGAAGTTCGCTTCTTGAGGACCTTTTGACTATTCTTGAACACGGATCTGTTTCTAAAATCTTAAAAACGATATCATGGATATTTTTGCCCCGTGTAATTTTGCTAATATTCAGGGTTATCCCCATGATCTCCCTCAAATGGATAAATTACCTATCTTTCAAGGAAATGATGCAGTGAGTGTTAAATCTCATTTGTTTTCTTTCACTAACTGGTGGAATAGAATTGCAGTTGCAAATAATAATTTCGATGATGTAAAGATGAAAACTTTTGTTCTTACTTTTGGTGAGGATGTTGCTGAATGGTTTATGGAAAAGCCTGATAATTCATTTGATACTTTTGAATCAATTATAACTGCTTTTAAGGAAAAGTATGGTGATAAGAGGGAAGATAGGCATTTGGTAAGAGAAATCAGTACCATAAAAAAGAAAGAAAATGAAACGACTGAAGAATTTAACAGGAGATTTAATGGTATTCTTAGAGAAATATCTCAAACTCATAAACCTCCCGATGGATCTCTTCTGAATTTTTACATTGATGCTTTTGATTCTGATACTTCATATGAGTTAAGGCGGGCTAAAACTGCAAATTATAAAGCTTGTCAATCTTTAGCTGAGGAGATTGAAAAGGATAAGAAAGCATCTGGAATGTCCAAAACTCCAGATTTTGATAGGTCTTTGACAGATACTCTAGAAGATGATGATCATCCTGTGAAAAGGTTAATGCAGAAACTTGAAAGCATGGAGCTTAATCATGCTAAGAAACTTGAAATCATGGAGCTTAATCATGCTAAAGAAATAAGTGTCTTACAGGCTAGGTTGGTCCAAATGGAAAGAGCTCGAACGCAGAATTCCCAACCTAGAAATAATAATGCTTTGCAGAAAAGAGACCTATCTTATGAGCAGAGACCGACAAATCAACTTGAGTTCGCAAATCTTGTGAATGAAGTTCCTCCTTATTGTAGAGCCTGTAATGATCTTCATGAAGAGGCTACTTGTCCCATTGTCAAAAGGATCATAGCTAGTAGAATGGCAAGGTCAAGTCATCAAATTAATGTTGTTGGTAAGGACTATCACATGCATATAGAAGATCATGAAAGTCAGGTTAAGGAAACAACTCAGATGATTAAGGATGTGCAACCCAATCATATGCAAATGATTCAAAACATGGAAGCTAACAAAATCAATCTTCACAATAAGATAACTCCATGGAAGAAAGTCATGCACAGGAAATAAATGTCATGGAAAACAGGTTAAAGATAATGGAAGTTAATCATTCTAATTTGATGTCCATTATACAAAATCATGTGATTGCAATGGAAGCAAGACACACCCAGGAAATGAATACGATGAAGGAAAATCACTTGTTGGAAATAAAAAATATGGAGGCAAATCAGACGAAATTAATAGTAAGGCATGCCAGGGAGATGAGTTCCATACAAAAGAAATTGGAAAAAATGGAAGAATTACAAAAGTTTCAGCCGAAATTTGATTATGAAGATTCATCAACAGATCATGAGACTTCTTGTCTGCTAAAGCCATTCCTGTCTCATCACATGGAGGATTTAACTATGGTTTCAAAGGATGTTGAGAAAGGCCAAGCTTATGTATCACCATTGACAGAGTATATCCAGAATAATATTGGTCACACTCCAGGTTCTTCAGATATTTTGTACAAAAATCTTCAAGATGAGGACAAGAAATCTACAGTGATCTCATTGCTGACATCACAACCCACTCAGAAGAAGAGAAAGAAGCAAAAAAGAAGTAAGTGGTTTGATTCGTCTGATGGTCGAGAGCAGCTTCATATTTGAATAAGACAGAGTCCTACAATTAGCAAGATTGGACATGGCACATCTGAAAAGCAGCCTATAGACTTGCCTGAAAGCAAGCAAATGCTCAGCATACACTATATTGAGCACATCTGATGCCACAGGGCATCCTTTGTATTATATCTCTAACCTTACACCTTGTTATTTCAGCATTTCATTTTGCAGTTAGAGTAGATTTACTTTTCATGTTAAGTAGAATAATAAATAAAAGAAGAGCTTCTATTTTTCATGAACTTAATGTTATATGATGATATTTGGATGGACGCTACTTATGTAATCTTGTGTGTTGCTTGGATGCAGATTCTGGATTCTCACATTCCTTCAATGAAGCAACGTGTCCCCAAGTAGAGCCAGATGTTGACCACACTTTGTCAACTACCCCATAGCAGTACACCCCCATTTTTTCAAATGGGATTCTTCATGTTCGACGTGGTTGCGCCATTCAGATTCCATCATCAGTCGACTGTTTTGCAAATGATGTAAACCCATTCTGCATTTTATGATGTAAATGATCTAAGTAAGACCGTCCATGTATGTAACATCCTAGGTAAGCCTAGTATGTTGTTGATGACTTCCATTCTAGGAGGTTTTTTGTCTCACTGATTCACGAAAGTGATCGGCAGAGTTTTTCCCTCCAGCCTCACCCCAAAGCTAGGGTGGATTTTGTCATCAGCATGCTAAGTGAGTCCTGGTGTTCTATCGAGTCCTTGTAAAAGTAGTTTGAACTACTTGGTCTACTAGATCATATGTTGAGTCGCAGAACTGGGTATTTATTTGAGGGTCTATACGAATGGGTTTTCCCCCTTTATGTATGTAAATGTATTATCTCATGTAAAAGAGGGTTGGAAAAATAATTATAATCCCCTCTTAGTCAATTAATTAAATTTTCTGGTCAATTAATTAATAAAATCCTAAACCAGAAATTTAATTAATTTAGAGTCCTAAATTAGGATTAAATCTTTAAAGGCAAAATTTGTGGGTCCTTGGAAAATGATTTTGAAAGCCCCAGGCCAAGGGAATATTGCGAATTTTAAGAAATATTGGACCCTTTGGCCTTGGTGGTTAAGTCAAGGTCAAAATTTTGGGGTAATTAACTCAAAAATAATATTTTTGAGTTAATTAAAATTGAATTAAATGATAAATTCGTTTTTTTTCCCAAAATTTTAATTTCAACGCTCCGGATTAAAAGATAATTAAATCTTTTGGACGGTTGAGATTATTTTGACGAGGATCATCCAAACTAGCCGTTAGAGATCTAGTCCTATAAATTTAGAGGTCTTTGTCATTCTTTGGTCATCCGATCTCAGAATCGTGCACTTGCTCTTAGAAGCTCTTGTAAACTTTTTGAGGAATAAAGCTAAAGACTTTGGGGTTACAAATCCGGATGTTCCTTCTCAGATCTATGTGGTGAATTCTCTCTAAACTCTGCTACTTGGTTTCTTGCATTTTATGGTTGATGGCCTTCATGGATTAATCTGCATATAGGTATCTTATGCAGTTTTCTGGGTTTATAAAATAACATTCTGATTTTTCCGCAAAGGTCTCATGTTGTTTTCTTAAATCTCTATCAGTCTAAAGTTCAGATCTAAGTGTGCAGGGAATTTTTTTTTAAGATTGGGCGTCTGGGGAAGTCTTCGGTTGGACCAGCCGACTCTCGATAAACATAAATCTGATAAGCTCTTTATTTGTTAAATTCTGGGTCTATCTTACGATATTTGTGATTTTGCAGGGTTTCGAAGGCTTGTGCCTCTCACTAAAAATTTTAAACTTCTGAAAATTGTGCTAAACGGATTCAGATCTGACCATGAGGGTTTTAAATTGTAAATTAGTTGTAAATTTGTAATTTTTTAGGACTGTGAGGGTTTTAATTGTTTCATGGTGTGTATATTTTTAGATCTGGTTGTCTTTAGCAGGTTAAGGGTTTGAATCAGAAATTTTTTTTAGATCTAAGGCAGATCTAGCTTCCAAAGGCCAGATCTGGCCTCAGAACCCCCACTGTGGGCAAATCTGGGCGTTATTTTTTAAGGAGCATTATAAATCTGAGCTTACATTGAAGAGTTTTTTAAGTTGCTGGGTGATTTAAATGTGTTGGGTTCAATCGCTGTTCATTCTTATTCAATCTGCCCTCATCTGCTTTCTCTCACGCATCAAACCCTGTTCTCTCCACTGTCCAGCTTTTAAAAACGTCCTCACTGCCATCTATCACTCCATCGAAACCCCTCACTGCATTCGATCTCCATTTGCCCTACCTGCGTTCTCCATCGACCTGCAGCAAGCAACAAAACGAATGTGAAATCCTTTACGAAGATGCTTCAAGTTTCTGTGCGTTGATCCTGTCTTTCTAGTCTTCAATCCTTCACTCCATCGACTTTCTCCCCCTCGCGTCCAAGTCTCCAGCATCCGTCTACCCTGCAGCTGTTCGAAACGTCTCTACTCCTTTCACGCTGCCTTAACTCACGTCGAATTTTCAAACCTGCCGTCCAGCTCTTCATTCACCTCTTCACGCGTCCAATCGACCACCTGCAAAAAATAAAACGTCTATGCTGCTCGAATTGAAGTCGTGCCCTACCTCTACTGTCGACTTGGCCCATCAATGCCCCACCTGCGTCTTTGTGTTCCAGTGAACTTCACGTTGTCTCCCCATTTGACGTCGACCTGCAACATATAAAATGACAAAGCAAACGCACCATAAAAAAAAGGGGCAAACGTGGAATGTATATATGATTTGATCGATTTATTTTTCAATAGTTAGAGTTTTGTTTGTTTTGTTTTAATTATAACTTAGTTCGATTTGTGTTAGATTTAGGTTTCATATTTTTGAGTCGGTCTTTTTTTTTTTTGTTAACCGTAATGTTAGACCCTTAGACTTTAGCGTCCTTTTTTTAGTTGTAGTTTAATCCTAGTCATGGTTCGATTTTTAATTTTATTGTTATCCTTAGATTTTAATTCTAGCAATTAGAGTTTTAGTTCAGATTTGATTTAGTCTAACTTTAGATTTTAAATTTTAGATATTAAATTTAACTTTAGTTTAGTTTTAACTTAGTTTTAATTTAGTTTAACTTTAGAGTTTAATCTTAGTTTGTTTTAGTTTTAGAATTTAATTTTAACTTTAGTTTTATTTAGAGTTTAGATTTAGAATTTTTATTTTGATTTAGATTTTGAATTTTAGATTTAAAAATATAAAAAATTCCAAAAAATCCTAAAAAATTTAGAAAATACAAAACTTAAAATTTTTTCCGAATTTTCTATGGTCAATTTCAACTCCAGCCTTAAAATTTTTATCTAAGTTCGACTGTGGATATCACTCTCGACCGTGGATCATTTTGATTTTCGAGTCAAGTATTGGAATATTTTTATTTTCGGAAATCTTTCAAGTGTCTGGCTTCCTCATAATATTGTTATTCATGGTTGTGGCATTCTCAATAAAATATCATTGTGATCAATCGTGGTTTAATAAGCAGCAGTTGAGCGTTACTTACTTGTTTATAATTGCATAACGGGATTTTGTTTGACTCCATAAGGCACTGATCATAAGCGTGAAATCTAATCTAGATCTGTGAAATCCTGTTAATTTTATCAAGTATTTGATGTTTTAGCTGTGTCTCCTGGATTTATCCTTCATTTCAAATAGGGTCTACCTCCCTTAGCCTGCAAGGAGACAACTTAAAGAGAGAGATTGGGGATAGAGGTGACAGCTCCCAGTCTGAACCGTTGTCGCGGTGCCCTGAACAATCTGTGCGACAACAATATGCATTCACACCCACCTTAGACAGTTTGTGCGCATAGGATGGAGGCATAATTTAGACAGGGAGACATAGAGTGGGTAGTTGGGATGAGGATTTCAGAGGTAGATGGTTCAGCCAAACCCACACACCCAGATGTACAGGCCATCCTCAACCATTACTCCATGGTTTTCGGGGACATTCCACTAGGGAAACCACTTGACCGAGGATTTGAGCACACTATTGAGTTGGAGCTCGATATTCAAGCCGTGATCTCAACTCCGTATAGGCACCCCAAGGCCTATCGGAATGAGATTGAGAGGGCCATACATGAGCTACCCATACATGAGCTTTTGGCCTTGGGGCACATTCGATCGAGTTCGAGCCCCTTTGCTTCATCAGCTGTCCTGGTGAAGGACGGTATACTGAGAATGTGTATTGATTACAAGGCCCTGAACAAAAAGACAATGAAGAACTGCTACCCCATCCCATAGATAGATGAACTGATGGATGAGTTGAGGGGGGTTAAGTTCTTCTCCAAAATAGATTTGAGATCAAGGTACCATCAGATTCGAGTGAGGGACAAGGATGTCCCCAAGACAACGTTTAGGTGCCATTATGGGTACTCTGAGTTTTTGGTGATGCCCTTCGGGTTAACCAACGGTTTAGCCACCTTCCAGTCCTGTATGAACCACGTCTTTCGTGGCCAGCTGCGGAATTTCGTGCTAGTCTTTTTCGATCATATTATGATATATAGCCAGACATGGGAGGAATATTTGCAGCATGTTGAGTCAGTGTTGTGTATTATGGAGGAGCATAAGTTCTATGCCAAGCTGTCCAAGTGTGAGTTTGGGCTGACCAAGATGTTATACTTGGGCCACATTATAGGTGAAGATGGGGTGCGGGTGCACGAGGAGAAGATCAGGGCCATCATAGATTGGCCAGAGTCCAAGAATGTCACCGAGCTGAGGGGATTTTTGGGCATTTGCACTTATTACAGGGCTTCTCTCAGTTAGTTGCTCCCCTCACGGATTTGACCAGGAAGGGAGAATTCACTTGGACCCCCACAACAGAGGAGGCTTTTGACTGCCTAAAGTAGGTGATGAGTAGCTGCCCAGTACTTGCACTCCTTGATTTTACGAAGCCATTTGTCTTGGAGTGCGATGCATTCAGAATAGGAGTTGGGGCAATACTGATGCAGGATGGTCACCCCATTGCTTTCGAGAGCCAGAAGCTCTTGCCCCATGAGAGGCATTACCCCATATATGACAAAGAGATGTTGGCCATCGTGCATGCACTGGCAAAGTTCAGACAGTATTTGGTGGGGAACCGGTTCAAGGTTATGCCTGACCATAACAACTTGCGGTATTTTCTAGAGCAGAAGCATTTGCAGGAGAGATAACAAAAGTGGGTCAGTAAGATCTAGGCTTACGACCTTGACATTGAGTATGTCAAAGGGAAGAACAATGTGGTGGCCAATGCCTTGTCTTGGAGGCCAGCGTCCCTCTCCTTGATGAGCATAGATGCATATTGGAAGGCACAACTATTGGTCAAGTACTCGAAGGACCAGTTTACATGCGAGGTGTTGGATGGGTAGGTGACGGATGACCGGTAGTGGGTTATGGATGAGGTCATTTATTATCGAGACCGGATCTTTTTGACTGGCAACTCTCAGTTGCGGGAGATCTTGCTTGCAGCACATGACTCACCCCTATCAGGACACTTGGGGTTTATCAAGACCTACAGGACCATCAAAGAGAGGTTCTCCTGGAAGGGGCCTTAAGGAGGATGTGCTCCGACATGTCCAGGAGTGCGTAGTCTGCCAAAGGAACAAGGGGGAATTGACCCATCCAGCTTGGCTATTGCAGCCTCTTCCCATTCCGGAGCGGAAATGGGAGAGCATATCGATGGATTTCATCACGGGGTTGTCCATGGCGCAGGGCAAGGACTGCATCTTTGTCGTAGTGGACAGGTTGACGAAGTATGCACATTTCTTTGATATTTCAGCTCGGTACATAGCCTCACAGGTGGCCGAGTTGTTTTTCAGAGACATTTTCTGGCTGCATGGTCTTCCAAAGACCATAGTCAGTGATCGGGACAACAGGTTTATGGGAGGATTTTGGCAGGAATTGTTCCGACTAGTGGGCACAGAGCTCACACCGAGCACGAGCTACCATCTGCAGACCGATGGGCATACAGAGATAGTGAACAAGTGGCTGGAAGGCTACTTGTGAAACTACGTCACATGGCAGCAAAAGGCCTGGCCGTGTTGGCTGCACTTAGGGGAGTACTGCCACAACACCACTTTCCATATGTATATTGGTATGCCCCCTTTTTGTGCTTTGTATGGTTATTATGAATTAACATTTGCTGATGCTATGTTTGAGGCAAGCAAGGATTGGATCCAAGAGAGTCAGGATATCCTCAGGGTTCTCAAAGACAACTTAAGGACAATGCAAAACCAACTGAAAATGTATGCAGACCGGGGCTGCGTAGAGAGGTAGTTCGAGGTAGGGGACTTGGTGTACCTCCGACTTCAGCCATACAAGCAATCTATGCTGAAGCAGAAGGGAGCTGAGAAGCTAAAGCCTCACTTCTATGGGCCATAGAGAGTTGTCCGACGAGTTTGGGAGGTAGCATATGAGCTGGAGTTTCCACAAGGGAGCCAGATCCAAAATATCTTCCATGTGTCGTGCTTGAAGAAGGCTCTAGGATAGCAGGTGACCGCAGCTATTGAGCTCCCTCCTACCGATGCTGAGAGGCATTTGGTGCTTCAACCCGAGGCCATCTTAGATATTAGAGAGTGACACTTGAGGAGCAGGGTGGTAAAGGAGTATTTGATCAGATGGAGGAACCTTCCGGATGAGGATGCCACTTGGGAAGGGGAACAGATTCTTCAACATCCATCTTTGCAGTTGCTTGAGGACAAGCAACATTTTGGCGGGGAGGATTGTAATATTCCAAATTAGTAGTTCAACTAATTGGAATATTAATTTTGATTAATTTTTGCATTTCCTAATGTTTGGTAGAAATAAAATGGGTAGGGGACCCACAAATAACACTTGGCCAAAATAAAGCCTTTTCCTAAAGTCACTAAGGGAAAATTGCAGCTCTAGTGGTGGGGCCGAGTTGGTCTTAGGTGGCAGCGTGGAGGGGGCACAAAGAAGGTAGTGTGAGAGTGGCTGGAGGTAGGCAACACGTGGTTGGCTCAAGGAGAGGTAGCTCATGCCAAGGTGGGACACAAGGAATGCATTGGGCCTCACTGGACAAAAGAGAGAAGGAAGGCCTCATTTGTCATTCATTCAACTTTTTTCTTATTTGCAATTTGACTGAACACGCTTGAGACGGAGAGCCAAGTCTACAGTGCTGTTCAACACACGAGATCTTCAAGCGGAGATCTCAACCTCTACCTCAGGGGACTTCGAGTGCCCTCTCAGGAGAGGAGTCCTGCATTTTGTGGGAGGATTTGCCATCAGCATATTCAAGAGACAATGTAGTCCCATCAAGACTGCGTAGAGATAGAGAGGACTGTGCAGTGGCTACGCAATGCAATTGGGTGTTGGTGCTGGGAGTGTGGAAGAGAAGAGGAGCTTTAGCAGGATATTCAGAGGGGAGGCTAGCCACGTCCCACCAGGGATTTTTGTAGCATTTTGGAGGCATTTACCAACAACTTCCTTTAGTGGTTTGATTTCCCTCGCAGATCAGTGAGTCAAGCCCAAGAGGGCCAATTTCCGGGTTCGAGCTTTCGGCAAACCCTTCGCGGGTTTTTGTGGGTTTATTGAGGAGAGTCCGGTGTCCAATTCTTAGAATTTTCTGAGCAAGGGAAGCAGCCTAACCAACAGACCGAAGACAGCCAACAACAACATTTTCTGGGTTGGGCAATGCAATGATTGAGCCACGTAGAGCTATTTCCTGCAGGAGCTTTTGCTTGGGTTTGACTTGGCCTTCAACCTGCCTTGAGTAGGCCTAGGTGCAATCTTTTCAGTGCCTCATTTGTACTCTTTCCCAGTATATGAATAAAATGGCTCAACATTGATTTTGGCTCCAAATGGTGTGTTTTAATGGTGTATTTCTTGTTGCTGTAGTTTTTTGTCTATTTTTCTTTATATTATTGTTTAATCCCAATTTGGGATATTACACTATTATTTATAAAATAGTTTAGAGTCATTCACCTTTAATTCCTAAGTCTAAACTTAGGGAAACTGATTAATTAAAGGGTATTAATTAAACTAATTGTGAATCTTCTAGATAAAGTCATGGATCAACTCCCAGTTAATCTTAGCCCTTGATTATGTTTCAATCTTGGCCGTTGAAAGGTCAACGAAAGATTATAAGGAGGGTGAGGGGCCTATGTAAAACATATTGAGCATTTGGCATTTTCGAGCTTGTGAGAGAGACATAGATTTTTGATCAAGATCAAATCACTGGGGCTGGGTTTGCTAAGTGATTTGATTCAGTGATCAGTTTCAGAGAGGGGCAGATGTAGTAACTGGTCAGGAGGACCAGGAGTACATTTCAGAGAGAGGGAGTAGTGACACAGAGAGAGGCAGCACAGTCACCTGGAGGGGTGACGCAGTTCCTGAAGGGAATCACACATAAGTGACGCAATGCCTTCTTGATTCAGTCCAGAGATAGCTGGAAGTTGGGGTTTCTGAGCCAGGGGGGCCAAAAATTAGTTTCAGATCAGCTTGATCAGTTGCAGAGATGAGGTGACGCAGTTCTTTAACTTGCCCATGCAGGCTTACGTAGTAGCAACGTAGGCATCACACAGAGGCAGAGAGGGGCTTCACCAGTGCTGGTTCAGATCAACCGAGGATTTGCAGAGTGAGGTATATCTAACATTTCTTCTGTTGCCAAGATTTTCTTTGAAGGGTGAGCCGGATATTGGCACCTTAGTTGTAGTTAAGATTCTGCTGCTTAATAATACAAAACCCCCAGATCTGCTGCACTAGTTTTCTCGAGTTGGGTTTTTCCGTAGTCCAAAAATAACCGTGTCAAATGTGGATGTTTTTCAATGTATTTCGTTCAATTTGTTTCAGGACTTAGATTTATTAAGCAACATTATTTGTGTAGATTGCTTCAATACTTACTTCGATATTTCACTGTAATGAAATAATTATGGAAAATAATAGGAGAAGTAATTCAAATTTGTTGCAGTAGGAATCCGGATTTAGGATTTTTCACATTCCGCGTGGGGACTGCATGCCTTCTGTGTGCTGGCTCTTCTGTTGGTTGGATCTGACCCTCTGGCCCCTTCTAGTCTCACACCCATGTCTTTCCGAGAGTGGATCTAATTGATCCTCAGCTGAATCATGGACTTCCTCTGGGATACTGTGCTACCTATGCTGGCTCTGCATAGCTGCTACACTGCCTTTGCTAGTATTGCTCTTTGTCTTCTCTGTTGTGTATTCTCCGGCTTAGGAAAATCTCCAACCGGACATTATCTCTTCCCCTCTCCACGAGAATCCTCTCGATCGATCTTCTCCCTGAGCACTGCTCACTAAAGAATTTCGATCTGTGGATTCTTTCTATGTCTCTGTGTGTTTTCCAAATGACCCTTCAAGTCCTTATAATCTTCTCATTGAAACTTCAACGACCGAGACTAAATCTCTAATCAACGACTAAGATTAAGTTTTGACTTGATCTCCGCCTTTTCTAGAACATTCACACTCTGTTTTATTAATACCCTTTAATTATTTTATTTTCCTAAGTTTAGACTTAGGGTCCCTTTAAAAATAATTAATTATTTTAATAAAACATATTCTGTGTGGAATTTTCACAAACGATTTATGGGTTCTTTGGAATACATGTTCCTAAGCCTCCCTGCCAATTTTGAGACTTAGAGCACATCCGATGCTACCCAAATCTACACTCCCTCTTCACGAGGAATGTGCTCTAGCAATACACCCTGCTGAGTACGGCTTTGATTTTGCAATATCTCCCTTTGTGCTGCTGATGTGTGGCATTGTTGCCCACCAACTTTGCGCAAATGCTGCATCTATATTGCTACTAACCCTACCACTGTCAACACTGCATCTATATTGCTACTAACCCTACCACTGTCAACACTGCATTCTTACTGCAACTCCTCAAATTTTGCATTTGTGTTGTTGCTGGCCCTGCCACTGCACTGCAATGTTGTTGCTTACTGCAACAAAATAACATCCAAAACTGAACAAGTGTTCAACATGATGCATCTCGGTACTGAATTTTTGACTGTTGCTAGCCTTTGTGCTGTCCCTCTGAAGCTGTTGCGCTGCTGCTGACTTTTGCATTGTGCCTTCTTGCACTGCTGCGAACTTTGCTTTGCATTGCTCAGACTCTAGCACTGCTAACCACGACACTGTCACTTCTGCACTCCTTTGCACCAACTGGCACTCGTCTATCCTACTAAATCTGATTTGGGCTCCTGTAGCAAGGTATTGATCCGAGAGGTGGACTCTTGAGGATCCTGCCCAATTGCAACTCTGTTGAGCTACAACTCTAGATCACCCCTATGCTCCCATGGCGATATGTGAGTGATCATGGCGAATTATGATCTACTCATATTACTGTTGCTACTGCTCTGTTGATGTTTCTGCACAATTGTTGCAATTACAACAATAATGAGTCTGGTCTCCTCAGATCTTGAAGTACTAGCTTCCATAGGACTACTCCCTATGAAACTAGACTCCCTCTGAGTTTCGATCTCGCTATGGGAAATCTCTCTGCTCCCTCTTGGAAACTCACACTGTCCTGCTGTGCTGGAAACTAGACTGAGCAGCTTTGCACTGGGAACTTCCTGGCTGGAATTGCACCTGCATGCTACAACTGAGCAATTCATATTGCTTGTGTCGCTGCAACTAGCTATGCATCTGTCGTCTAAATGACTGACTGCTCCTGTTGACACTGTGATCCTCCTTCTTCTGATTCTGCTAGGCTCCTGTAGCAAGGATACTGATCCATGTGGGAAATTTGCAACAGTTGGATCTATTCTGCCGCTCTTTCATGGATCTTGCACATCTGAGGCCATCTCTATAAAAATGTCGAATTGCTCCCTCTCTCTCCTCTACACAACTGCTGGCCTGGCCTATGCACTCCCTGTTGGAGATAGTACATCTGCCACACAATACTACTGCTCAACTATCAAGAATTAGAATTCCCCGGCTAGGAATTCTCTGAGGAAGAAAATCCCCCACATGTTTTTGATCTGCTCCCTCTAACCCTCTACCCAGCTTGCTCTACGCATTCCCTGATGGAGAAAGCCAAATAATTCACGAACTTTGCTGCTTCTGCACGAAAAATCATAGTTTCTTGGGCATGAAACTCTCTGAGGTCAGAAATCCCTAAAATATCTTCAGCTACTCTTCGTTATGCTTATGCAGCAACAATCACTGCTGCACAGAAACTGTCCCTTCAGCTGTTGATCTATGCTGAAACTGCTGCGCTTCTCCCTCTGCCTTGGACAAACCGTGATCTGGAAAATCCTACCTCTCTGTCGGCTCACTCAGAGAGAGATTTCCTTGTAGCACTAGACCTCCTGGCTTGGACTGCGCAATCACCTAGGATCGATCTGCTGCTTACACAAATCTTTGATCCTTGACTTTTGCTTCAACGCTAGATCTGTTGGATCTACTCTTTTGCTCCTCTTGCACTTAGCTTAAACAAGCTCTGATACCATGTGAAAATTCGGTGAACCCGAAATTCTACTGCAACACTGATGAGAAATCTCCTATCTTGTTAACTCCTTTTAACAAATTATTTATTGTTTTCTACTATAAACAGTGAAATCTCATACACTACAACCTTCACAAATAAACTGCAGAAAAATACAAGTGCGGAAACAAAATCTTAACAAGAGTAAAACATGGAAACAAGTGACACCGTTGTTTTTGGACCAATATCCTTGGAAAAACCTAATGCGGGAAAATCGGTGCAACAACTAAGGGTTTATATATTATGTGTGAAAATTTCTGAATACAAAATTATAGAAACCCTACTGCAGTATATTGGTTTACTTCTCCTACTTGTGATTTAACTATACAAGTTATTTTCTGAAAATATTAAGAAAATATCGAAGTAAGCACAACTAGCAACCTACACACATACAAATCATTTACTGAATAGCATGCTCATTCGACAAAGTGACACACAAATTTTCAGACAAATGTCCCCAGAAAAACCCAATGCGGGAAAATCAGTGCAGCAAATGTGAGGGTTTCTTATTATTAAGCAACAGTTTCTGAGTACATCTAGGGTGTCGTAAACTTGGCAAACCCAACAGATAAATCCTCGACGATCAGATAAAATGTGAGATATACCTCACTCTCACAAGTCCCGGCTAATCCGGATGAGCAACTGGTGAAACCCTAGCTGGCTCTGCGCAACCACTGCATAAGCCTGTGTAGCCTAGGCTGAAGAACTGCATCACCCTTGCTCTGCGTGTATCTACCTTTCCCGGATCTCGGTTTCAACCCTCCTGGCTCAGAAACCCTTCTCCTGACAAAAGTCAGAACTTTTCCTTGGAGATGCTGTGCTGCCTTTGCGTGGGCCTGCGTCACCCTCCTGAGGGACTACGTAACTCCCTCTGATGGTTGCACTGCCTCCATTGCATCTCTGCTACCCTTGCTCTGCACTGTACTCTTGGCCCTCCTGATCAATCACTCCATCTACCCCTCACTGCAACTCTGAGTCACTCAGATTTGATCTTCGTCTGAGCATTGCTCCGTCAGAAGAATTCGATCTCTTAGACTCTGTGTGTGTGTCTCCAATTGACCCCAAGCCTTTCTCTTATACTTTTCTCGTTGACACATCAACGGTCGTGATTTAATCTCTTATCGATGGCTTAGATTAAAAGACTGCTTGATCCGCATCACTTAGAACATTTCATCACATGTGTTTAATTAATTCACTTTAATTTTTCTAACTCCCTAAGCTAGACTTAGGGTCCTCATTAAAAAAAATAATTGTTTTAATATCTCACACAGTAGATGAAATTTCTCCAAACGCTTTCTGGGTTTTGGAGGTCTTGTGTGTCTTAGCCCCTCCACAAAATTTCAGGGCTAGAGCACACCCGATGATACCTCAAAATCTCAACACATGGAGTGTGCTCTAGCAGTACATCCACACCATGTATCGCAAGATCTCGACATCGGTCTCTGCAGTGCTGATGCTTGGCCTTCTGCCTTCCATCCATTGCGCTGCTACTTTTTGTAATGTTGCCTATGTCACTGCCACTGACACTGCTACATCTGTACTGCAGCTCCCTCTCAAATTGCTGCATCATGTTGCCCAATCATTGATAGACAAATGGGCTTGCATCTCATCACTAAAGCTCCCTTGGCTCTTGTTCCGCATTGTCCTCCTGAAGCCACTGCGCTGCTGCAGCTCTGCATTGCGTAAGCACTGCATCCTCTGCGCTGCTGAAGTCCCATCAGCCCCTCTGCGTTGTTGCCTCTACTTTGCTGCTGCCTATGCACTGCGTTGCTCCCTCAATAGTGTCTCAGCATTTCCCGCTGCTTCATTGTGATCTTCTGCAACCATCTTTCTACTTGTCCCGCTACTGTCTTAAGGCTCCCGTAGCTCGTATGTGATCCAAGAGTTGGGCTTACTCAAGGATCTCGCCATCTCCATCTGTAGCTGCTCTACAGATCCATGTTGCCCCACTTATGTGGCTCATGAGCACTCATGGCTACGTCATCATCACTCCCATCATCCTTTGCTGCAGCAGCCTTGGATTCAGAAGATCCTTTGTCCTTCTTCTTCGGACAAGTGCTGGCAAAGTGTCCAAGTTCATCACAGTTAAAGCACCGAACCTTGGGTAGGTCCCTCTTCTTCTTCCCTTGCTGCCTTCGTTCCCTTGATGCAAGGGTTGCATCTTCTTCCTCTTCTTTCTTCGCCTTGACATTTCTGCTGCTGCTGCTTTGCCTCTTGGTGAATCTCCTTATTTCCTCCCGGCGGAGGATTGCCCACATGTATGCCCAGGATGGTAACGCTGCCCTGCCCAATATGCTCTGGACAAACATTTCCCCCTCCTCAGTGACTGCATTCAAGGTAATCCTTATCAAGAGTCCATCCAGAGTCGCACACATGGCAATCAGTTGATCCCGGATAGTCTGAAGTTGGAAAAGGTTGGGATCTATCTCCTCACCCTTCTACATTTGGAACAACCGCATCTGATTCTCTAGAAGCATTTTTCTTTGGACAAAGCTTCCTTGATACATTGTCTCCAAAGCAGTCCACATCTCATTTGTCGTGTTCTTCCCCAGTAATATGTGGCACGACGTGATCTTTGACTCCATCCATGATCAAACACTTAGCCCGCGCTTGATTTTCTTTGAATTTCTTCAGAGGATCTGGATCGGTAGGCACAACTAGGACATTCTCTGCATGGTCCTTGATGTCGTACTCGTCCAGGACTGATAGGATCCTGGCCCTCCAGATGACGAAGTTGGACACACCGTCCAACCTATTCTGACCTCTCAGTCCATGAGAAGCCATCTAGCTCAAATCTGACAGAACAGATACTCTTCTCCCTCTTTCTGCTGCAAAACTCAACATAAATACTGGATCTGGGTTTCTTGGCGACTAGAAACCCTCTATAGTAGCTGCTCCGTCCGTCAACTGATTTCGCTCCTGGAAACCTTTAGCCAAACAATTGAACAATTCTCTTCGATCACCCTCCTGACCGAATCTCGGATCTGTTTGGCATAGATCGCTGTGTAACTTTCCTCCTCCCGCTCTTTGTCAACTTAGCTAGGCACGATTCAGCACCATCAGAATCTCCACCACACCAGAAACTGCTGAAGATATGAAGCTCTGCTTCTGGATCTTGGCAATACTTCACAGCAACATAAAAGAAAATTGGACTGCGTCCCTCTGGCTGGTCCTTACGTGAACAGACTGGCCCAGCGCAGGCTGCTCCTACATCCCTCTAGAAGGCACTGCGCTGTCTCTGCATCACCCAGATGGGACAACGTTAGCCCCTGCATAGCCTCTGCTGGGACTGCGTCCTCCTGCTGTTGCTGCACTGCCCTCTCCGGATCTCTGTTGCTTCAGCTGCTTTCTACAACAAAAAATTCTTCAACTGATTTTGCTGGAGATTTAGCTTGATCTGCAATGCTCTGATACCATGTGAAAATTTCTGAATACAAAATTACAGAAACCCTACTGCAGTATCTTGGTTTACTTCTACTTGTTATTTAATTATACAAGTTATTTTCAGAAAATACCGAAGTAAACACAACTAGCAGCCTACACACATACAGATCATTTGCTGAATAGCACGTTCATTCGACAAAGTGACAGATTTTTCGGACAAATGTCCCCGGAAAAACCCAATGTGGGAAAACTGGTGCAGCAAATATGAGGGTTTATTATTATTAAGCAAAAGTTTCTGAGTACATCTAGGGTGCCGTAAACTTGGCAAACCCAACAGAGAAATCCTCAGCAATCAAAGAAAATGTGAGATATACCTCACTCTCGCAAGTCGCGGCTGATCCGAATGAGCAACTGGTGAAACCCCAGTTGGCTCTGTGCACCAACTGCGTAAGCCTGCATAGCCTAGGCTGAAGAACTGCGTCACCCTTGCTCTGCGTGGATCTGCCTTTCTCGGATCTCGGTTTCAACCCTTCTGGCTCAGAAACCCTTCTCCGAACAAAATTCAGGACTTTTCCTTGGAGATGTTGCGCTGCCTCCACATGGGCCCTGCGTGGGCCTGCGTCACCCTCCTGAGGGACTGCATAACTCCCTCTGATGGCTATGCTGTCTCCACTGCGTCTCTGCTCCCCTTGCTTTACACTGTACTCTTGGCTCCTGACCAATCACTACACCTTCCCGTCACTGCAACTCTGAGTCACTCAGATCTGATCTTCGTCTGAGCACTGCTCTGTCAGAAGAATTTGATCTCTTAGCTCTGTGTGTGTGTCTCCAACTGACCCCAAGCCTTTCTCTTATACTTTTCTCGTTGACACATCAATGACCGTGATTTAATCTCTTATCAACGGCTTAGATTAAAAGACTGCTGGATCCGCGCCACTTAGAACATTTCATCACGTGTTTAATTATTTCACTTTAATTTTTCTAACTCCCTAAGTTAGACTTAGGGTGCTCATTAAAAAAAATTAATTTTTGTAATATCTCACACACTAGATTAAATTTCTCCAAACGCTTTCTGGGTTTTGGAGGTCTTGTGTGTCTTAGCCCATCCACAAAATTTCAGGGTTAGAGCACACCTGAAGCTACCTCAGAATCTCAACGTTATGCAGTAATTTTCTGAATACAAACTGGATACCTTGCTGGCTATCCTCACAGAGAATATGACTGACACAGGGTTAGTGAGAAAAACCTCACACTGCAAGGACACTAGAAACCCAACTGGGCAACACCCTGGACTGGAAATCCCTCCACTGTGTCTATGCAGTCTCTGCGTCACTCTGCGTGGGGACTGCATGCTGGCTCTTTTGCTAGCTAGATCTGACCCTTTGGTCCCTTTCGGTCTCACACCCTGACTTTCCGGCACTGGATCTGACTGATCTTAAGCTGAATCACAGACTTTCTCTAGGCTTTTGTGTTGCCTCTGCTGGCTCTGCGTAGCTGCTACGATGCCTCTGCTGGTATTGCTCTATGTCTTCTCTGCTACGTATTCTTCGGCTCAGGAAAATCTCCAACTAGACATTATCTCTGCCCCTCTCTGTGAGAATCCTCTTAATCGATCTTCTCCATGAGCACTTCTCACTAAAGAATTTTGATCTCTGGATTCTTTCTCCGTCTCGGTGTGTTTTCCAAATGACCCTTCAAGTCCTTCTTATATTCTTGTTGAAACTTCATTGACCGAGATTAAATCTCTAATTAACGACTAAGATTAACTTTTGACTTGATCTCCACCCTTTCTAGAACATTCACACTCTGTTTTATTATTACCCTTTAATTATTTTATTTTCCTAAGTTTAGACTTAGAGTCCCTTTAAAAATAATGAATTATTTTAATAAAACATATTCTGAGTGGAACTTTCAGAAATGATTTTTGGGCTCTCTGGAATACATGTGTCTAAGCCTCTCTACCAATTTTGAGACTTAGAGCACATCCGATGCTACCTAAATCAACAGACACCATATCCCTTCTCTTGTAGTTATGTGTAATATCCCCAAAGGGAAATAACCAGTAATAAACAGAAATGCACTAATACAGATATAAACTGAACCAGATCACTGAATCATGACACATGTAACACCAAAATCTGAGCCATTTTATTAATCAGAAAGTACATAGAGTGGAGTACAATAAATCAGAGTAAGTGCACCTATCCTTGCCCTAGGCAAGTGGAGACCCTCTCAACAGAAAAGTGGCTGCAACAAGGACAGCGTCCTGGCTGCTCTGCAAGCTGAAGATGAACTGCGCTGGGGTTGAAGACTGCAAACCCTCTCAAATGGAAAAACGCTGTCTCTGCCAGTGACAGCGCAGAAACAGATAAAGCACCAAGCCCTCAACTCTCCAGACAGATGAAGCTGCTACAGGATCCTGGAAAACGCTGTTTAGCACTCCTCACAATGATCTGCTCCTCAGATCTGCGTCCCACCTGATGGATCTGAAGCCTCCTATCACAACTGCGTCCTCCCTTTCCTGATCTGCGTCCTGCAAAACCCAATCTGCTGCCAATCCCTCAGATCTATGCTAGATCTGGAACTATCTCCTCAGATCTACAGCCTCTAGGGCTAGATCTGGTGTTTCCCCTTCAGATCTGGACTAGATCTGTCAATATCTCCTCAGATCTGTCACTCCTCAAGCTGGATCTCCTGCAAAACCCTCAGATCTGCAATATACAAGGCTAGATCTGCAACATACAGGACTAGATCTGTAAGATCTATCCTTCACCAAGCTAGATCTGACACGAAACCTTCAGATCTGCAACATACAAGGCTAGATCTGCAACATACAGGACTAGATCTGTAAGATCTATCCTTCACCAAGCTAGATCTGACAAGAAACCTTCAGATCTGCAACCCTCACCTCCAAGAATGGACAGCGTCCTCACTCTGGGCTTGATCAGCGTCCTTCTGCCCCTCAAACAGCGTTTTCACTGCCAGTCTGGAACTGCGTCCTCTTGGACAGCGTCCTACCTCTCCTGCAAGGGACAGCGTCCTCTCTTCAGATAAAACAACGTCCTTCTCTTCAAAGATTCAGCGTCCTCCCTTCTCTTGCTCTGCGCAGCCACAAGAGGGCTTTCCTCCTCCTCAGATGTGCTTCAGAAATGCTGCTGCTTTGCTACTGAAAAACCTTACTAGGGCGGGCACTCGAAGTCCCCCGAAGCTAAGGGTGAAACTAGAAAAACCTTACCAGGGCAGGCACTCGAAGTCCCTCGAGGCTAAGGGTGAGATCTCCGACCGGAGACACTCGTGCACTAAGCAGTGCTGCAGACCGACTAAACAACCGGCGTGCTGAAGCAGACAAAGTCTAGCTATCAATAAGAATATCAAAATCATGGATGATCAAATGAGGTGAGAGCCTCTCCTTTTATAACACCAATCTCCCTCCAAACTCACTCACCCTGGATCTGCGCAGTTTACCTTGGGTTAACTTTATGTCTCCTCCATCACCCACGTGGACCCCCAAGGCCCCCTCTCTAAGTTACAACGTCAAGCTACTAGGAAAAAGAACACTTTATTATAAAGTGAGGTGGCTATAGTGAGGTGACCCCTCTTATTTCTCACTTTATTTATTATTCCTATCTAAAGCAGCAAAATAACACAAAAATGCAATATTCCAATTAGCAAAGCTAATTGGGAATATTACAGTCTCCCCCGGCAAAACGTCGCTTGTCCTCAAGCAACTGAAGTGAGGGATGCTGCAAGATCTTCTCATCCTCCCAAGTGGCATCCTCATCTGGCAGATTCTTCCATCTCACCAGGAACTCTCTGATCTTCCTGCTACGCAACTGTCTCTCCCTGGTGTCAATAATGGCCTCTGGCTGTAATACCCAGTGCCCCTCATCATCTGTCGGAGGTAGCTCCCCGGTGACTGTCACATGCTGGCCCAGTGCCTTCTTCAGGCATGATACATGGAAAATGTTATGAATCCGGCTGCCTTGGGGCAACTCAAACTCATATGCAACCTGTCCGATCCTCCGAATCACCCTGTATGGTCCATAAAAACGAGGCTTAAGCTTCTCTGCCCCCTTCTGTTTGAGTGAAGACTGGCGGTATGGCTGTAACCGCAAGTAGACCAAATCCCCTACCTCAAAGTGTCGCTCCACTCGGCCCCTGTCTGCATATAACTTCTGCTGATTTTGGGCGGTGGCTATGTTGTCCTTGAGAGTCCGAAGGATGTCTTGGCTCTCTTGGATCCATAGTTTGGCTCGTGGAGCCCTGCTAACCCCAAACATCACATCCACAAAAGATAAGGAATGATATCCATACAATGCATAAAAAGGTGTCATACCGATAGACATATGATGGGTTGTGTTGTAGCAGTACTCGCCCAGATGTAGCCATTTCAGCCACGCTCGTTGCTGCCCACTAACGTAGTTACGCAAGTAGCCCTCCAGCCACTTGTTAACTATCTCTGTCTGCCCGTCCGTCTGGGGATGATAGCTGGTGCTCGGTGTCAACTCAGTCCCCACTAGTCGAAAGAGCTCCTGCCAGAATCCACCCATAAAGCGGCTGTCCCTGTCACTAACAATGGTCTTGGGTAGACCATGCAATCTGAAAACCTCCCGGAAAAACAACTCTGCCACCTGTGCTGCTGTATAGTGTGCCGAAATGGCAAAGAAGTGAGCATACTTCGTTAGCCGGTCAACTACTACGAAGATGCAGTCCTTGCCCTGCACTGTGGGCAAACCCATGATGAAGTCCATCGAGACACTCTCCCACTTCCCCTCGGGAATGGGAAGCGGCTGCAACAACCCTGCGGGATGGTTCATCTCCCCTTTGTTCCGCTGGCAAACCTCGCACTCCCTGACATGTTGGAGTACATCCTCCTTGAGGCCCTTCCATGCAAATCTCTCCCGGATGGCCCTGTACATCTTGGTGAACCCCTGATGTCCTGCCAATAGTGAATCATGAGAGGCATGGAGTATCTTCTCCTTGAGCTGAGATCTCTCAGTCAAGAAGATCCGATCCCTGTAATAGATGACCTCATCTGCCACCCTGTATCTGCTATCCGCTATCTGTCCATCCAGCACCTCGCATGCAAATCTATCCTTGGAATACTCAACCAGTGGTCGAGCCTTCCAATCAGCGTCCAAGCTCATGAGGGATAATGTAGCTGGTCTACGAGAAAGGGCATCTGCCACCACATTGTTCTTCCCTTTGACATACTCTATATCAAAGTCATAAGCCTGGATCTTGCTGATCCACTTCTGCTGCCTCTCCTGTAACTGTTTCTGCTCCAAAAAGTACTTCAGGCTGTTATGATCTGTCCTGACTCTAAATCTGCCGCCTACCAAGTACTGCCGGAATTTGGCCAATGCATGCATAATGGCCAGCATCTCCTTATCATAGATAGGATAAAGTCTCTCATGTGGAAGGAGTTTCCGGCTCTCGAATGCAATCGGGTGACCCTCCTGCATCAAAACTGCTCCAATCCCTTCTCCTGAGGCATCGCACTCTAGGATAAAGGGCTGAGTGAAATCAGTTAATGCCAACACCGGACAACTACTCATCACCTCTTTGAGCTTATCAAAAGCTCGCTGTGCGGTGTCCGTCCAACTGAATGCCCCCTTCCTCGTCAGCTCCGTGAGGGGTGCAGCAAGCTGTGAGAAGCCCTTGACGAACTTCCTGTAATAAGTGCAGATACCAATGAACCCTCTAAGTTCTGTCACATTCCGCGGCTCTGGCGAGTCCCTGATAGCCCGGATCTTCTCGTCATGGACTCTCACTCCGTCCACTCCTATGATGTGTCCCAAATACAACATCTCTGTCAAACCAAACTCACACTTGGAGAGTTTGGCAAAGAACTGCTGCTCCTCCAGGATGCGCAAAACTGTCTCTATGTGCTGGAGGTGCTCCTCCCAAGTTCTGTTGTATATGAGAATATCATCAAAGAAGACCAGCACGAACTTCCTCAGATGCTCCCTGAAGATATGGTTCATGCAAGACTGGAAAGTGGCAGGTGCATTGGTTAGTCCAAATGGCATGACCAAAAACTCAAAGTGCCCATAATGACACCTGAAAGCAGTTTTGGGAACGTCCTGTTCCCTCATGCGTATTCGATGGTACCCGGACCTCAAATCAATCTTCGAGAAGAAACGTGCTCCTCTCAACTCGTCCATCAACTCATCGATCCTGGGAATGGGGTACCGGTTCTTCAATGTCTTCTTGTTCAGTGCCCTGTAATCAATGCACATGCGTAATGTGCCGTCCTTCTTCTTCACCAACACTACTGAAGAAGCGAAAGGACTGGTACTGGGCCGAATGTGCCCGAGGGCTAACAGCTCCTGAATGGCCCGCTCTATCTCATCCATGTAGGCCTTAGGATGCCTATAAGGGGTGGTGATCACTGCCTGTATCCCCTGCTCCAACTCTATCGTGTGCTCAAACCCCCGATCTGGTGGCTGTCCCGGTGGAATATCTCCAAATACTACTGCATATCTGTCAAGAAGAGTCTGTAGATCAGGGTGCACCGCCCTGCCTGTCTCTACCATCTCTGAAGCCCGCAGCTCAATTGCCCACTCTATGTCTCCCCGGCGGAATGTCGCATCCATGCTGTGTGCCGATACTGTCTGGGGCGGATATGTGTTCTGACCTCGGATCTTCTCATGCCTCCCCGTCTTGGGATCATCCCACTCCATTTCCAAGGCCTTCCAATCTGTGGTGACCTTCCCCAGGGTGATAAGCCACTGCACTCCCAATATCACGTTAGTGTCCGGAATGTCCACCACAAAGAAGTGATCAGTCAGCGTATAGGTGCCCATCGTCACTGATAACTCCGGTACATATCGAGCACAGGCCATGGTCTGATCTCCTGGAACCAAAACTGAAAACCCATCAAAGCTCTCTGTGGGTATGCCTCTCTGTGCTACCATCTGGGCATCGATGAAATTGTGGGTGGCCCCACTGTCAACTAGAACTGAAACACGCTGACCCCGTACTGTCCCACGTACTCGCAATGTCAGATACTTGGGGACTCCTCGTAATGCTGCTAGAGCTCCCCCAGTAGGTGCAAATGATGCCTCTCCCGCATCTGGTGGTGGAGGTGGTAAGGCACTCTGCGCTGCATAACACTCTCCTGCCTCCTCATCCTCCAACTCATCCTCTTCTCCGCTGCCCTCGGAGAAGACCTCTATGAAATGCGCCTTTCCTGCGGTGCATTTGTGTCCTGGTGCCCACGGCTCCTGGCAGGTGAAGCACAATCGCTTCCGTCTCAGCTCTCTCCTAGCCTCATCATCATACTGTCCTCGTCCGGGATTCGCCTTGGGAGGCGGAATCCTCATGTCCTTACCCTTAGGCTGGAAAGCCTGTCTCTGGGGATAAGGTGGCCGAGTCCTGGGCAACACATCCTGTAGGTCACGGGCCCTGCCGATAGCATCCTGAAGTGTGGCCGGTTTGTTTGATCGGACTAGGCCACGAAGTGGTTCTGACAGCCCGTCCAAAAACATCGTGATCAACCGAGCCGCTGATATGTCAGGTACCATCACTGAAACCCTCAAAAAGTCAGAGATGTATGCCTCTGCACTACCTGTCTGTTTGAGCTTGGTCAGCTCGAGGAAAGGCTGATCTGGGTCCTTCTGATCAAAACGTTTCACCACCCTCCTGGTGAACTCAGCATATGTAGTCACTGTGGAATGCCCCAGTGTTGTCAACCCATGAAACCACCAGTTCTGGGCCTCACCCTCTAGATGTAATGCAGCCATCTTGATGGCCTCCTTCTCAGGCATCTGGTTAAGCTGAAAATAGAGGTCTAGTTTCTCCACCCAAGACCTGGCTGTGGTCTTTGGTGACCCATCAAACATCGGCAAATGAAATTTGCTGGCTGCACGGTTACTATCACGGTGGGAACCCCGTCCCTTATTTCGATCATGAGGCTTACTGCCGCCTCGGTACTGCAGATATTGATTGAAAGGGAGAGCCTCCATGAATTCCGGCCCCAAACTACGCCAATCTGCAAACCAAACTGCATGAAGATCGGGACCCTCATCTCTTGATGCCGTTTGCTCCGCTTCCTCTACCAGGAAAGTAGGCATGGTAGGTCGCGTGTCCATGGAATCGGTCTTCTGCGCTGTCACAACGGGTATAGCATCTGGTATGTAACTGGAAGTTCCTGATCCTTCCCCTACCTGAAAGACCCTAGGGGGTTCTTTCTGTGTTACCCCTGCAACCTTCCTGGTTACCTCCTGCATGAATGCATCCATCTTTGCATCCATCTTCTCACTCAACTTCTCAGCCAATCTTGCCAACATAGCTTCCATTGGATTCCTCCGTTCGTCTTCTGAATCAGAATCACCTCCCCCAAGGAGAGTGGGGTGACCCCTAGGTGCCATAGAGTGCTAGCACCACAGGCTGAGCCAGATCAGAGCTCTGATACCACTGTAATATCCCCTAAAGGGAAATAACCAGTAATAAACAGAAATGCACTAATACAGATATAAACTGAACCAGATCACTGAATCATGACACATGTAACACCAAAATCTGAGCCATTTTATTAATCAGAAAGTACATAGAGAGGAGTACAATAAATCAGAGTAAGTGCACCTATCCCTGCCCTAGGCCGGTGGAGACCCTCTCAACAGAAAAGTGGGCCTTGGGGACGGCGTCTGGGCTGCTGCAGGCTGAAAGATGAAGCTAGCAGCTGAGAGCTGAAAGTCACAAACTTGAGGCAATGGAAAACGCTGTCTCTGCCAGTGACAGCGCAGAAACAGATAAAGCACCCAGCCCTCAACTCTCCAGACAGATATGGCGCCTACGGGATCTGAAAGCATTTGTTAAGCCTCTCTCAATACAACTGCTCCCTGAGATGCGTCCCCTGATGGATCTGAAGCCTCCTATCTGGCTGATCCTCCTTCCACAGTCTCATCCTCTAAACCCCGTCTGTTGCCAATCCCTCGGATCATGCTACAGATGCAGAGACTATCTCCTCGGATCTCTGACCTCTGGGCTAGATGTCTTGGTGTTTCCCATTGAATCTGGACTAGATGTCATCAATATCTCCTCGAATCTTGTCCTCCTCATTGGATCTCTTTGCAAAACCCTAAGATGTTTTGCCAATATACAAGGCTAGATCTTACATACGGGACTAGATGCATAAAGATCAATCCTTCACCAAGCTAGATCAACAAGAAACACTGGTCTGCAAGGTCTGCAATATACAAGGCTAGATCACATGGACCTGAATGCGGCAAAGATCTATCCTTCCTGGCTTCGATGGGCAAGGCGCCCGGTGCGCGGCCCTCACCTCCAAGAATGGACGACGTCCTCCTCTGAGCGAGTCGGCGTCCTTACGCCCCTCAAACGGCCCCGTTTTCTCTGCCCGGTGCAGGCCCGCGTCCTCTTGGACAGCGTCCTACCTCTCCTGCAAGGGACAGCGTCCTCTCTTCAGATAAAACAGCGTCCTTCTCTTCAAAGATTCAGCGTCCTTCCTTCTCTTGCTCTGCGCAGCCACAAGAGGGCTTTCCTCCTCCTCAGATGTGCTTCAGAAATGCTGCTGCTTTGCTACTGAAAAACCTTACTAGGGCGGGCACTCGAAGTCCCCCGAAGCTAGGGGTGAAACCAGAAAAACCTTACCAGGGCAGGCACTCGAAGTCCCCCGAGGCTAAGGGTGAGATCTCCGACCGGAGACACTCGTGCACTAAGCAGTGCTGCAGACCGACTAAACAACCGGCGTGTTGAAGCAGACAAAGTCTAGCTATCAATAAGAATATCAAAATCATGGATGATCAAATGAGGTGAGAGCCTCTCCTTTTATAGCACCAATCTCCCTCCAAACTCACTCACCCTGGATCTGCGCAGTTTACCTTGGGTTAACTTTATGTCTCCTCCATCACCCACGTGGACCCCCAAGGCCCCTCTCTAAGTTACAACGTCAAGCTACTAGGAAAAAAGAACACTTTATTATAAAGTGAGGTGGCTAAAGTGAGGTGACCCCTCTTATTTCTCACTTTATTTATTATTCCTATCTAAAGCAGCAAAATAACACAAAAATGCAATATTCCAATTAGCAAAGCTAATTGGGAATATTACATTATGACATTGAACTTAGGTTCATACCTAAGCCCGACACATGCAACACGTCTGTAACATTGGTGGTTGCCCCAGACTCCCTGTGAATCTCGATGGTACCTCTCCCAAGTGGAGTACATTTATTTTTGTTTCCCATCTGTATTTGGAAGTCCATCTGCTCCTCCTTATAACTGGAGAATTATAGCTGGAGAAGTAGTCTCTAACTCCTATCATGTGACGCGCCACTGTCAATGTACCAAACACCATGTGAAGTCGAGCTAGAGTGACAAGCTATTTGGGTGAATTCATCTTCCAATCTAGAAGACAAATTTGTAGCTCCTCTTGAATATTGAATCTCTCTGCGACCATACTAGAAAAAATTGAGGACCTCAAATACATTGGAGAAATCCTGGGTATAATTCTCATGTGCTTTTCTCTTCCTCTTGCGACCATACTAGAAAAATCTGAGGACCTCAAATACATTGGAGAAATCCTGGGTATAATTCTCATGTGCTTTTCTCTTCCTTCCATACACAAATCTGCAACTGCAAACCGTTGTTGCAAATCTTTACGCCTAGATCTACTCCGTGAATCAACTGATTTGCTCATCAAAACCTCTTCCCGACACCGACACTACCTACTGCTACTGCTTTGAGGCAATTCACACTTTTCTTCTGAGTTGGATCTGGAAATTGAATTTCCTACTTCCCTGCAATTCACACCCCTAGCTTGGCTTGCATAGATCTAGAATTATTGTGCTCAGATCTCTCTCTGAAACTGCACAATGTCGCTTCCTTCACTTTTGAGCCTCAAATCTAATCTTCAATGCTTTCATACCATGTGAAAATTCCTTGAACTGCAACAACCGAGTATTATTCTCCTAACTCAACAGTTTATTTTTCTTCTATTAAATTATTAATGAAAAATAGTGAATAAACCACACTGTAATTCTTCACAAAATAAAATATGCTGCGGAAATAAAATATGGATCTGATAAATAGATGCACAGAAACACAATAAAATAACACCATTATTTTGGACTAAATGTCGCCGAAAAAACCCCCAAGGGAAAATCGATGTAGCAAATGAGGGTACGTAACAATTTGAGAATTATTACCATTGGTTGCCAACTGGAAAACCTCCAACAATCACTTGGAAAAAATTATGGAGATAAATTATCTCCCTCTCCAATCAACTCGGCCTCTCTCCAATGACTCGCACTTCCCAACAATTTGCACCACTAGACTAGAAATGTGCACGACCTGGCTGAAGAAAATTGTACAACCCCATAACTGAATCTGGATGAGTCGTGCTTCCTCCCTTTGCCTCTGGAAATGACTCACTCTGCCTCCTAGATGCTAATCCAACCTCAGACACCTGAATCGAACCTCTTCCGACAACTCGCATTAGGGTTTGTAGCTATTCACACTAGTTGTAGTGGCCCTCTCTGCAGATATTTCAACCTCCTTTCTCCTGTCTCTCTGTCGCTAGAAAATCACTAGGAATCTCTCTGGAATTCTGCTACTCCCAGTTCTCTATTGTTCCCTCTCTTTGATGCTCTTTCCTGGCTCGAACTGCACCCTCACTGAATACTGAGAACTAGGTGAGTCGAACTACCTTGCTCACAACTGATCGTACTGATGCTATGTCCAAACCCTTTGACCTGCTGTTAAAATCTTTCGTTGAGGTCTCAACGGCTACGATTTAATCTCCATCGACGACTAAAATCAAACTGTCTTCATCAACAGAAACCTCTAGAGCAATCTCAAACATCCTTAATTAATTAACTTTAATTTACCACTTTTCCTAAGCTTAAACTTAGGAAATATTTAATTATGCCAAATTAATTTAATTAAGGTGTTTCCCAAGCTTATCTCGTGAAACATTTTCTTGATTTTGGAGATCTTGTGTTCCTTAGCCTCTTAGCATCATCTGAGACTAGAACACCTATCCGTTGCTACCATATCTATAAAAAAAATAAGGACACATTATTTAATCCATCTTCACATATTTGAAGGCGTATTCACCTTTTGAGGTATTTGGGGGTAGAAGCACATTTCTCGAGGTGTTTTCTACATATTAAGAGGCAATATCTTTACATGAGGAGATGCCACGTGGCATCATTAACATGATTAAACCATCAAAGGAAGGATATTTTTTTTATGGAGGTGACAAGCGACATTGTGGACCTATTCTGGTCACTCGAAGGGCTAAAGGCAGTTGTCCACTCGAGGAGGATTCTAAGGCCTTTTTAAAAGAAATATTATTTTATGATATATGGTTTGATTTGAAGGTTATAAATAGATGAGAGGATTCATTTTCTAAAGGCATGTTGGAAGATTGGGTGTCCCCTCCAATCCTAGTTGAATATCTCTAGAGGATTGGAAGGAGGAGGGATTCAAACTTCAATATGAGGTTTTCCATCTCTCTATTCTTTTCATGGATGATTTGGGTTTTTGCAAGTATTGTCATGGCTTTTTTCTGCTGAAATAATCTTTGAGAAGGGAAAGCTTGTCATATATGAAGAGATTAGGGTAGAGTTTGCAAGCCTTCCCTAATCATTGATGTAACCTTGAATGATTGAAGGGTTTTACTGCTGTAATTTTCTAGTTAGGGTTGTTTAACTTCATCTGAGTGGGCTGTTTTCGCTGAGAAGGTTAGACGTAACTATATTTGGTCCTTCTAGAATGACTATGGGAGGATTCCCTATGAAGACACTTTACTCAACAAATGATTGAATAGTGCCTTGTATCCAGGGTCTTGGGGTAGAGTATTTAATTGTTTGCTGTTTGAGAATGTAAATTATGCAGGAAATAAATGTAAACCAGCAATATGATTCACTCAAAATTGAAGATTATAGAGTTGCCTGGTTATATATGCCCAACACAGGAAGCTTGTATGGTCTAATGAATCATCCGTTTGAGTGGGTAATTATGCTTTCATGTATATATGCATTCTCACGTGAATCCATTCTAAATCATGTTCTATATGGGTAACAACTTTTGCAGGTAGGACCTTCCACCTTCTTCAGTTCAAAGCAGTTTGAAGTTTTTGATGTGGAGCTCGTGAGTGTGCAAGATTGCAGACGCAGAACTTTTGGATTTTACTCGGACTTTGTGTGTGATTGAGTCTGTAAGGAGATTTTTCTGTCCAGTTGGCTAAATTTTGTCATTTGTGTATATTAATGTTTTTTCTACTCAAGTTGTGTGATATCAACTATTTTGTGACTCGTGATCTTATTGGAACGTCTCAAGGTTCACGCAAGACTAGTTTTGTATCTGATTTGGCCTGATGGGTCAATGAAGACATTATTTACACCATTGTCCCTTGAGATGTAAAAATTAAATATTCATCTCTTTCTTTGGATAGGAATAGTAGCTTTACAGCTCAGATGGCATGGGAGCTTCAACCGATGAAATTTTCAATATTTAATTTGGCATGGGAGCTTCAGCTGGTGCAATTTTCAATATTTACTCTCTATTGCTAGGCGTCATGAATGATTTGTCCCAAAATTCTATATACGTGATTTTCTACAGTTTGTTGATGCACAACTACCAAGTGCAGGGGTAGTACAATGAAAATGACTGAAAATATGAACATGTATTTTTCATCCGTATGGTTATGGTTGATATTATTTTGGTAAGTTTATATCAAAATTATCAAATGGAACTGTTATTGAAGGTTGTTCCAACTTGTAAAATTCAATATTTAACTATGGTTTGCCTCCAAGTTTACAATGCTTGTTTAAATCTTGGGTACAAGTAGGCATGGATTTTAATTCTGGAAAGATGAGAAACAAATAAAGAATATGCATTTTCAAAACTGTGACCTAGAGAAAAAGCACCTAAAAGGATTGTATTTGGAAATTCAAATTGAAAATTCCATTTACAAGCATGTAGTTATTTGACATGGAAAAAATTTATTACAATTTGCTAACATGTATTTAATTGATATTTTGGAAAAGAAACTGTCACTATTTGGTCAAAGCTTAGATTTTGTTTAGAAAAGAAAGATGTATGTAATCTATTTATCACTAAGGAATTTACAAAAGAAAACTGTATGTAATCTATTATTACCGAGAAGAATATTCACAATACTATACTAGTGCAAAGATAAAATAAAATGAGGTGAAATTTATATTAATGTTCACCAATGATCAATGTAGGTCAATGTGCCTCAAAAGAATGAGTAGTAATAGCAACATAAGAAGTGCCTATGGCATCTTTTCACTTCTTGAAGAAAAGAAAATACCATGGTAAGAAAGGAAAGTGGGGCTAAATCTAAAATTGTGTAACCTTGACAACATTGTAAACTGCACCCTTCGAGAGGAGGGAAAAGATAGCAAGCATGCCACAAAAGAGGAAGCAAGTAAATTGAACCGTGAGTGAAAAGCTAAAGACAAAGGTGACTTTAATTCAGTGTTTGAATTGAGGGGAAGCTTGTACTCCCATCAGTGGCTTTGAAGTCAACAATGTTGATGAGCTTGATAATATCATTTGATAAGTGGCTTAAACCAAGAGACATTGCTTGGGATAAAGGACACATCTAGAAATTCCACACATAAGTTCTATCTAAGGTCAACAAAATCCACAAAAGGGAAAAATATATTAATGGCCTTCAATAAACTTATGTTGGGCATGGAAGGAAGCAACCCCTCAATGCCAAGTACTAGAATGAATGTGACATGTTGATTGAGGTGTAGCTTGAGTAATGGGGCATTGTTTCACTGATAAATTTTTTATGCATGCAATATTTCTAATATTTTGCATGACTGCTTATGCTCCCACTAGGGTAGATGTGTTGTAAGAATTATGTGATCAATCTAGCAGATGTAGAGGAACAATGCAAGGCTTCTTGTCTAGATGGTATGAAAGTTGACATAGCCAAAAAAAAAATCATTCTTGATCTTAAGCCCCTAGTTAATCAAAAACAGATAAAAATCTTCCTAGGGCGCACTAGATACTATAGAAGATATATTCACCTTTAATCCTACATAACATTCTCCATCGTTGAGCTACTATGGAAAGATGTTGAATTGATATGCACTGATGACTGCAACACATCGTTTGAATTAATTAAATGAAAATTGGTCGAAGCTCCAATATTAAGATTTCCCAATTAGAAAAAAGGTTTCATGTTCACGCCGATGCCTCAAATGTCATGGTTAGGGCCATTTTGGCTCAACTAAGCAATGAGACAATTGATCATCTAAATGTGTACGCCAGTCAAAAACTTAATAAACGCTAAAGAAATTACTCTACAATATAAAGAGAGGGTTTGTAAATGATTTTTGCACCACAAGAGTTTTGACATTATTAGCAGCAAATCCATTCCAATTCTTTACAGATCACTATGCTTTAAAATATTTGGTGAATAAACCAGTTCACCTAGGAAGAATATGCCGATGGTTGTTGATTTTTCAAGAATTTGAATTCAACATTATTGTACGATCAAGAAAAAATAGTGTTGGCCCAAATCACTTGTCTCGAATTAACACAGGGGAGGATCTAACAAGAATTGAAGATGATTTATCTGATGCACATATGTTTTAAATCATGGTAGTACCAAGTGATTTAGTAGAGATAGCCCAATTCTTAGAAGGAGAGAATCTTGAAGAGCTTGTTGATTTTTGGGTAGCATCAGATTGTGCTCTAGCTCCGAAACTTTGTGGAGGGGCTAAAATACATGAGATCTCCAAAACCCAAAAATCGTTTGGAGAAATTTCACCCAGCATAAAAGTTATTCAAATAATTAATTATTTTAAATGGAGCCTAAGTTAAAACTTAGACAATTTAAATAATTAAAGTGAATTAATTTAAACATGTGGGTGAGAAGCTTCTAAGTGACTAGGATCAAGTCTAATTTAATATTAGCCGTTGATTAAGGATTAGATCACGACTGTTGATTTATCAACAGGAAAAGTATAAAGGAAGGCTTGAGGGTCAGTTGGAGAATACATAGTGAATCTAGAGATTGAATTTTCTGATGGAGCAATGCTCAAACGAAGATAAGATCTAAGTGATTCAGTTGCAGTGAGGGGCAGAAGCAGTTATTGGTCGAAGGACCAAGAGTACATAGCAGATCAAGGGCAGTAGAGACAACAGAGGAAACAACACAACCACCAAGAGAGGTGACACAGTCCCTAGAGAGGGTTACGCAGGCCCACGTAGAGGCAGCGCAGAGCATTTGAGAGACAATCCAGATTTAGCTGAAGATTGGGGTTTTTGATTCGGGAGGGTTGAAACTCAATCTTCTGAGAGTCAAATCAACGCAGATAAGGGGTGACACAATCCTCGGCCAGACCCACGTAGGCCTACGCACCTACTATGCAGAGGCAGCTGGGGTTTCACCAGTTTCTGATCCGGATCAGCCGAGACTTGTAGTGTGAGGGAAAACTCACTATTTTATCTATCTGCTGAGAATTTTTCTCTGTTGGGTGAGTCGGATTTTGGCACACTAGTTGTACTCAGAATATTGTTGCTTAATAATACAAACCCTCATATCTGCTGCACTAGTTTTCCCGCATTGGGTTTTTCCGGGGACAATTGTCCAAAAATAAGTGTGTCCTTTGTATGGTTGTCTAATTTATTTTTCAGTTCTTGATCTGTATATTGATGTAGGCTACAGTTTAGTTACATTAATATTTTCACTGAAGTATTCAAAAAAATAACTTGTTAAATATAAACACAAAGAGATAATGTAAATCAGTTTTTCTGCAGTAGGATTTCTAGTTTAGATTCAGAAATTTTCACATGGTATCAGAGCGATTGCAGATCAAGGAGAACTGAAGCCATCAACAAAAGGACAGAGAGAATTTGCTGCAGGAAAGCAGTTGTCCCGAGTGACAGCGCTGAACCAGAAAGGTAGAGGAAGGGTGACGTAGTCACTAGAGGGGCTCACACAGAGCCTACGTTGGCCTGCTAAGGTGATGGTGTATATGCAGGAAGCAGTGCAATGGTTGCTGGGCCAGCGCAGAGGCTATTGAGCCTCATTTATCCGGTTGTCGTGGTTGGAAGAGCAATACGATTTCTATTTGGAGTTATTGGTGGGGCATTGTTTCTGTTGGTGCAAAACAGTGTCTAGTGGGGCAAAAGAAAAGTAGAGGGAAGCAGTTCCTCATAATATTTCTTGCCAAGAAGTCTAGATCAAGCGCTGAGCAACAAAAAAACAAGATTAGAGAGGAGTGTTTCAATATATATTGGCAGAAGGGTTTTCGTGAAGGAAATCGAAATTCAGAGGGGGCTTGTTCCTTAGAGCGTTTCTATTGCCAAAGAAATCCAGATCCGAGTTTTGCTGGGGAAGCAGCAGAAGAGGGAGAAAGGGACTTGTTCGACACTTAGTTGAGCAGAGATGGACGTGAATGCATTAAGGGATCAAGATAGGTTGGATGGAGCATCCAACTTTGTCATTTGGAAGGCCAGGATCCTGGCAGTTTTGGATGAACATCGCCTCAAAAATCATGCCTTGAACACTATTTCTATTCTGGTTGATGTTGGTCTTCTCAAGAAAGCCGAGGAGGCTCAAACAAAAGCAAAACACATGATCATGGACGGAGTCAAGGATCATGTGATCCCACATATTGCTGAGAAGAACACATCAAGAGAAATGTGGAAGGCCTTGACCACTATGTACCAGGGATCTTCCATTCAGCGGAAGATGTTGCTTGAGAACCAACTGAGATTATTTCAAATGCAAAAGGGAGAAGAGATCGACCCCTTCCTCATTAGATTGCAAGGGATCTGAGATTAGCAAGCTTCCGTAGGGGCTACACCAGATGTTGGGCTTATGGTCAGGACTGCCTTGAATGCAGTCACTGAAGAATGGGAGACCTTTGTCCAAGGCATTTTGGGCAGGGTAGCTCTTCCAAGTTGGGAAGAGATGTGGGCACCTCTTCGATAAGAAGAGCTCAGACGATGGACCAAGTTGGGAAGAAGCAGAAAAGGGATCAAATTCAAGGAGGAGGAAGTGGAAGATGCGACTCTTGCATCTAAGGGACAACAAGGTTAGCAGAGAAGGAAAAAGAAGGACCTCTTGAAGGTCAGATGATTCAGATGTGGAGAACTAGGACATTTCGCCACGCAGTGCCCTCTAAAGAAGAAGGGAAGGAAGAATCTGACTCGAAGGTTGCTCCAGCTCAGGCTGATGAGGATGATGATGATGGATGCGCCATGAGTGCTCATGCACCTAAGAAGTGGGGTGATAAGGAGTTGTAGATTAGCTACATGAAGAGGGGTAGGATCCTTGAGGTGCCCAAACTCTTGGATCACATACGGCTATGGAAGCCCTTAATGACAGTAGTAGAATGACGGGTGTCAATTGATGCAAGGGATGATGGAGCAATAGCGGCAGAGCTAGAGTGTCGAAGTCTGAAGTAACGTAGCAGCAGAAACAACGCAACAACATCAACATAGTGCATAATGGTGCAACGCAGTGCAGAGCAGTTCATAGGAGCAACATCGCAGTGGCATCAGAGGGTCAACACAGATTAGCATAAGGGGTAGTTCCAACATCGAGGAGTATTCAAACAGACCAACATGTCAGTTTTGGGAGGTTTTTCAGTTGCTTAACTCTTAGCAACTGAGTTGCAGTGTAGCAGTTAGCAGTGGCAGTGCTATGGGCGACATGATGCAACATTTTGAGAGGGAGTTGCACTACAGATGCAACAGTGACAGTGGCAGAGTCATGGGAAGTAGTACAGATTGCAGTAGTGCAGTGGATGAGGGGCAGCAGGCTGAGCATCATCAACGCAGAGGACCAATGTCGTGGATCAGGGTGTTGCTTATGGTGAAGAAGTATTGTTAGAGCACATTCCTTGCTAAGAGGCAGTGTTGACTTTTGGGTAGCATCGGATGTGCTCTAGCTCTGAAACTTTGTGGAGGGGCTAGAACACATGAGATCTCCAAGACCCAGAAATTGTTTGGAGAAATTCCACCTGGAGTAAAAGTTATTTAAATAATTAATTATTTTAAATGGAGCCTAAGTTAAAACTTAGGGAATTTAAATAATTAAAGTGAATTAATTTAAACATGTGGGCGAGAAGCTTTTAAGTGACGAGGATCAAGTCTAATTTAATCTTAGTCATTGATTAAGGATTAGATCACGACCATTGATTTATCGACAGGAAAAGTATAAAGGAAGGTTTGAGGGTCAGTTGACGAATACACATAGTGAATCTAGAGATCGAATTCTTCTGACAGAGCAGTGATCATACGAAGATAAGACCTAAGTGATTCAATTGCAGCGAGGGGCAGAAGCAGTTATTGGTTGGAGAACCAAGAGTGCATAGCAGAGCAAGGGCAGTAGACACAACAGAGGAAGCATCGTAACCACCAGGAGAGGTGACGCAGTCCCCAAAGAGGGTGATGCAGGACTACACAGGGGCAACACAGAGCATCTGAGAGACAATCCAGATTTAGCTGAAGATCGAGGTTTCTGAGCCAGGAGGACTAAAACTCGATATTTTGAGAGGAAGATCAAAGCAGAGAAGGGGTGACATAGTCCTCAACCAGACCCACACAGGCCTGCGCATCTGTTGCGTAGAGGTAGCGCAGAGGCAGATGGGGTTTCACCAATTTCTGATCTAGATTAGTCAGGACTTGCAATGTGAGGTAAAACTCATTATTTTATTTGTCTGCCCAAGATTTTTCTCTGTTGGGTGAGCTAGATTTTGGCACCCTATTTGTACTCAGAATACTGTACAAACCCTTAGATCTGTTGCACCGGTTTTCCCGCATTGGGTTTTTCAGGGACAATTGTCCAAAATAAGTGTGTCCTTTGTATGGTTGTCTCATTTATTTTTCAGTTCTTGATCTGCATATTTGTGTAGGCTGTAGTGTATTTACATTAATATTTTTACTGAAGTATTCAGAAAAATAACTAGCTAAATATAAACACAAGTAGATAATGTAAATCATTTTTTCTGCAGTAGGATTTCTGGTTTAGATTCAAAAAAAATAACAGAGCTCTTGGAGAGGAAAAAAGAATGTTCTATCCATGAAAGATGTACCATTCACATTAATGAATAGATATTTATATAAGATAAGACTAGATGATATCCTCCGACAATGCGCTTTAGGATATGAAAGAAAATGGATTAAATGAAGCACATATAGGTCTAACAGGATGACACTATGACATTGATACAATGACCCATAATATTCTTTACGTCAACCTTTGGTGGCTGACATTACATTTTGATTGTTGAAATAATATATTGAAATGTAATATTTGTCAGTGAATGGGCCAATCAATATAGAAATATTAGATGCTCTTACATATGGTAAACCCATGTTTACCATTTGAAATTTGGGCAATAAACTTTGTCGGTCCATTTCCTCAACGTGCGAAAAGAATTGGAGTGAAGTATGTTATTAGTACTACCAAATACCTGATGAAGTGGGCAATGGGAGATCCAATCAAGTCATGTACCAAAGGAATAGTTCCAAAATCCATTTATGAAAATATCATTATAGGATTCAGTTATCCATTAACTATCATTAGCAATCAAGGAACACACTTTGTAAATGGGACAATCAAAGTATTGCTGAGCAAATTCTTGATTGACCATAGGAAGGAATTGACATCTCAACCACAAGTAAATTGTGCGGTTATAGAAAAGTCTTACAAAGATATGTGGAATTAATTGTCATGATTGGGATGACAAAGTGCAAGCAATACTATAGGCTTACAAGATAATGTATAAATGATGAATTGGACAAATAACTTTTAAGTTAATATATGGCCAAGAAACAATAGTTCTATAAACCAATGTTGTGACAATATCCTCTGTCATAAGATATGACATCAACATGGCTAAGAAACAAAGACTTCATTAATTAAATCAATTGGAAGAAGATTGGCATATTGTGCTATATCATCAAGAAAACGAGATATAAAAAAGAAAGACATAAAACAAGGAGAACTTGTGCTTTTATACAATAGTAGAATTAAAGGAAAACTTTGAAAACTATACAATGTATGCCTAGGTCCATTCGACATTAAGGAAATCTATTAGATTTGCACAATTCAATTGAGAACGTTAGGAGGGAAACTATTCGACAACGTAGTCAAGGGTTCCTGAATTAAAAACTACTACATCTAATAAAAAATAGTAGGCCTAGTGGTGAAAACCTCTTTTGAAATGCCATTAGGTTTGCACTTGTAAATTTTCGTAGATGTTCTATGCTTGATACAATTTTACTTTATTCCCAATATCAAACAACAATCACATAAAAAAGAAAGTAAAATGTTGATAGAACATACCAATAGATCGACAGAAGACAAGCCAAAAATACACTTAACTTGATTAGCAAAATATATGTGTTGTGGTGCGTTACGACGGTCAACATGATGCTTCAACCAGCAAAGTCTCTACATGGTAAACCAACCAGAATGTGTCACACAACCCTCTCGAGCAGCTCTATAACAGTCAACCCAAAGTCAATAAAAGTCAACATTGTCTAGTCAATGGTCAACGCAAAAACAACAACAACAAAAGTCAACGCAACCAGGTCAAAGTTAACGTCCAGCCTCGATTTCTGTGCCAAAAAATGCTGACTGCAGAAATCAGAATTTTGGGAGAGTTTGAGGTTAGTTTGACCATGCGTTGACTAAAGTCAACGCTTGTCAAATCTGCGCAGAAACCCTAGGTCAAAACCAGAAAATCCTTTGCTGTGATTTCCCACGTGTGAGAGAAGAAGAGCCTCCAAGATGATGATCGAATCAATCAGATGATGAGAGAGAATGTGTGATGAGTGATGGTGAAAATGACCTCCAACATTGAACTATATATATATCCATCAGTGAGAGTGTGGGACACATCTATTGGGGCTTCAAGCCTACATTACAATTATGGCCGACCTTGCACATAAGTGGAATTAATTCAAAATAAATGTTCTTCTCATCGGATCAAGATGATCTTCAGATCGATATTGCACCTCTCCGAAAGAGGAATCCAATAAAAATATTGGCATCTTCATATGAGCATCACAACATGGAGTTTGGACCTGGTTTTCCAAAATTAACTCTCCCTCTCAATTAGGGAGAACTCCATCAGCTTGTGCCATCCAAACACCATGTGTCATCTCACCGTAACTTACTTTTCTGGATTCTTTATTTCAGAACAAAAGGTGAGTCACAAAGACATCACTCCCAGCTGAAAAATTCAACTCAGAGGTCTGAAACCTCTATAGGACTCAAAGGAGTCACATACCAACCCGAAGTTTGTTTAACTGACCCGAAGTCAGTTGGAAGTCCGAAACCTCACTAGACTTGATCCCAGATCAAGTGGTTGGACACATGCCATCCTAGACATAGAGTACGAAAATCTCTGATGCGTCCATCAGTCTTTGCTACTGGTCTCTAGCTTTTCCCACCTCACTGGCCAAATGAGAGGTACTTCCCATGAGTCCGGGACCCAATGGGTAGAATGCATGCGGGGCATAGATCATGAGAGGTGAACCAACTCAATATCATAACGGTGGGGTAGAAGTACACCAACAAGGTTCGACAAGCCTAGCCTTGTTGTTGCTTATAGCTCTAAGAAGCTATCCCCAAAGCTCCCTGGAGCTTCTAGAGCTCATCGTCCAACAGGACCCTCAGCATAGGGTCGTTCCATGATACCAATATTCTCACGAAAGGTTAGGAACTTGACCTTCCCCAAGGGCTTTGTGAGAATATCCGTGACTTGTTCATCAGTTCCTATGTGATCGAGCCTTACGGCACCTCGCTGTACCATATCCTAGATAAAGTGGTACCTGATATCAATATGCTTGGATTGATCGTGGAACATGGGATTCTCGGACAAACGAATCCCACTCTGATTATCACAAAGGATAATGGTGGTATCTAACACATGCCTGAACAGATCACTGAAGAGCGTTCGCAACCAAACTACTTCACAACAAGCCATACTCGCTGCAATGTATTCGGCCTTAGCGGTGCTTAAAGGCACCGACTTTTGCTTCCTGCTCATCCAAGATATCGAAGCAGACCCAAGTGTGAAGCAACATCCAGATGTGCTCTTGCGATCCACCACATTTTCAGTCCAATCGACATCAGTATATCCATGGAGTGTCACGCTCCCGACAGTATATCTCAACCCATGGTTTATCGTGCCCCGAAGATATCTCAACAGATTCTTGGCACCAACCCAGTGAATGTGATGAGGATAAACCATGTGTTGACTCAAAGTGTTCACTGCAAAACATACGTCCGGACGGGTGTTCACTAAGAACATCAGAGCCCCTACGAGCTGACGATACTCAGTAGGATTTGCTAGCACGGGCCCAACAGTGTTGCTACTCAACTTCTTAAAGTCGAGCTTCATCGGTGTCGACACGAACTTACAGTGCACCATTCCAAATCTTTCTAGCAGCTTCACAATATATTTTCCTTGAGAAAGGAAAATCTAGCCAGGTCTCTGCCAGATCTACAGGCCTAGGAAATAATGCATCAGTCCTAGTTCCTTCATCTCGAACTCAGAAGTGAGCTCCCTCTTACATTGATGAATGAGAGGGTCAACACCTGTTAGGAAGAGATCGTCCACATAGAGCACCAAAATGAGAGGCTTTTCTCTGTCAACCTTGAAGTAAAGGTTTGGATCAACATTAGTACGAGTGAAGCCCAACTTCATCAGGTAGCTATGTATTCTCTCGTATCAGGCCCTAGCGGCTTGCTTCAACCCATAGAGGGCTTTCTTCAACCTGCAAACATGGGTGTCTCTATCTTGGACTTCGAACCCCAGAGGTTGCTCCACATACACCTCTTCCTTTATCGCACCATGCAGAAAGGCGGTCTTCACATCCATCTGATGAAGATTCCATCCTTGTGTAGCAGCAAGGGCTATGATAGATTAGATGGTGGTATATCGGGCCATAGGTGCAAATATATCATCATAGTCTATGCCTTCCCTTTGAGAGAAGCCTCGGGCAACGAATCTTGCCTTGAACTTTTCAACACTACCATCAGACCCATGCTTGATCTTATAGAGCCATTTCGAGGTGACAACTGCTTTTTCCTCCGGTCTCGGAACCACATCCCAGAGATCATTCTTCATAATGGACTTGTATTCTTCGTGCATAACATCCTTCCAAACTTGATGCTTTACGACTTCTTCAAAAGATCCAGGCTCAGATTGTACGATTGTACTCATGGCTGCTAGATACCCTTGGTATCTATTCTTCTTCTTGCTTTCACGGAATTTCCCCCTTGGGGCCATATGTCTCTCAGCATCCTCGAGAGTGTCCTTGAGTCATGATGGTCTTCTCTTCATTGAAGAGGTGGATCAATAGGGTCCATCGGTCTTCTTGATTTCCAGGTCTTACTTCATGATCTTCCTCAAAGCTTCGAAGATTGATTACTTTCCTGAGGGAAGCATCTTCATCAAAGGTAAAATCGTGGCATATCTCCACTTTTCTTTGACCAGGCACATAGAATCTATAAGCCTTCGAAGTTTCACTGTAGCGCACAAACATTCCCTTCTTCCCAAAAGCATCCAACTTGCTCCTCTTCTCTTTCGGCACATGAAAATAAATGGGACACCCAAAAACTCTAAAATGTGAGACGTCAGGTTTCTTACCAGAGAAAACCTCTTCAGGAGTTTTTTTTGGAGTCCAGAGCAGAATGCAGGCATCGGTTTTGTAGGTACACAGCAGTGTTCGCAGCTTCTCCCCACAGAAACTTCGGAAGACCTTGGTCACATAGCATGGCATGGGCAACTTCCACAATGGTCCTATTCTTTCTTTCAGCAACGCCATTTTGCTAAGGAGTGTATACAATTGTGGTCTCCCTCTTGATGCTAGCTTTTGTGCAAAATTTATTGAACTCGTTCGTCTCATATTCAGTGCCATTATCGGTCCTCAAAATCTTGATCTTCTTCCTTGTTTGATTTTCCACCAAGGCTTTGAAAGTACAAAACCACATGAAAGCCTCATCCTTCTTCTTCAAGAAGTATATCCAGGTTTTGGGAGAGAAGTCATCTATGAACGTCATATAATAAGAACATCCTCCTAAGGATGTCACGAGAAGCATACTAGACAAATTAGAATGTATTGAATTGCAAGACATCAAATGTCTTTGTGACACTTGAGGGGAAAGGTCCCCTTGTATGCTTTCCTTCAGCACAACCCTGACATACACCTTCATGATCATTTTTGAACTCGGGCATCTCTGTCACCACCTTCCTTGCTTCGGGAAGGGCTTTGTAATGAAGGTGTCCAAACCTTCGGTGCCATAGTTCGGTTTGATAGATAGTATCACATGTCGTCGCTACCAGTGGACTTCCTCCAACCTAGTAGAGTGTATCAACTCTAAACCCAATCGTGATAGCTTCCTTGAAGCTCTTCTTCCATATGCATACCTTCCCATCAACAAATGCCACATTGAAACCTTTGTCTTCCATGGCCGAAATAGACACAAGGTTCTTCTCCAAATCAGGTACATATAATACATCTTGCAAACTGAGGACTTGACCTTGAGACAAGTGGAGGGTCCCAGTCCCTTTCACGGGATATGTGGCATTATCTCTAAGGATAATTTTCAGATTAACATCCTTCTCCACCAAATCATAAACTGCTTCCTTAAACCCAGTGAGATGCCTTGGGGCACCACTATCAATCAACCAGACATCCATAGTGTCGGGTGGAGACGCAACAGAGAGGGCAGATACAAGAATGAATTCATTTTTTTTATCATTAACAACATTAGATTCCTCATACCTGGAATTTCTCGACCTTTTGAAAGGTTGCCCATTCCCATTGCGAACAGAGGGAGCCTTCCTCTTTCCTTTGAACCAGTTGTTCCTTTTATTGCCATTCCTCTGGTTGTTGTTGTTGTCATCATTCCCAGGATAATCCTTCTTTTTAGGGCATTCTCTAGCATAGTGGCCAATCTTTTTACATGTGTAACATCTTCCTTTTCTTTCCTTGGGCCCTTGCTCTTCCATGGTTCCTCGGACCACCATTGTTCTTCTTCTTAGCACGAGCGGTGAAGGCAGCATTACCTTCATTTTCATATTCCTTCATTCTTGTCTCTTCTTGTACGCATCTTGATAATACTTCATCGATATCAGGTATCACCTTGGTATTGAGAATGGTAGTATTGAATACATGCCATTCGGAGGAGACACCTCCAAGTGTGGTGAGAACCATTTCTCGATCAGCTATTATCTCCCCAATGGCCAGAAGATTATATCTGATTTCGATCAACTTCATAAAATAAGATTGAACGTATTCATCCCTACCTTTCTTCAGATTCTTCAGCTAGTTCTTAAAGAAATGGACATGATTTGCATTGTTGGCCTTGAACATGTTGACCAACTTATCATACATCTCCTTGGATGTGCCCAACTCAAAGATGTAGGCAACCAGACTCTTATGAATCGAATCCCTAATCATCAACTTTGCTTTGATTTCCCCCTTCTTATATTTTGACTTGGTGGAAATAGGTGCAGATGATGGAGGCTCTTGGATTTTACCCTGCACATAGTTCATGACATCGTGGTCTTCTAACTTTAGATCCAAATTCATCTTCCAGGCATGAAAGTCTTCCTTCCCAGTCAACTTGTCATAAGCTTTGAAGCCATTATAGTTTGAGGTAGCCATGGGTCCTTGAAAAATGCTCTTTCTTTGGTGATTGCTCTTAATTCAAACTTGGACTTTGTCTTCACCTCAGCTCCGATACCATGTAAATTTTTGTAGATGTTCTATGTTTGATGCAATTTTACTTTATTCCCAATATAAAATAGCAATCACATAAACAAGAAAGTAAAATGTTGATAGAACATACCAATAGATCGACAGAAGACAAGCCAAAAATACACTTAACTTGATTAGCAAAAGATATGTGTTGTGGTGCATTACGGCGATCAACAAGATGCTTCAATCAACAAAGTCTCTACACAGTCAGCCAAACAGAATGTGTCACACAACCCTCTCGGACAGCTCTATAACAGTCAACCCAAAGTTAACAAAGGTCAACGTTGTCCAATCAATGGTCAACTAAAAAACAACTGTAGTAAAAGTCAACGCATCTAGGTCAAAGTCAACAACCAGCCTCTATTTCTGTGCCAAAAAATGCGGACTATAGAATTCAGAATTTTGGGAGAGTTTGAGGGCAGTTTGACTATGCATTGGCCAAAGTCGACGATGGTCAAATTTGCGCTGAAAGCCTAGGTCAAAACTAGAAAATCCTTTGCTGCAATTTACCACATGTGAGAGAAGAAGAGCCTCCAAGATGATGATCGAACCAATCAGATGATGAGAGAGAATGTGTGATGAGTGATGGTGAAAATGACCTCCAACGTTGACCTATATATATCCATCAGTGAGGGTGTGTGACACATCTGTTGGGGCTTCAAGCCTACATTACAATTCTAGCCGACCTTGCACAGAAGTGGAATTAATTCAAAATAAATGTTCTGCTCATCGGATCAAGATGATCTTTAGATCGATCTTGCACCTTTCCGAAAGAGGAATCCAATAAAAAAATTGGCATCTTCATTTGAGCATCAAAACATGGAGTTTGGACCTAGTTGTCCACAATTAACATCACTCGTTTGAAAACCACTTCAATGACGATTCATAATTCCTTTTGTAATCTGAAAGTACTTTTTTTGTTTATTTATGCAATAGTAGTTAATAATTAAGTCAGTTATACAAAAAACTTCTGGAAAAGTATTTTATAGCTAACCAAGACCATAATTAAATACATACATTCAACAATTGTCTAAGAGAAGAAAAATGGAAAAGGAGTTGATGCTTTTGAAAACAAGGAGAAAAAAGAGGGGAAGCTAAATAAAATTGACAAAACATACACCTTCGACAAATCAAGCGCAATGAAAAGAACATGATCTACACTAGCTCTTGAATAAAAGGATGATGGAAGTAGTAAAATAAAAAGAATAAAGTCAATCAGAACATTATGAGGTAGAGGAACATCATCAAATTTTAAAAGAAAGTGAAGTTGATTGGTCAGAATCAACCAAAAAATATATCACTAAAGGATTGACTAGAGAAATAAAACCAATTGAGTTGGGAGACATGACTACAAAAAAATGACAGACTAATGTCACTGAATCAACATGGAAACAAAAGTTGATCAAACATCATGGTTCATAGTGGTGCAATCAACAAGTCTAACGATATCAATTTGACTGGAATCGCACATGACCCAATTGAGCCAATAACTGACTTGATTGGCCTCCAACAAGGCCTAGTTGACTGTTAGAGAAATAGTTTTTTCAAATCACATCCACGTGGGAATTAATTAATAATTGTCATAACTTCATAACCATGCCAAATAAATGTTCTGCCATGTGAATTTATTACCTCCCTACCAAACAAATCTACAAATATAGAAGAGGCGTATTGCCACATTATTTTGCACACTTATGGGATCAAGTGACTTGATCTTTGAGCTTGAAATTGATCATTTGAATTTTGCACCCAAAATTGAAGAACCAACTCCACACTTTCACGAATCTAAAACGATGCCGAGAATGAGTGGCTAACTATAAACAAGAGAAACCTTGGTAAAGGTAAGGTCAAAACAAAGGCTTGACAAGGCATGCACGACAAAGATAGAAATTGGATTGCACAACATATGTCAGGAAAAGATAGAAGAAATCTAGTAGGATAGACAATGTCAATCATTCAATCAATGGGTTGAGAAAGAAGGCCAAAAAGGCCACGTCTCGGAACAAACAAACAAAACATTATATTGGCGCACCATTAATAGATGAATTTAGTAGATGGAAACAAGACACTGCCAAATTTATTGTTAGTTGATTCCACGGAGGGTACCTGCGGTTGGAAAGACCACTTTCAATCACTGCTAGATTGACTCACAAAACCACTGGTCTTCCTAGAAGAGGAGAAAGAATAGTACAGAAGACCAATGATCCTAGATACTAGATCCAAAAACTCACAGGGTCAATGACAAAAAATAAAATCAAAATGGATTATAATTAGTTGAGTGATTGACCTGGCCGGGAAATGGGCCTATGTCATAATGTCTCTATGTTTCACAACCACATGTTGGGAATCCAATGTATAACTTGACATGCTAGAGGCAATCGGACAATGTGTTGAAAAGGACAAATTGTTCAAATGGGATGAGCACAATGCAGACATTATAAAAATTAATTGTTAGGAATGTGAAAAATATGGTAAGGAAATCAAATTCCCTTCCCTACTAATTTGGCTCACAATGAACCAAGTCAGTGTAGTTGGGGAAGCAACATTCACGAAAGGTAAAACCATGACAATGCAAAACTATTAGTGTTTAGTAATCAGAGTATCATCATCAACACACTTCACTCCCCCCAAGATAATGTTCTAACATTGGGTGGAGAATTTAAAGAATGTTTGCTACAGATGGAGAATGTTATAGAGAGTGCATCAAGCATTTCCCAAAATAGACCATATCCAACTCTAGCTTGACACTACCAAGTTGGGGTACATTGAAGGCATGGTATCGACTCGAAGATACCTCACATACTAGTTGATGTATGAACAATTTTTTGAAGGATTGGAAAGGACAATGGGCACAAAATACCCCATTCCAACTTAGGCATTTCATGAGTTAGATAAGCTAATTCTGACATTCACAGATTGAAAATTAGAAGAAGAAATATAAGTAGAAATATATACCATTTATTGATAGACTTAATAAAATGGTTGAGTCACCATAAAAAAATTTGACGAGCAAGAAAAAAAAACCTCGTGGTTTAGATCCACTATTGGTTAGCAAGGACATTAATGAAGTCCTTAAGGAACTCCAAGCCATAAACTTGGATGACCCTAGTATGTCAGGAAGTTGTAGGAAGTATTAGAAAAGTTGGCTAAGATTGTAATAGAGTAGGAGAAATCCTTTCGACTAGATCCATCACAAACAAAAGGAATTTTGGGATTGAGTGCCAAACCCACCTATGTAGAAGCCAAGCAATGGCTAAGGAAAAAAATACTCAATCTAAGGAAATGAAAGAAGTGCTAGAAAGGATAACAAAGAGCAAGACTAAGAAACAAAGAAGTATTGCTGCAACCAAACAAGAATAAACGCCGAGTTCAAAACCAGTGCCCAAGTGACCAAGGACAATTAAGTCGAGTCATATCAACTTGAACCAAGATTCACCGTTGGTTGAGCCAACATTGATTGATGAGGAAACGTCACTCAACAAATCTTCACAACAATTAGAGAAAAAAATTCAGATGAACCACCACCACTACCCAAAAATAAAGAAAAAGGCAAGCAAAAGAAAGTGAAGTCATCATCGTGAGATTCAAGTAAACTCATTGATGGATATGACTTTGAGGAATCTAGTGATGGTAGAAAGGAGAAAGTGTAATAGCAGGAGATAACTGAATCATCACCAGAAAAGTTGATTGTTGAGTCCATGACTATCGAACTAGTTGGGGAGGCCACATAGTCAATGAAACCATAAGATCTGACTCGACCACGACTGGCACAATGAGAATAAAGTTGATTAGAATCGACCCGATTAGAAGAGCTGACTCGACTATAGCTGACCCAACCAAAGGAACAATCATAGTTGGAGCAGACTCAACCAAAACAAGCACGATTAGTGTCTATACTAACCATATCACCAATAATAGATTCTATGCAAATGGAGGAAATCTGACAAGGTCTAGGAGGAGAACAGGTCAAGAAACATATGTTTTGACTTCTACTAAAACTGCTCAGACGCTGACCTAGTAGTTGACTCCTATAGATCCAACTTAAGAGAGTTGAGGCTACACAATCGACCCCTAAGCAACTAGTGCAAGAAATAGAGGTCAAAACAAAGAAAAAGAAAAGGGAGAAATAACAGACGCGACTTAGAGTATATATGGAATTTTGACTTACATAAGTACTAACAGGTATTTCCAAGGTCGCATTTGACCCCCAAGTAGTTTTTTACAACCAAATTTGTTATTTTCGTAGCGAAATCAATAAAGAACCAACATTGTGATGGAGAAATGCAATGAAGAAGGTGGAATGATTACATAGTTAAGGAAGGCCAAGGAAAAATAGGTATGGAATGAATGTATAGATTTGGCCTAAGAAAAGTTGCAAATTGGACCATTAAGCATGGAAATATATTAGCTAGACTACCTCTGATGTTTGTTCCATTAATTGGTCGAGATGAATTTAAAACTAAAAGAAGAAAAACAATAGGTACAATAATAGAGTTAACAAGAACAAATTTTCTAGAGACATGCCATTTTTGAGAGATGATTTCAATAAATTCAATGTTAGAAAGAAGACCTTGTAGGCAACAATAATGTCAACAATTTTTAACAATTGGCCAAGCAGGGGTGGCACGATGGGGAGGGATTTTACTAAATCGTGAAGGAAACATCATGGATAAATTTTGGGTGGGGACTTGGACAGAAGTCATAACCAAGTAGAAATGTATGGACTCTTCTTGGGGATAATGGTGGCTCAAAATCGAGGTGTCCAAGATATTATCATTATGGATTACTCTTCCTAGTTATTCGATACTTGAAAAGTGGCACTCCAAAAGGATAACACATCAAACCTCTTGTTTCATCAGATAAAAAGTATACTTCTCTCCTTCTCTGTTTCTTCTTTCTTCCACAACCTCAAAAATCTCAATTCTGAAGCGGATCTTCAAGCAAACAAGGCTTGCCTTCTGGGCGAAAGATAGACATAAATCAATGGAATTAGTGGGCATGTATCTATTCCTTAAAGTGCTCATGTTTGGTTCCCTTATGTTCCCTATTCCTACTTCACCCCCCATGAATCATTGTGCCCTCTCCCTAACCTGGTCCCCTTCTCTTATCCCCTTGTCGTCTATTCTCACTCGTACCATAGTATTAAGTCCCCTGCTCACCTTCTAATGATTACAAATGACACCCTCCACCAACCCAACGTGGCATCGTATGGTCACTGGATTCATGCAAGTGTGCCTCAATTAATGGTTCCTATGTGGATAAGATACACTCTTAGTCCTGATCCCATGGCCTGTAATAGTTGCATCTCTGCAAGCGTGCCTCATTTAATTGTTCCAGCGTGGCTTAGACCTGATCTCATGGACTACCAGAAATGCATCTCCTTGAATCGATTTTTGGTGGTTACTCTATCTAATGGCACTGGAATTAATGATGTTGAATCAAAATGTCCTGCGCATCTCACAGCGTGCAATGAGAATAAATTTGGATGTGGGAGCACAATCAAATTTATATCCTGCGTGTGGAGTGGGTTCCAAAACCTTAATTCTTTATGGAATTTGCAGTGGGTAGCCTCTGTGTCAAGGGTGGCATCCAGGCGCTGGTATCATTGGAAGCTCAACGATGAGCTTTAGATAACTTTGCGAGCTTTCTTCTACTATGTGAACCGAGTGTGGACTACGCATAACTGCAATTGGGTGATCTGGCGTCTTTCCCTTTCAGGGTCGAAGGTAAACGTCTCAATTTTTATTCTCCTCGATATTGTGAGAAAGTGATCAGTGTTGGTACCTTCTCTGTCTCAGGAGTTTTTCTCAATTGAGAGCGGCTTGCTACTGGGTTATATCTCTATAAGCTGCCATTCCATCTTAGTTTGTGCTTTCTGGACGCTCTGTCAAAGTCTTCTGGTTAATGGGTATTATCTCGGTTACCTCGTCCATTCTCCCCCATTTACCCTGTTGATGTAGTTCTTCGCTCTCAACAATAACATCATTTTGTCCCTTTCATGGAATCTAGTTCTTCGACATCCGAATCATCGACCTCCACGACGTGCGACCACTGTAAAAGTGAACACGCAACCATTAACTACGAAATTTATGATATGCATGTAAAGTTGTATCAACACAAGACTTCTGAAGGCAGTACCTTTAAAATTATAGTGGCTCTTCAACAAAAAATTTTGCGCCTTGAAGACGAAGTCAGTGCTCTTCGCAACATCATCTCAGATCTTAAGCTCTAATGTGTTCAACCTGATAGTCTAACTGTAGAGCCTCCCCGGGATATCAACCTCAACAAGCCAATGGACCCTGCAAATTAATTAGCTTTGTAGTGTTTGGCTTTAAATGTCTGTGTTTTTTTTTTTTCAAATTTGCGGCATATACTCCCCTCGGCAAATAAGAGTGTTGGCAGGCTTTGGGTTTTTTTGATGTAATATAGGCGAGGAATATTAGCTACAAACTCACAACCCAAATGTTTTTGAGCAACTTGGCAATGTAATTCTATTTACCGTGACTAGTGCAGATCTAATACAAAAAATAGTGGGGTTAAAAAAAAAAAACAATTGGCCAAGCTTTTTTTCCACAAATTGTAGTTAAATGGAAGTGCAATAGAGCTTGGTACCATGCAACGGCTAGAATTGACAGAATTGAACGCCAACTTCAAGCTATGCAACAAGAAGATTTGTCAGGTTCAACTGCAAAGGAGGACACTAATTACTAATAGTTTTTAATGATTTTTGCGGCATGTTTTTACTGTTTTGTATTAAACTTTGTTAGACATAGTAAAGTAGATATAGCGGCAAGTAGAAGGAAGAAACAGTTCCAATACTGGCTGGCTTATAAATCGTTAAGGTGGCCAACAGACCTGGTTTTCTTCGGGCAGGTTGAAACGACTAACTGCTTATGGATATGTACAACAATCTGCTTCTTTTTTTGATAAATAGAAAATGGTAAGGATCTACGAAAAAGAAATAGAGCTTAATAACAATTCTCATTGATAGGGAGAATATGACATTAGAATTCAGAGCAAGACAAGCCCTATCATCCTAAATAGCTGCAAAATGGTAAATGGAAGTGGCATTAATCCAAGAGGAAAGGTAATGGTTTTGAGAGGGTAATTGATCAAAAGTGGAAGCTAACAATGCCCTCAAACACCTGAACAAAGCATTGGATCAAGCATAGAGATTGTAAGATCAATGTAACCTAAACCTATAGGAAGTAGAAGAGGTCACTTTAACATAATAATTGGATATTTGGCAAAAAAGATTTCCACAAGGGTGCAGGAGCAATACAATGTCGATGAATGGTCGACCTTCCACCATGAGTTGCAAATACTTGCACCACATATTGACAAAACAATGTTTTTATGACCTTAAGATTCAAATCCATAGTGACAATACATCACAAACTTCCTAATTTGATCAAGGTTCCAATTTTTTGTGTCTACAATGTAAAAAATTAATTTTGCAACTCCAAGTTGGTAGTTGAAGTTAGAAAAAACAAAAGAAGGATCATAGTGGACAACACAATAGAAGTAGTAGAAAGGGTTCAAACCATTGAGAAAATATGTATCCCTATATACATGGCTCAAAAGAATTTTTGAAGAAGTGTAAGCAACATACCCACAAGCCTCAAAATTTCCAACATTGACCATAACAAACCAACCAAGCATCAAAGAACCACAATAGTTGTATGAATAAACTTGTCAAAATTTTGTGTTGTAATTGTTACCCACCAAAATGGGTAGACCTAGAGGAGAAACATTTTCACTTGTTTTGGACATCTAGCCAACCAACATCCCTAAACATTTACTCATTGATGATGATATACCAGTATCTTCCACCATTTGCACTAGTCATACACCTCTCACTATCTGACATCCCTCTTGGATGAAGGTGGGATACCACTCAATAAGTACTTTGATCATTTTGGAAATGAGTGATTTTACTTAATGTTTTGAGCATTTAGTATGGATAAAGGGGTGCTATGGATGATTGGATGATCTTGACTGTAAATTTGTTCTCTCACCTTACCAGGGGGGTTAATCTTTATCCCTAGTCCAATTGGAACTCCCCTAAGGCCTTAGGGGCATAGGAGGGGCACTACTTGAGAAAATTGGATTGAAGTACTATGTTTGTTCTCCTTTTCCATACTTAACATTTTCCATGTCACATCATTTTCCTTGATATCATCTCCATCCTTCTGGTTAAATGTCATTGGTTCATTTGGATTTGGCACTCACATATCCACATCCTTGAGTCGAGTTGGAAAACATTTCCTTGAAGGTTGATGCTGCTAAAAGAATGAAAAAGAATAAGATGGCCACAATGAAAGAAAAAGAAAATTCAAAATGAAAAAGATGGTTATGACATAACTTAATGTGTGGAAAATTTCCTAGCACAAGCTCTAACCCCCTCATTAGCCATCACCCATTTTCTAAACACTTAATGCTCCATCTCATCAAAAGGAACCCTTGCAAGTCCTAACCCCGATGAGCCAAAAATTGTGTCATATTAAGGGGTAAAATAAATGCTACATCTAAAGAGTAAGCTTTGATCCTTGAGCTATGCGCCAGTTAAAAAGTATTACCAAAAAGAAGTAAAAGGTGCACTAAAAGGGTGGAAAAAGTAGTTAAAAAGTATTACCAAAAAGAAGTAAAAGGTGCACAAAAAGGGTGGAAAAAGTAGGATGAGAGGGGTAACTCATGCCTCCATGATTTCTCTCTCCATTACATCTATACACTTAGGATGTGGACTATCATTAGTTGGTACCCTGATGATGGCACTTGGCCATGAATTCCTTTCCCTCCATCTCCACCTATTTTCACTAACATCTATTGATTGAAGGGTTGAACTTGGAAACACCATCTCCCTTTGGGGGCCAAAATCACCTAATAGGGTATGGAACACTTTTACGAGATTTTTTCTAGTTAGATATTTGAAGGTGATGTCAGTTTGAAGTATCAATACGCCTTTAACACTTAATTATGGTCCACTTAGATGAATTTAATGGTCTTAGTCCCTAATAAATGGTTGCTTTCACTTTAGTTTGAGATGGTTTTTCCAGGTGGTCCATAGCATCTTAGGCCTTGAGGGAACCTTAATCCACATGATGCCTAGACCATGCTACACTCATGGAAAGCATGATTATCTTGTAGTTGCATATTTTCCCTTATGCAACAGGATGTTGACCACTTTTATGATCTTAACAATTGATAGATATGCCAGAGTACCCCCAGATGCCATAACACTACGCTCCTCTTACTTGACATGGGTGATTCTTGATGATGTTCCATTGGACACAACATGCCCCCAATATAATCTTGACATTACATGATGGGCATGCCTTAATTCAGGGCCCATATTAGGTTGGCCATCCCCTAGGGTGATTGAGGAGGGCTTGTTACACTTGATGAAGCCCCAATGCTTGAGAAGGATAGCACCACATTGTCTACTTAGCATACATAGAGATGACACATGGTACCCATAGTTGGATTTCAAGCACATGGAGATTCTTTGGGGCTTGATTTGAGGATTTTTCCTCAAATAGAGGATGATCATGATGCTTTGAGCCCTTTGTAGACCTTCCAGTGCATTGAGGGAGCATTTAGAGCCCTAAAAGGGAATGCAATATTCATTTTAGACACTCATGACTCACACGTGTGGGATTCGATTGGCATATTTTATTGTTGAGCTAGTGAGCTAGATTGTAACCCAGTTTTACTTTATGTCTACTTAAGAATTGAACTTGTGTAGGGAATTTTAGTTAGTAATTAGAGGTGATAAACCTAATATATGATCAACTATCTCATTTGTTCATCATCACATTTGTGGATTTTGGCTTCTCTAGGAGAGACTTGACTTGATTTTTTGTACTTCACTACATATGGAGAGATGATATTATGTGGACTTTGGCTATTGGATACTAGTTTTTGTTATGGAGATGTCATTTTTGGATTTAGAGAAGTGATGTTCTTGGATAAATTCTAAGTATTTTGTTGAATATTTTCTTATGGTTGTGCATGTGCTGGAATATTGCTAGGTTTTTTATTTTCCTTGTCCTAAGTGCATATGTTTTCATGAAATTCTTGGTAATTATTGCATGCTAAATATTTTATCCTTGAACTCTCTAGAAAAATTCATAGAGAGCCTCTCTCTAGTGAATTTCTCTTGTAATAAAATGATGGCTAGGGTTAGGAAGTGAAAACTAGGGCTTTCCCCCTTACTCCTTTAAAATATTTGATATTCCCATGGTTAAAATTCCCAATACTCAATCACCCAAGTAGGGAAAAGGCATTGGCATCCCTTTTGAAGATCAACACCTCTAAAAATTCATCTTTTACCTCTCTTTTTCTTTTTTTGGCCGTTCAAGGCAACTCGCTAAGGATAGGGAAAGTGCCGCATTCAACTATGACTTGCTATAAGTCAACATTGAGACTAATTTGATTGGTTTCCACCTTGTTTGACCTTGGTAAATTAAAATCTAGCCTTATCTATGGTGAAGATTTCCCAATTAGGGTTGATTTCATCAAACTTAGGCAATTTAGATCTCTTGAAACCCTAGTTTAGCATAAAGGCTTCAACTTATGGCTATTTAAAAGTTTGTCACTACATTTATTGATCATAACTTCCAATCAAACCTTTTCTCTATTCTTGTATGCCTAGATGTGCCATTGTTGAATTCATGAAACCCTAGGAAACACGTGTTATTTACTAGGCTTCCTCATAGGTATGTTGTTCCTTTATACAAAGAATTGTGCTTGGTTCCAAGTAAGAAGTATCTTGACCAATTCTTTTACATCACCTTTATCCCATCAAAATAAAATACATTTAGGTGATCTAGGTGATCTATATTGGGAAGCCTTGCATGTGGTGAAATTCCACTAAAGTACAAGGGCTGGAATGGTAAGGTTATAGTGGCTTCCACCTCATTGTTCCATTAGGGTCTAACCATTTTTCTTATTATAATCCACATCTCCCACTTGTTGAGTATAAACAAGTAATTGAGGTGAGGGAAGATGTTGGAAGGTATATTCAACCCAATAGACTAGATTCGATAATCGAATGTTAGCAATTGACAAGTGGGAACATAAGTCAGTGAACCACATAGTTGATTTGACTTTCCAAGTCGAAATGTAAGTTGGTCAACTATGTAGTTGGGTTGACCGACCAAACTAATTAGACAATTACAACTACTTGGTAAGTGAACAACATATGTAAATATCCCACTATATAACAAAGAGGCATTAGGGGAGTTTTGAGGTCTAAAATGGGCCTCTTAAGGAAATGTACAATCAAAATTCACCTTATGGGAACCAATCACATTTTAGGGGATGACATCATACCCAATGGTTGAGGTGACATTGCTTGAGTTAAAGGTACTTGCTACATTCTAAATGGTGGATAAAAACTCATGGTTAACCATGATAGCGCTTTAAGTACTTTTAAAGTCATAAAGTAAAGTACTAATAATAAATGTCATTTCACACTTTTTGAATAAAATATTATTATTGTCATTTCATATTTTTTTGAAAGAAACATTGCATATCCTTACACAATCTTTATGTCTTTACACATTTTTCAATAAATATTATATTTCTATATTTTCATATATTTATTTTTGAATTATATATTCATCTCATTTTATTTAATATTATAATTTAAAATTAATTATAATTTATTTTAACTTATTTAAGTACAAAAGACAAATGCATTAGTTGTTCAATGATAATGACATTTTATTGAAAAGTTCATTCTTATTTATTGTCACATCAATACAATTTTTTTATTAATTTTATTTTGGTATACCTTTTCAATTGAATTTAACCATAGTTACATGGATTGTGGTGAAAAAAGTAAAATGCAAAATTCATAAATATTATTTTATTAGTTTAGCTATTATTTTATTATTTCCTTAGGAGGCCCATTTTAGACCTCAAAATTCCCTTAATTGGGGGGGGGGGGGGGGGTTGGGAGAAATTATTTCAAGTGTTGTGGGACATTAGTAAAGAATCTTCTTTTTTGGTCTCTCACTACTTGTGTTATCTCTTGTTTTTCTCATCTATGTGTTTGTATATATATTGATGTGTATAATAACTTATGTTTCCTTGTTGGTACACTATCCTTTAGATTACAATAAAGCAATTTAGGAACACCTGGTGAATTTGGTTTGGGGGTATAAAAACAAAACGAAGCAACAAAAATAGCTCCACCATCTCTAGTAAGTGTCCCATGTGAGCATGCTACCCACGATTGGTCGAGCCATGGTTTTGTAAAATCAAACCCTTTGTGCAAAATTGATTTGGTCCTTACTGATCAAAACCATAGTCTTAATGATCATAAAATAAGTTAATTTCATTCCAATGGAATCTTAGGAGATGGATTCCCCTAATTATGACTTGGCATTAGGAGTCTAATGGAATTGACCATTCGCTCATTTGAGTCTCAAATATATTTTGTGGTGAGTTGTAACTTGCTTCCAAGAGCCATTCAAGGACATATTCTGAATTTAGTCTAAGGGTATAAAAACAAAATCAAGAAGCATAAATGAATTTTGTAAGTTATATAAAGTGTATTTGGTGAAGGCGTATGTGAGCACACTACTCATAGTTATTTGATCCAAGGTTTTGAGAATTCACTCCTTTGTGCAAAATTTTCATTGGTTGGTACTAGAAAAAATATTAGTTATGAAGATCCTCATATAAATCAATTTTTGGCCAGTGGAATCCTAGAAGATGGGTTCCCATAGCTATAAATCAGTTTCAGGAGTGCAATGTAATTGATGGTTCACCCATCCAAGTGTCAGTTAGAGTTTTATGGAAAGTTGCTACTTGCTTCCTAGAACCATTCATGGACATATTGTGAATTTTGTTCGGGGTATAAAAACCAAATTGAGAAGCACAAATGAGTTTCAGAAGCTTCAAAATTGTGTTTTTAAAAGGCCCATGTGAGCATGCTACTCACAATTGCTCGAGCCATGGTTTTTCAAAATTGACCCCTTTGTGAAAAAATTGTGATGGTCCTTACTAACCAAAACACTAGCTCTAATGATCCTCAAATAAATGATTTTTCAACCAATGGAATATTAGAAGAGGGCTTCCCCTAACTGTAACTCAGTGAGAAGAGTCCATTGTAATACATTGTTCAACCATCCACTACTATATATAGTAATACATTTTGACGAAATAATATGACGGTACGAATAAATTAGTTGTACCATCGAAATTAGAAGAATTAACGCAAATGTTTTTTTTAATTTTCCCGTCGATATTGCGATGAAATATCTCCACATCGTTGTAATTATTACGATAGTATCCATATCATCATAAGGAGGACGATATCCAACAATCATTGCAATACTGACGAAAATACCCTTCCTAAGTAGTCACTTATATCCGTTGGGCTATTAATGGAATGGTGGATCATCTTTTGACTAGTTAAATTTGACTTGGTCAACTATTTCCGGAATTCCGACAATACGTAAATTCATAAATATGTTTCTCTTAAGAGAAATAGCGATATTTTCACTATAACTACAACAGCTATAAAAGGTTATATGGTATTCTTTTTGAGTGAAAATATATATGTGTGTGTGTGTTTTCTCGACTATTTTTTATTTCAAAAAGATATTACATAAGAGATGGCTTCGTACTACTAGTTTGCCTGAAGGAAGACTAGACCAGTAGAACAAGTTCAACACCTTGAGAATACATTGGCCTCTTTTGATCAGGGCATCCGACATAACAAAATGATTACAAAATATGGGAGATAGATAGTAAGCACACATGCATATATTTTTAGGACAATATCTACCAAAAGGGAGGGTACCCAACATATTAGAGAGAGACATGCTTGTAGTCAATTAGGAGTGAAGAGCTGCCATATAACTCGGATGGGCTAGACCATGCATAAGAAAAGTGCGTTGAATTGTGAGGCCAAATATTACCTAAATAAATACATGTTAGGTATCCATAATTGTCCAACTTTACCATGAACCACAAGACCTCAAGCAACGAGAACAAACATGAAACCCAGATTGCGCATGTCGCAGGCCACTGAATGCAAGTGACATGAACCAGTGAATGCAGGAGCCACAAACCTATGAATCATGACCCCATGATGCTGCCAGCCACTAACAAAACCAATGCATCTCATAGCATGCTTTGAAACGGGACTATGGGGAAACATTAACACGACGAAATTATCTTGCATTACCTTGAGGATGATGAGCCATGCAAATTGAGCCAAAGTTTAACACAAAGGTGAACGACTGACCAGTCGAAAGAGAGACATTGCCAAATGCGAGGGTGTTCCTCGGAGGGAAACTCTTCAGAGAAAACTTCACACTAAAATTAAGCAGGAGAGCCTGTGAGAGAGGCGAATTAAAAACAACAAATGAGCAGGTCGACTCAATCCCCATAGCAACCATGAAAATTCATTAGGAGAAGAGTTATGGCAACAAATTCAAAGCCACTAAAATTCACCATGCCTGAGAATGCCAATGAATTTTTATGGCTGGCCCAACCAGTAAATGCGTGAACATAGAGAATAAAATATACATGACTGCCTGCAATCCACATGTCAGAGCTCATAACAAGGTGACAGTGCCATTCTAAGGTTGTAAAGGCATATATATGGAGGGAATACATCGTCGAACATTGATGGTGCTTGTCACACACGCGAGAAGGCCTTCCTTGGAATGACACCCAACCATTATGGGATTGCATGCCTAAGAGAACTTGCACATAGAGACTATTAAAAATGTTAATGCTTGCTTTACCTGGAAATTTAATGATTTGTACCTTGGTTTGGATGGAGGCGCATGACAGGCCAAATGGACTGAGCATTGAGAAATTTTTATCATGTTTATGACGTCATGCGTGAATCATCAATTCCATTGGGGGTATATATATATGAATTGCATTACAAAATATAATATATCTAGTATGCCACTCAATTTTATAACATAATTATCGCATAATTTTTTTATGGGGAAGATTGTCAACAAACATTAGTAGGGGAAAAAATCAAGGGGATGATGGGAGATGTTATTTCCCTTGCGCTAAATGCGAGGGCTTACATCACATTTCTAAAAGAAACAACTAAAAGACATTGTAGGAAACATGAGTACATTGAATGGGGACTGAAGGAATATCGTCTCTTGGTAAGCTATATTAATTATTTATTGTTTTTATATTAATCTTATTTGTAAAATTTTATACTGTTATAATATTTTTTATGCAGACTAATTTTGCATGATTTTTTGTAATTATAAAGTTAAGCTAGCCCACTAGTCGGTATTTGAATGCCCCAATTAGTAGTAGAAATGATGTTGTACAAGTCGAGGAACATGGAGCAAAGATTGAAGACCAAGTTAATGATCCTGTGGAAAAATATGAGAATAATAACATATTTCAATATGATGGGACAAATGAATTGATCCAAGGGTTGTTCGCTCAAGGATTTAATGATGAGGATAAGGAGAATTACTACAAGGAAAATACATTGTAGAAGATGTTATAACGAAGGCTTTTGGTGTTATAAAATTGGAAAAAATTATTAAAAAAGCCTCCGCTAAAACATTCGTTTGCGGTAGTGGATGTTTTAGTGGCAATTACAATGGAACTTCATCATAACTGAAAAACTCTGGTCGGTCGGAGGTTTTATTGGATGTTTTTTTAGCGGTGTGCTTCATGGAAAAATAACACCGGTGCGCTAAATATATAAAAGCACTAGGCTTGTATACGTAACTAAAAATCACAGAGGCATTGAATGAAAAGAACATTAGTGATTGAAATTTATACTGACTGATGCATATATATTAAAAAACGCCCCAGGACGTTATTTTCAGGAATGACATTGGGGCAGGAAGAAAAAAATTGTAGACCTGATGCTTTTATGTGAACTCGCTACGACGATGCGTATGATTTGTATAAAAGCAACAATGCACTACTGATATAAAATAGATGATGTTATTAATTTGAATCATATGCACCAAGTTGGAAATAATATTTTGTAGCACTGGGGCATTAGTTCTATGAAAGCATTAGTTCTTTAAGAATGACAATGAACCGAGGCATTAAATGCAAAAAATACTGGTGCTTGAAGAATATAACACTTCGGTATTGTCGTTTTTAGAAAAGGCACTGACCATGCAAAAATATTTCCATAAGAATGCTTTTAGATAGAATAACACACAAGTGCATCTTTATATTATAGACACCGATTTTTTGTATGAGATTTTCTCTTTTTTAGAAACATCGACCCATGACAGTGAAATTATTTTGATTTTTAAAATCCGTCCTTCATCGAAAAATCGACATATATCTTATAAACGTATTCATATAAATTTAATTTTGATTAGTGAATTTGTATATGATGTTTGGATTAATTTTTTATATTATCATATTTCACATCTCTTCATTATAATATTTAATCATCCATATATTTAATTAGTGGTGTAAAATCTCACAACGTCATTGGATAATGCAATAGAATAAAATTAAATGTATTTTATTATATATCAATAAGAGGCTCTTTGTCATACAAAATATGACAGTTATTGCTAACCCCTTGTCCTTCAATTGAGACACTATGTCCATTACATTAAACAAAATGTCTGATTTTCACAGACAATTATTTCAAAACATACAACTTGTATTGATATCCAAATAGATAATCATTCTTCGTTGGAACTATTGTCAGTGCTCGAGCTACTTCCATGACTTGGTTAATTATTTAGATGAATTTTTTATTGATTGCATCAATTGTTTTCATCTTCTTGATTTTGTTCCATCTGCAAACATAAAAATAAAGTGAAATGCGCGTATCTACATTGGTGAGAATAATGAAAATTGAAATAAATAACATACATCAAGGTAAATTGAATAACAATGTACAACAAGTGGCTCATGAACTATACACATGGTTTCAAAACCAAGTCTCATGCTTTGTTGCAACAACTCTTTTGTTGGTGTAGTTCCATACTTTGTTTCCTGCAAGTTTTATACCCCATTATAAATCATAGATTTAATATAAATAATTTTTTTGTTATATTAATTATAAATTCAAAGAAGTAAAACAACATAGATACTTAAAAATTTCACAATTAATTTTTGATATGCCAACATATACTCACAACACATATTTAACCTAATGTTAATCAATTCTTCGGATGACTCCTCTTTCTATGTTAGCACATATTTAAAGACATTCAAGTATCGTCGATGCAAAACAACTTAAAATATACAAAAAATGAAACCTTGAGTTGTTATAAGGAAATATTAAAAATTATTCACAAACTTTGATATCAACCAATTTCTTCTTTGTCGTCCTATTTTATGTGCTAAATGAGTTCCATTTTGTTTTCTTTTCTGCAAGAAAATACTAGAAAATTAATATTTAATGCTAAATTATTTATTTATATGTACAAATTCAATCATGAATACATACATTTGAAAGACGTTGTTGAGATGGCTCCTCCTGTGATGCAAATATGTCCATTTTTTTTACCATCTCCTCGTACACTTTTTTGGACATTCCTATTGGCATGTTTCACATATCAACTTGTTGATCCTTTGGGATTTTCATAATCTTCCTAAAAAAATTAATAAACTATTTTTATATTGATATATGAAAACTAAATATAACAAAATTGATATTAATAAATGAATGGTTTATTGTAATATATACATATAATTATAAAAAATCATTTTAATTAGGAGTATTACCTTTTGAATGATTTTTTTTTTGTTGTTGTATGTTTTTGTTATTGTAAGCCTCACAGGTCTTTTTAACCATTGCTCTAGAAACGCTTCTTGTAGTTTAGATATAATTTGATTCTTAGAATCATTGAATTTATTTTTGTATTGTAAGTGGAAAGTATGTCTATACATTCGTTCCACTATATCCCTTAATTTTGTAAAAAAAATTCCCCCTTTCATCAACCTCCAACATCACTCCAGATGAGCGAAGGACCAATTCATCGTTATTTACATGTTTTATAATTTTTCTTTTCTTAGAACGACAATGATATTTTCTTTCATTGTTGCTCCATGTAGAACATTAAACATATATGAATTAAAATAGTGTTTGAAACATGTTATCTAATATTCTTAAGTATATTATTAATGAAAAAAAAAAAAAAATCATATTCAATAATATTTCTTCATTCACCTAATTCATCCTTCTGCAATTTTTTCTATCTGGATTTTACGCTCTTCTCACTTAGATTAGAAATAATTTTATCAACCTTCTTCATTTTGTGGCTCTTCATGACACACATTAACACATAAATATTAGTTAAACTTACATATACTTCACACATACTAATTTTGCAAAGAATTTACAAATAAATTTCATTTTCTACTATCCTGGATATGCTATCATTGTGTCAATCAAAATTTTTGTTACTTGACAACTTCTCAGACATTTTTTGCCAATATACAACTTGTAACATTCAATACATAAGTCATTAAATATATTTTATACATAAATCAAATAATTTTCAACGAAAAAGAGCTCTGGTAATCGGTGCAGTTATTTGAATGAGCACCCCAGTGTGTTTAATTGTTCAACATCGACAACAAAAATTAACTTTTTATAATAATTTTAAATTATGATGGTGTGATTTGTAACGATAAAAACACTTCCATCACTTAACCATGTTATTTGGCGAAGGCAAAATAGTGTGTTATTTTACATTAGGTGCACTAATAAAAAAACTAGACATGATCGACAAAATTCAATGTGATATGTAATGATAGAAGCACCACCAACACCAATGCGTTATATTACATAGGGTGCACCAAGAAACAAACACTATTTTAAAAAAAAGTGGATATGGCCGATAGGGTTTGGATCTAATTCAATAAGTGATCCCCCTACTTTACATGTCAAATTCCCTATATATAGTAAGCACACAAACGCATTAAATATAAAATCCCTAAAATGAAAAACCCTAATTGTGAAGTGGTAGAGAGAGTTAAACCCTAAGGTGAAATTTTGCAATCACATAAGAAAAAATATGCAAGGGTTTAAGGTAAGTATTGATTTTTTTTGTTTTTTCTCTAAAATTAATTAAATCTAAATAGGAACAAAGATCACAAAAAAAATTACTAGTTAAATCAATAGTAATTTTTTTATTATGCAGCGTTTTTAATTTTTTTTTCTAAATTTTGAATAAATCTAAGAGAAATTATAATTTTTTTAATAGTAAAATTTAAATTTTTGCTCTGGAGGATTTTGAGTGAATCACCATACCTTTCAAATTCTGATATTTTATGTGGTTCTAAAATATTTTGTTGCTATACAATGCTCCTAGTATGTCTCTTTTGCATATTATCTCTCTTTTAATTAAACTTTAACAAAAATTGTAAAAACATTTATTTGTAAAATCAACAATAAAATTTAAAACTTTTACTATGCAGGGTTTTCAATGAATCACGATACCTTTCAACTTTTGATCTTCTGAATAGTTCGCTTCTCCAAAGTATTCTTTTGTTGCACAGTGCTCCAGGCATGTCTCTTGTGCAAATCACTCGCTTGAAATTTTGGGAAAAATGATGAAATAACAAATACATTTTTACTATTTAAAAGACTTTGTGAAATTAGATTTCGAAAAATCAATTGTCGCTCATTTTTCAATTTAAAAAAGGAAAAAAACTTGCGTTTGTTTTTTTTCACTTAATTCGAACATTGGTGCGTTCGATAGTAAAGAGCGTCGAAATTGTCGGGGTGCCAAATTTTCTAAACACACCGACATGATAGAATTTTTTATTTTTTTTTCAAAATCCTAAAATGGTGCGATTAATTTTTTAACACAATGTTGTGATTTGTATTTAAATCCATCAGTGTTGTAATTGTTATCAGAGCATCGACATGGTATAATTCGTTTTTATTTTAGAAATCTCGGAAATAGGTACGGATCGATGTTGTTTTATTTAAATGCATTAGTGTTGTTTTTAACAAGTGTGCTGAAATGATAGAATATTTTTTATTTTCGAAATTCTGGAAACTGGTGTGGTTATTATTTTAACACCCCAGTGCGGTTATTATTTAAACGCATCATCACGATTAGTCTTGATAAGAGCACCGATAGGGTTTAAAAGCTATTTGAAATTTTGTTTTCACATAAAATGACATATTCATCTCAAATTATCCTTTAGGACACATCCACATGAGTTACAATAGTTCATAATATACGTTTTCCGCTTAAAGTTGCCTTATTATTGAAAAATGGTTTGAAAACTATATTGAAGTTCAGATTGTGGTTATATGGTTCTCAAAATTAATTTTAGATATGTACACAAAATTTATTTATGATTTTTCTCAAATGCAGAGAGAAATTTTCATAATATCAAATGTCCAATTCTTCAAATTTTAGGTCGTTCCATATTGTTGATCAAATTACTTCATGGAGTTCTCCCTTTCCATCTCCAGTAAGTTCATATTTTATTTATACTTCGATTATCTATTTTTTTAATTGTAGAAATATGGTTATAGAATTGCAACTACTAAATAGATTTAATCTAAATCACAAGACACAATTCTTACTAATAATTTAGAAAAACATTCACAAACACGCAACAATCACATACACAAGTAAACAAATTTATCTAGGGGAAACCAACTAGTAAAACAATTTAGGCATGCTTGCATTAATCAAATGAATATAGAATGTATTAGAATTTTTTGCACACTTTGAGCACAACCTGCAAGTGAATAATTGTTCTCTATGCTCAATGAAAAACTCTAACCTAGAATTAGTCAATTTATTCCTCCACTTGAGCTCCTATTTCCTTGCAAAAATCCTGAGGAATTTAGTCGATATTTTTTTAGGAATTTCTTCCAAATTGGTTGTGCAATTCCCAAGGATTGATCATTGATTGTAAGCAACACTTGTACACTCAATACTAGTCTACAATTGATGTTACACTGCCTTAGAATCTCCACCACATGGGGAAATTGAATTCTCTGCATGCATTAGCTATTTTTGGTTGATTGATCAGTTAACTAGATGATCACTGAGTTAGACTACTATTGCATTGCACAACCAACCTCCAACTAGTTCCATCAACAATTAGAACTATTTTAACTGAATACAACTGGAAATAACTGAACTGTATTGCTACAAATTAGCAATCAAAAATTCAGAACTGAACTCCAATCCATTAAATTGAATTTACAAAGCTAATTGGGTGAGAAGAGCCATGTCACCTTAGTTAATTACCTCCAAGTTATCTTTTGATGTGGAAATTTTGAATTTTATCAGTTTGACCAAGGCAAAGTCAAATTGAGTCTTTCTTGCTACACTTCTCAACACTCCCTCTTAGCAAGAAATGGATTTTCAACCACCCCTATCGTGCACCTGTGGAATTTGAACTTCCTTCTTGACAAAGCCTTTGTCAAGATGTCAACATCTTGTTCCTCTGTCATAATGTATTGTAGAAACATTATCCTCCTCTACACATAATCTTGTAAATGATGATACCATATCTCTATATTCTTGGATCGGTTGTGAAATGCCAGATTATTAGAGAGCTTAATGTAACTTTGATTATCAAAATAGATCACAGTTGGATCAATCTCCTAACCAAACAGTCCCACAAGTATCTTCCTCATCTAGATCACCTCACATGCTGCTTGAATTGCAACCATGTATTCAGCTCCTGCAGAGCTGAGCACCATAGAACTATGGTTCTTGTTGTACCAGGAAATTATTGTGGACCCAACAATACTTTTTTTACCTAATGTACTCTTGCATTCAGATGGAATCCCTGCCCAATCTGCATCTGTAAAGCCACACAAATTCACTCCCTATGTCTGTCTGTACCATAATCCATATTGGTTAGTGCCTCTGAGGTACCGTAAGACATGCTTTGCTCCCTTACAATAAAATTTGGTCGCCCTAACCATAGCTATCTAGGCTATAATCTTCTGAAGGAATAAGCTTGGAATAGATGAGATATTGAATGCTAAAAAATGAAAGGAAAGAGACTGTACTAGTGATTTATAATGTTTAAGATGGTTGGAAATAGAGTGTAAAGTATTTCTTACCTTCTTAACAATTATTTCAGAGTCTCCAAATACCTTAATATACTTCACACCAAGATCAATTGCTTTGGTTAAGCCTTGAACTAGTGCCCGCACCAGTGTTATTTGTGCATTCAAATTCAAGTCTGCATGTAAGCATATTTTTTCACCTTCTGGATTGATTAATATACACCCTGCTCCTGCTCCTTCATTGGATTTTGACCCATCAAAATATAAAGTCCAAAATAAAGTATCACTACAAGGCTTATCTATAGTATTTACACACTTGGAATATTTAGTCTGAGAAAAAAATTTGAATATAGGAATTAACTAAATTGGTAAGAAATGGAGACTTTAGAGCATTAAAATTCTCGAAGAAGGATTCAATCGAGTAATTTCCAAGGATAGTATTAGTAAAGGCCATGGGTTCATTTTCTTCTTTGAATTCAGTTACTAAATGTTTTAAATGTTTTTCACGATCTACCCTAATTTGATTTGGCTTACCATTATGGGGAAGCTACATATGAGACCAATCGGTAGCAAAATAGCCATGAAGCTTTTCTAACCAATCTTTGCTTAATATTAGACCATAGAAATCTAGTATATCAGCAACTAAGATATCAATTACTTGATGGACCTTTGGATTGGATGCTAATCTGATAAGGATTGAATTCATCTCTCCTAATACTTTAAAAAAATTTCTATCTAATTGTACAATATGCACTGCTGAATTATGAGGATATATATTCAATTTGAGACAAACAAAATATGGCATAATGTTTGATGAAGCTCTAGAGTCAATTAAACAATTATGTACATTTTTTTTGAATAATTCAAAAGTTAAAAGAAAAGGAGGGGTATGTGAATTGGATCCGTCACCTATTAAAATAACATCACTTGCATCAATTTTATCAGGTGAATCGTTAGGAGGCTTACATGTTCCTTTAGTTTCTTTCGAAGTTAGAGGCGCATGCAAGAGTGTAGCGAGAAATGCATTCAATTCTTTAAGAAATTTTTTGTTGTTGTTGTTTTAATTTGCTCAGTTCATAGAGAGAAATGTTTGCTCTAATTTTCTTCATATATTCCACTAAATTGTATTCAATGGTATCAGAACCACTAATATTTTAGAGGTAGATGGAAGGGTTTAAGAGGAAGGATTTGTTTAAGTAGAATTATTTTTATTTAGTACTTTATCCTTAACGACAAAGGATGAAGTTTTTTTCTTTTGAGGTGATTGAGGAAGATCGACAAAAAATTTACTTCTAGTATTTACTGGAAGTGCCTCATGTTCATTTTCATCATTAGAGGTTGGGAGAATAAAATCCCATAGTCCATGAACTTTGACTATTTCTTCTTCTTGAGATTCTTCAGCAAATGATATTGTTTCATCATGATCCTCATCTTGATCTGATTCAACATTAGAGATCACATTTGGGGGTTGAGAAGACCGAGTTTTCTTAAAAGATCTAATAGGTTTCTTTGAAGAAGATTCAAATACTTGTATTTTTATATCAACCATATCGTTGGACATGGTTTCAGAACCTTTTGTAACCCCTCAATATCATAGGGGTCTTTAGATGATTTCTTTTTGGATTCATATTTAAAAGAAACTTTCTTAGTTTTCCTATCTTCTTGAGAATTTTTCTTCTCTAAATCAAGTGTTCTTTTTTCAACAGAAAGAGATCCTTTCACATTCTCTACCAATGTAGCCTTAATATCTCTATCTACAAAAATAGTAATATTAGAAGGAACAGAGGATATATACCATTCTATTTGCACGTCTACTCCAAGCTTAGATGTGGTTGGGATTTTGTTGACCAATTTATAAAATATGGAATTGAAGTCTTTGATCTTTTCACCTGTATTTGATTTCAAATGGGAAAGATCATTGATAAGTGTTGCAGTAGTGCGGTCATCTCCAAATTTAGTAAGGAATTGTTCTTTGAAAATATCCCAACTAGTAACTGTGTCCGATGGTAGTGAGAAATACCATGATCCAGTTGATCCTTGAAAAGTATAAGGAAATAATCTAAGTACACAATCTTCCTCTGTAACTCCATTAAGATTTATGGAAAGCATTAAATTATGGAGATGCTCATCTGCAGGTAATCCATCATCCGGATTATAGCTTAGGTAAAGGATGAAGGGGCCTTGGTAGTGGAATAGCTCCAAGATTTTTCCAAGGTCTATTATCCATTGTATGAAGAGGGGGATTGGGTGGTCCTAAAGGAGGATTTGAAGTAGAAGAAGTAGCTCCAATAATAGTTGAAGGTATGGAAGAAACAATTATGGAACTAATATTACTTGTAATAGTAGTTGTAGAATGAGAAGAAGAAGAAGGATTAATGATCAAGGAAGAACTTGTTTGAGAAGATGAAGGAGAGGGAAGAATGACTGATGTTGTTGGAGAGGTAGAAATAGATTGAATCTCACTAGTTGATGATTTTGTTTCAGAAATGGGAGTTTTCCTTCAATGAGAATGAAGAGGAATTTTGAAAGCGATAACTCCAATTTTTTCACTCTTAGATCGAGTTAATACACCAGTGCCTTCAAAAATCGAAGTGACACTTCCTTCTGAGGCTTCCGAAATATAGGTTATTTTTGCTGAAATTGAAATTTCTTCCAATTTTTTATCAACGTATGTACTTCAGGTGACTCTAGAGTATATTCTAAAGGGATTTCTTTATGAATAGAACTAGGAGATTGAGGAGGAGAATGAACAACTTCTAATTTATGAGTAGGAGATTTTGAAACGGGACTAGAAGTTGTGGATTTGGAGGGAGAATGACTTTGGTGATGGTTTTTACTTTTTAATTTAAGCTTTGGTGCCACTCATAGTTAAATGCCCTCCTTATAGCGCCAAATATGTTGAGGCCCCGAAAATCAGTGCAACAACATCGGGGAAAACCACCTGGTCGGGGACTTGAAAACCGCCCCTTTTCCATTTGGAATGGTGGCTTCAACTGGATTTGTGGGACCAATTTCCCAATTTAATATAGTTGGAATGAATGAATGGTTTTATCTCTAAGTAGAATTTGATATATGGAATTATAAGCAAGCTTTCAATAAATAGTAAATCTATCTATTTATATCTATATGTCTAAATCTATCTCTATCTATCCCGACATGAAACCTTTTCCTTGTGCGATCTAAAGAAATAATCATTCAATGAGTGCAAATAAAGATCATACATTCATCTAGAGATACGAAAGATATTTAAGATAATTGATTTAACTAAGATGAAGCTTATATCACAACTTTTACAAAACGTAGGTATTGCATATAGATATAAATGATAACATAATAACACGTTCAAAAGTGAATTGATGTCAAACTATATTCAAACAAATATGTATGTTAAACACACGCATGGCTAACAAGAAAGTAAACACACAAGGAGAAAGATAAGCATGAGTTATCTTATTATTCATATAGATGTACATTTATATTACATTGGTGTGACCCTTGGATTCCACATTCCAAGGTCACTTAGACTCCTTTATGACTGTTCGACTTCCACACCTACCCATAGGTGCCCAACATTCCCCCCCTTAATCCGAAGGGGTATGTGTGAGTCCAAGAAGAGAGTTGTAATACAAATGTGCAAAGTATGCATGGCAGCACTTAGGCTGAATCATCTCTCTGAAATGTTGGCATAAAGAGGTGGTTTAAGGATGACCACCAACACTGGAACGCTTAGTGCAGTTCTCAGAACTCTTCCAAATCTGGCAAGAAGCTGAGGGCTTCTGCTAGAGGAAGTGTCCCTCATATTTGAAGAGGGAGACCTTCCACTTAGAAGTAGGGAGATCTACAACCTGCGATGGTTTAAGGATGACCACCAACTCTGGAATTCTTAATGCATTTCCTAGAACTCTACCAAAGCTGGCAAGAAGTTGAAGTCTTAGAGGAAGTGCTCTGAATTCTTTAAAGAGGAAGAATATCAACTTCACATAGATGGTTTAAGGCTGTCCACCAACCAAAGGAATGCTCATGGGCATTCATGTCTCTGGCTACAAATCTGAATCTGGAATTAGATATTGTGGCTTAGGCTCGCTTGAACTGTTGTGTCTCTGGCTACAACTCTGAATCTGGAACGAGAGATTGTGGCTTAGGCTCGCTTGATGTGGCATCGAAGCTTGTAGATGGCTGTCATTCCTCCGGCCCCCCCCCCCCCCCCCCATGTCAGGTACAAGGTGATATGATGGGGAAAACTCAACTGTAATATCGTTCAATATTCTAGAACAAGTTCTGACATGCGACTTACACATCTTCTTCTCTGTTGATGCCCATTGCAGGAGGCTTGTTTCTAAAGAATTTGTGTGAAGAATGGGTGTGCCGACCACAGTACTTTAATGGGTGAAGATCAAAACAATTATCTTTCATATGGCCAACGCGATCATAGTGTTGGTATTTTACAATATGTTGTTGCTGTTGTGGAAGAGGAGCAGGATCTGGAATAGCTGAAGGTGAACTGTCATGAAGAAATCAGACACTGAAATTTGATGGGCTTGGAGTAGTCCGGAATGTGAAAGGACAACTCTTTGTCATATCCAAGACCAGTTCTGTGCTTGTTGTGGACAAGCTCTTCCCAAGGTTTGATGATGGGCTTGGGAGGTAGAACTCGAGCTTCTACATCTGCATACAAATCTACTTTTGAACTAGGCACTGAATGTGAATCGACTGTAACATTACTGACTTTCTATTTATGGGAGTCTATTTTAATTTTCTGAACAAAAACAAGTTCAGAATGATGACTCCACTGTTGTAATTCTGCTTGTTGAAGCTAATATTCAAGCTGCAAAAATTCAATCTTTTCTTGTGCATTATGTAGATAATGTCAAAAAGAGTGTCTTTGCCGATGTTTGTTATCCCATCAACAATGGAATGTATTAAATTATTCAACAATTCTATTGCATCATCAATCCCAACCATCTCTTCTTCTTCTTCTCTTTTTTTTTTTGTTTTTTTTAAAGGAAAAAACTATTCAACCTATACCATCCACCCCGAATAAAAAATTCTAACACATTAATCAAAGAAGATGCCAACATACACAGTCTTCAAAAATGATTTAATGCACCTTATGCTCTACAAAAGAAACTCAGTTAAAAAAAATTCAACTGACTGACAACAATGCACAGAGATAATTTTGCACAATGGCCAAAATACACTATTGGAAATTTTCACTCTTGGCCCCTTAAAGGAATAATCTCGACAAATAGAAATGAGACAACTTTGCTTATTGATACACAAACAATCTGGACTCTAAAGGATCAACAAATCGGCCTTCTTCTGGTGATGATATGGATCAATAAGCTCGAACTTCCAAGAATTTAGATCTCGACCTCCTTAATTAAAGAAACTCAACCCTCTGAAATTGATCTTTGGCAAATGGATATTAAACACTCAATAAATAACTCATCAATTAAACTGGTGTACTCGACCTCCCTGGTTAGATGGCTTCTCGACCTCAACAAGAGATCAAATTCGACACATTAAATCCAGCCTTAATAATGCCCAGAACTCGACCTTCTTAGAATAAAATATTCATCCTTCAATAATTATAAATTCGCCCCCAGAAACACTGATAAATAGCTTGCTAAATTAGACCAGGTCTATTACACAGAATTTTTTCACCGTCCCTACAACCCCTCGTCCTGTACATTGGAGGACTATTCTTGTGACCTGTGAACAGTAAAATGTCCTGAAAACTCCTTCATGGCATCCTCCTACATAAGGACAAACATTCTCCTGAAGAACATTTCCTCTGTAAAACCCTAAAAACAGATGTTTTAGCCTTAGCGCGACTAGCCAGTTCATCCCTCACGCCAATAGGGAAAATTCACACTAGAGGGCGCACCAGTTGGCGCTCTGTCCCTGTGTTTCACTCGCACCAAGCCTATTAAGGAATGTTTTTTAAAAATAAATGGCGGAAGTTTGATTCTAACAAACTCCAGAATGAATCATCAAAAGAAGTTGAGCAGTTTGGCTCCGGATCTCCATGTTTAGGAAGTGATTTTCCACCTCTCATGGAACCTTCCTAAGAGATAGGACCTATCCCATGATTATAGGGATCCCAACTTCCCTTCCTCCATCTATAAAATCTTGCCCTCTCCATTTGAAAGCTAGTTGAACTTTTGGGAAGGAAATGATAGCTTAGTGACGATCAAGAGAAAATCTGAGGAGAACCCTGTGAGAGAGAGAGTTCTGTCAAATCCCTGATGAGCTTTGTTGAGACCTACTCCGCTGCAAGCCCCGTTGAAGGAAGCTCATAGCGTCAGATCATTTGGTTGTAATCTCCCTTTTTGTCATCTATAATATAAGCGACTTTGATTTTGGTTCTATTCGTGTGTCTACTCTTTTTTGTAATGTAACGAATTATATTTTCTCTGACTGATATATAGTTATACGCTTTGAATATTACGTTGTATGTCATCGTTTCTCTGCATGTGTACAGGTATCCAGACGTGTCAAATGGAAGGATTTTGATCTGTCAGGCTAGGTACGAGGAGCGCTGCTTCTTCCTCAACAACAACAGCGTGGGATTTGAGGTAGGCTACTTATCGCAATCTTTGTCTTTCTTGTAACTAGGAACCAACATCATTGCGTGATTTGATTGTTGCTAGACCCAATCTAGGGCTAGTGGGATCGCCTCTGTCCACAGAGGGGATTTACCTCTACAACAATTTGGTGACTCCACTGGGGAACAGTGGGAGTTAGTCCTTCCTCCTTTGGGTTGCTTTTTGGCTTTTGTTTGATTTGTTTGCTTTTCTGGTTCACCTTCCTTGGTGTTAAACCCCTGTTTAGCCCCCAGAAGACCAGATCCAGTCTCTGTTTGTCCATTTTCATCATTTTTCTAGGGTAAAATCGATTGGTGCAGTTTTTCCCTTGATAGTCGCGCCAACTGGCGCTTGTTGCTAGTTAGGCCCCCGCGCCAATGCCTTTTTGGCGCAGATTACAGTCAAACAGGCACGCCAACTCTGCTTGGTGTTAGGGTTTGCTTGCTTTTGGCCTCTCTGAGATTGAGTTTGGGTCCTGGTGTCATTTTTATGATTGATTGAGTGCCTTGAAGTCATTTTTTACTATGTTTGGCCCTCGTCCTCCGGTTGTTTTCCCTTTACTGTCAGTTTTGGATTTTAGCCCTAGGGATTCTAGGTGCTTTAGTGTGCTGAGCCTCCCATGGGAGTTTTGGGTCCTTGCTTTCCCGGTCAATTTTGTTTTTGCTTCTCTGCATTCCTCTTGTTTAATCCCATTGAATCATTGCGTTTATTGAGTGATTGCCTTCTCTTTCGTTCAATCTCACTTTGTGTTGCTCCAAGCCTAGTTCACACGGTTTTTTTGAGTCTCTTTCGATATTCTTCTTCACTTTGAGGGATTTCATCATCGGTTTGAGTCTTGATTGTGTGCGTTTGAATTGAGTGAACTTGTTTGTTTCAGATCTCTCTTTGTCATTTTTCGAATTGGTGTTTTCATTAGTTTTTCATTCATTTAGTGCATTTTCTCTAATATATTGAAAAATACAAAAACAAAATCTTTTGCATTTTTATTGGCATAGTGAAAATTGAAAGCTCTTTTGCATTACTAGTGTTATATAACTCTAGAGAGAAGTTTTCTAGTTTCATTAGCTTGCATTGGAAACAGTAGTGGATGTTTTTGTGTGTTCATTTTGTTATCATTTGAAAGCTCTCAACTTTCCCGTAGATAGCTCTTCATTGAACAAAATGATATTTTGTGGCATGTAGTTTGCATCTAGAGATTTTATGAGATCCAACATTTGATAGGGCCTTGAAATTGAAATGTAAATTGAAGATCAACTTTAAAATTTATTGAATTAACCTAAGGCAACATTGAAACATTAACATAACATCTAGTAGTATAAGGTAGAGACGTGTTCCGACGTCTTTAAGCCTAGCAGCTGTCGCTCGCCATCTGGCTATAGACAGCGCTATTACAGACTTGTGCTCCCTGTACCATCGCGTATATAAAGGGAGATCCCATTAGGTTGCAATCCTTTATCTGTAGGAAGCTGAGTTTGCTGCCTTTTACCCGTGATATACTGGACACAACATTCGGGGAGATTACTTGCACGTACGTTAAGTCCTTGGTTGATTTCTTTTTCATTTTTACCAAGGTGTATATGGGAGTTCACGGATATTTGGTACACCCATTTACCTAGATTACCAGAGCAGTCATTTTGATCTTTACTGACTCACTAAACTTGAAAAGATCATCGAGCGCTTGTCCTTTCATGCTTGTTTCCAAACTGAAAGTGATAGAGTCATCTTTTACTCGTTTCTAGACTCTTAAAACATGAAACAGTAAAGTTTCTAGTTTCAATGTCATGAAATTAATCACCTACGATCACACTCCCATTTAGAAATTGATTTTTTCGGCCTGTTTTTATTTGCCTTGGTTTTTGCCTGTGTATCCTTGTTTTTGATCTCTTCCTCTTTTTTGCTACAGTCACAGTGGTGGAACCATCAGTTTCGTCTACTAGTATTCCTCGATTCATCAGAGGTCTCCCAGTCCTCTGCTGAGCATCAGCAGCTCGTTGTATCCGAGTTTCCCGACGGGGAACCGGTTATATTTGAAATTCCCTTTGGAGGACCAGTTGACTTCAATTAGCCCTTGTCCAATGCTTGGTTTGGATTTGGAGTAGGGGAACACTTCCCTCCTCTTACATTGGGATCACCCTTTTTGGCTATTGTCATACCTCCTAGTCCCCATCGTCTTTTAGAAGATCTTATGGCAGGGTCAGATATGGACTCATCCAGTCCTACTCCTAGTGAGGGAATTCCTACTTCTGGTGAAGAGTAACAGCTTTTTCCTGAAGACATCCCCGAGCCTTTAGTTATGTCTTCACCTGGTCCATCGCTCCTAGCTAGATATAGGTCTTTAAGTTAGGTCATGGCCACCATTGCCTCTATAGGAGTATCGACTCCGTCCACGAGACCAGCCATTCCCACGTTAGGGATGTCTCCATTGATACCTCTCACGACATCTCCTTTTGTTACATCGGCACCTGTTAGACCTACTATCTGCGTCGCTGCGTCTACGCCTGTTGTCATTATTCAGTCAATTAGGACCTCGTCAGTTCTTGAAGACGTTTATATAGCTTCTGCTATTCCAAAGAATATTTCTCCCAATGAGTATTAGCTGTCTTTATAGTCGTCAATCTACAAGGTTGGTCAGTCCTCTCAAGATCTTAACCATCCTTACTTTTCCAATTATGGAGCAGATGGTGCCCCGATCTATGTATTTCCATATCAATATGATGAGCAAGGAAACCCCCTTCATTTTCTTGCTCATGAGGCTTATCAGTATATTAACGGTTTTCTATCTACCCAACCTGGGCAACCTTCTAGTCAACAAGGGAAACCCTTTTAGGGACAACCTTTGTTTCAGCAAGGATATGCTCCCAGCCCACAAGGACAACCCTTCTAGGGACAACCTTCGGCCCAGCCAGGTTATGCGTACGACCCGCAAGGACAACCCTTACAGGGACAACCTTCGGTCCAGCAGGGATTGTTGTACGGCCCGCAAGGACAGTCTTACAATCCTCAAGGTCAACCTATGCAGCCTTACCCTATGGTCTAACCAGGGCAACCTCAAGGACCTACAGGGCAACCAGGGTATCAACCTGGACCTCCATATGGTCCTGGGGGGAAAACCCATCCTTCTCAACTATTGGTGCAACCTCAGCAACCTCATTTTCCAATTGGTCAAAATGTTGCACAACCAGGGCCATCTTATGGTCCTGTCACATGTCAACCTGGTTATTAGGCACAACCTGGCCCACTCCCGCCATCAGGCCAACCTGCTCAGCCAAGGCAACCTGGTTTCCCTCATCAGCCAGGTCAACCTGTTCAACCAGGACAACCTGCACAGCCAAGTAAGCCTGTTCAACCAGGAAAACCTGCACAACCTGTTAACCCTGCTCAACAGCCGATCTATTCTATTCCACAACCGAATCCACATGTGCGCCCGACTTATCAAACTCAGCAGGGTCCCACTTACCAGCAGCCCGTTCGACCCCAAGGCGACTATTAACTTCAAGTTCAGTCTCGACTGGTTTACAACTCGCCCCAAGGTTATGGTTATTACCTTCAACAACCAGGCTACACTTATACTCCGCAGTCAAATCCATACACTGCTCAAACGATGTCTACGTATAATCAGAATCAGTATCCTGGTTATCAACCCCCGTATCCTGGTTTTCAGCCGCCATATCAACCCAATTATATGGCTTATACTCCCTATGGTCAGAATCCTCTAGGACAGAACCAATGGGGGCATAGTTATGCTCAACCAGGCTGGAGTACAGGTATAGGTCCTTATCGGGGGTCTGGCATTCCTTTTAACCCTCAATTGCCTTTTCTTGCCACGTTGGAATTACCGGACGTGTCCAAATTGACAAATGATCCGATTCTTCAGAATCCATATTTGCCTCTGGTTCTGATGAAGGTGCCTGGTTATTGTCCTAAATTCGAGGGTAAATTTGGAGAAGATCCCCAAGCACATGTGATGACATACCATTTGTGGTGTTCTTCGAACTCTTGGATAAATGACTTGATTCGTCTACATTTTTTCTAGTGCACTCTCACCGGTGTTGCTGCTAAATGGTACATAGAACTACCCTGTGGTATTTTTCAAGATTTTAATACTCTAGCTATGGCATTCTTGGCACATTTCCAGTTACCGGTTTTCTATGAATTCGGGACGCATCTCCTGACATCTTTGAAACAGGACAAAGCCACTCATATTTCAAATCATATTTAGGAATGGAGATGTCTTCGTCGTTTGATCAAGTTTGACATTCCTTATCAACTTCTAACTCACTGGTTCACTACCTCCTTTGTCAACAAGATTGCGCAAGACATTACTATGGGGGCACGTGTAACTGAGGAACAAACCATTGCTCGTGCCCAGTACCTCGATTTAGTGTACTCCTAGTCCGACACATTATACGATATCTTGACTGATGCCCCACGACTAGGGACCTCTAAAGCACTAGCTACCCCATCGGTTGACGGTGTCATTGGTTTCATCTCCCAGACTTCTTGCAAGTCTTCCAATGGGAATCAGAAATCGAATCCTTCCAACAATTCTGCTCCTCAGCCTACTCCAGATTCTGGTAAGACTGCAGAGGTCAATGCCGTTTAGGGAAATCCTGCGGACAAGACTTCCAAAGGGAAGAAGAAGGGCAAAGGCAAAGCCAAATCCGATGCCCCAAAACCAAAATCGTCCAAACCACGTGCTGATGATGGTTCGTAACGAAAGCCGAAGTACCCTTGCCTGATCTGTGATGAAGACCACTACACCAAATATTGTCCCAGACGATCCGAGGTTAGTCAACTTCTTAAGGGCTCTAAGGGAACTCCAACAGTTCTTAAGGAACCTTTTCCATCTCAACATACCCAGATGGTCGAGCAGCCTTCGCCATTTGCACCGTTTGGGTCTCAAGTTTTCATGATGAATGGTGCTGCACCTGTTTCTATTGCCACTCGGTTGAAGGATTATGCCAGATCACGTCAGGCAACTGGGAAAGAAGTCGTTGATGGCCCTCCTACCCCACCTACCTCTGGTCCTCTTGAGATTGAGAAGCCCAATGCTGAACCCGTTGTACGACCACCTTCCAAAGGTGTTCTCCGAAAGTCTTCCTATAATCCAAACGCCTGTGCTACTCAACATTACAGCATTGTTGAGGAATTGGCACAGGCGCCTTCGCAATGTCTACGTTGGAAGTACTTCAGAGTTGTCCATCTCAACAGAAAGCTTTGTTATCTGCGATCAGCGGGATCGATCCTGCCGATTCTAGCCTTCTTACCTTTGATGTAGAGAATTTCGTCCCCCGACTTCCGCACCAGATTTCCCTTGTTATACAAGTCGGCATTAATGACCTCAATATTCACAGAGCTATTGTGGACGAAGGTGCCTCTACCTACATTATGTCATTTTCTTGCTGGAAGGCCATCGGCTCTCCAACCCTCACTTCATCTCCCAATGCAGTCTACCGATCACATTACAAGGTAAGATGGTCAATGTCGAAGTGGAAGTTGTTGATGCCAAACTCAACTAAAATCTTCTACTCAGTCGCAGTTGGACCCATGCCATGTTTTGCGTTCCGTCCACCCTCTTTCGACTTTTGAAGTTTCCACATGAGGGCAAGATTATTACCATCGATCAGTTGTCTTTCTTTACCTCATCCTCCGAGAACAACGTGCCATACGTGGATCAAATTCCTAATCCCCCCGACAGTATAGGACATGGTATTTTCAAGGACCCCGTTCTCATGGGTATTTTTCCCATTCCACCACTAAACACCATTCAAGTCAATATGATCTCTAGGTCAGATGACCCGTGGATCGTCCCTTCTCCTGAAGAGGTTGCCTCTTTTGGAGAATGGATGCCTCTGACCCTAGTTGAAATCAATTATTGCGAGATCATTGCCGCATCAGATCCTCCTCCTGCTGATAATGCTCCTTTGAGCATGGCTATTGATGTTTATTCTCAATCCCCTTGGCTTGGCGATGCAGATTCGCTCGATCCTTTGAGAGAAATTTTTTCGTCTGACGAAGCTATCGTGGAGACTATGTATCTCGAAGATCTACCGTGGAACGATGGACATCATCGTTCCTCGTTCATGCCTGGCCTGGGGGCAATGTCTAATTGTCTCGAGTGTTTTGCATCTCAGATTCCCTCTCTGCCTCTCCAAATGCCAATATTGACTCACGAAGTATTTTCGGAAGGAAATCTGAGTAATATTACCCAAATGATGCCTATCGACATCTCCGTTAAACCGGGGGTCGTCGAGAACATCCATGTGGGAGTCACTTGTTCTCCCAATGAGATTCAAGTGTACACTAGCCTTTTCCGTGAATTCCGTGATGTTTTCTCATGGTCTTATGAAGAGATGCCTGGGATCGATCCCAGTATCGTCGTGCATGAAATTCCCACCTATCCTGGTGCGAAGCTTGTGCACCAGTGTCTGCGTCCAGTGCATCCTCGGAAAGCCGCTGCTATAAAAGCTGAAGTTGAGAAACTTATTAAAGCGGGCTTCATATATCCGATCCCTCTGACAGAGTGGGTTTCCAATATTGTCCCTGTGGATAAGAAGCAGGGCACAATTCTAGTCTGTGTTGACTATCGAGGTATCAATCAGGCTTGCCCTAAGGACAACTATCCCACCCCCTTTATAGATCAGATCATTGATGATTGCGCGGGGAGTGAGATCTTTTCCCTTATGGACAACTTTTTGGGTTATAATCAAATCAATATCCTTCCATCCGATCAACATAAGACCGCTTTCATCTGTCTGTGGGGAACATTTGCCTACAAGAAGCTCCCTTTCAGCTTAAAAAACGCTAGGGCTACCTTCCAGCGTGCCATGTCCTACGCCTTTCACGACATACGTAATGTTGTTCAGCCGTACCTGGATGACCTTCCAGCTCATTCAGCTCTACGCGAAGACCATCCAGAACATCTCCGCCAGATTTTTCTCCGTTGCAGAAGTTACAACATTAGGCTTAATCCTCACAAGTGCATCTTCTGCATTGACTCTGGTCGGCTTTTAGGATTCATTGTCTCTAAGGACGGAATTCGCCTTGACCCTCTCAAGGTCGAGGCTATTGTTAATCTTCCCTCCCCATCCTCGTTGCATCAACTTCAGAGTCTTCAGGGGAAAGAAAATTTATTACGTCGCTTTATCCCGAACCATATAGAGGTAGCTAAAGGGTTTACGCGAATTCTAAAATAGGACGTCCCTTTCTTTTGGGATGAGATTGCTCATCAATCTTTCGATAACCTTAAGACGTTGCTCGTCAATGCTCCATTAATACGTCCTCCAAACTATCATCGCGACTTTACCCTCTATTTGGCTGCCACATTCAGCGCAATTTCCATGGTTCTAGTACATGATGACGATGACGGTAATGAACACGTGGTTTATTATCTGTCTTGGAATCTCGTTGACATTGAAACGTGTTATGCCCACGTCAAGAAGTTGGCGCTGGCCGCGGTCCAGGCCGTTCAGTGGTTTCGCCATTACATCCTGTTGCGCACGGTAACCGTGATTTCCGACTACAACCCCATGACTTACATTTTGTCTCGACAACTGCTGGGGGGAAAGTACTCAAAATGGATTTTGATCCTTCAAGAGTTCGATTTGGAGTTCACTACTGCCAAATTGAAGAAGTCACTGGTTTTTGCTGATCTCATTTTCTCTCTCCCTACCGAATCTGTTCCGTCTCAATCCGAGGATCATATCCCGGACAAAACTCTCTTTCTAATCAGCACTTTCGATCCATGGTATGGTTATGTCATCGTATACCTCCAGACATTGACCTTTCGGTCCGAGTTAACGAAGGTTGCTCGACGCTACGTTCGACATCAGTTGCAACCATATTGCATTGTCGAAGATACCCTATATCGCATTGGAGTCGATTTCATACTCCGCCGGTGTTTGACTTTAGAAGAGGTTGAGAAAGTTCTGAATGACTGTCATAGTGGCACCTGTGGCAATCACATGTCCGGTTATGCTATCGCCTAGAAGATTCTACGTGCGGGCTATTTATGGCCATCTATCTTTAAAGACTGTATTGTTGCAGTCCAAAAGTGTCACGCATGCCAGATCTTCCAACGCAAGATGCATGCGCCGCCTCTCCCATTACATCCTGTCATTACCGTGGGCCCTTTTGTCAAATGGGGCATTGATTTTATGACATGTAACCCTCACTCGGCTGGGGGGCATGCTTATCTCATCGTTGTCGTCGATTATTTCACCAAGTGGGCCGAAGCGATGCCTACATTGGCCGCAGACGGTAAGACAACTGCACAGTTCATTTTCAACGACGTGATCACTTGTTTTGGCGTTCCTGAAGCCATCATCACCGATCATGGCTCTCATTTTCGGGACTACATGATGGCAGAGCTGACATCTAGGTTGGGCTTGCGTCACGACAGCTCAACGCCATATTACCCCCAGGCAAATGGCCAGGTTGAGGTCGTGAACAAGGTGCTTGTCACGAAGCTTCAACGAAAAATTGGTATACGCAAACCGAATTGGCATCTCCAGTTGTTTTTAGCTCTTTGGGCCTACGAACGTCAGTGAAGAGTGTGACCGGATTCACACCTTTTCAGTTGGTGTATGGCTTGGAAGCTACTCTTTCGGTTGAATGTGAGATCCCTTCACTAAAATTGGTTGTGGAATTACTGCCCGATACTTCCCCGGAGGAAGAACGTCTCCTATATCTCGATAGGTTGGATGAAACTCGCTGCTTGGCTACCTTAGTCATTGAGGCACAAAAAAAGTGGGTTAAAGCTCATTTCGATCAAACGGTTTCTCCACGCTCTTTTATCGAAGGGGACCTCGTCCTCTTGTATGATCAAGCTCACGACAAGCTTGGGGCAGGAAAATTCCAACCTATGTGGCATGGGCCCTATATCGTTAAATGTGTATTGAGAAATGAGGCTTATGAGCTGATCGATTATGAAGGTCTTCCTTTGGCTTAGCCCAGGAATGGGCTGTACCTGAAGAAATATTATGCTTGAATCATTCTTGTGTAGTATATGTACATACGTGATTTTTTTTTCATTTTTGTGCATGTGTGGTGTGGTGTGCTTTGTAAGCATTTTTCTGCTCATTGGGTCTTCCTGATTGTGCAGATGTCTATTACTCCTTATGTCGGTTTCACGGATGGTGCCTCCCGCAGTACCAGGAACCTGTCTTCAGCAGCCTGGGTAATTTACGATCCTGCTGGTGAGTTGGTTAATTTACAAGGTGTTTGTCTAGGGCTTGCTACAAATAATGTCGCGTAATATAGTGCCGTTTTGGAATTATTAAACGAGGTTGTCAACCTTGGTATCCGTGCATTATTTGTATATCTGGACTCACAGCTTGTAGTGTTACAACTCAATGGTCATTATTCAGTTAGAAACCCATGCATTTTAAGGCTATATCTACGTATTCGTTTACTTGAAAGAAATTTTGATTACATCACATATCAACATATACCAAGACGAATGAATACATTAACAGATGCAGTAGCCAACATGGTATTAGATAGACATTTACGCAACTTGTAAAAACATCATCATATGTAAGAAAGATCGATGTAGAAAATAGATGTATATATATATGTCGAGTGTTTGCAATGTGTGCATCATATAAAATCCAAAAAATATATATGTTTGTTTTAATTACATCCGAAGATGACATGTCTCTCAAAAATATGCAAATAAAAGCCTAGGCAACTAATCGGCATGGTGCTCATGGTAGCACGTTACTGCCCATACCAACCACCTCAGTAAGCGATGGAGGCGACTCAGCACCCCTACGGTGTGCCTTTGATAAGCCATAGGGACATCAACTAGGAAAGTGTAATCCGAAACCCCATGGGAAATCCCCTCTAAGTTATGTACAAGCTCGTTCCCCTCGCCCCCCTCACCTTGAGGGTCATAGGCGAGAGGGGTCCTCCTCACGATCGGTGACATCCCAACGGGCCTCTCTGGGCCAACATCTGCATACATATAGGATCAGCTGTTAGAACCTGCATGTATACCAAAAAATCATAAAACTCATAAAATGAAAAAGAGTCTCACCCAGCTCCTCATCCCAGTCCTCTCCTTCTGGGAGCGGAAGGTCTGGGTCTCCAGTGAAATCAGTGCCCACATAGGGCCAGTCCTCTACGACAATCAACTGTCTTCGAAGCCATCCAAAGAAATCGGGCCGCCATGACATCTGCTGGTCACCCCCTGCCCTGGGCATCAATGCTGCCCATCGAACCATCCGTGGCTCTCTCAATGGTGGATCCGGGACTATAGCCCCTTGGCCCTAGAAGATAGGTAGCCGTTCGAGGAAGAACGATATGAATATTGACCCGTATCCAAACTATTTCAGTTTGGTCTTTTTGCATTTGGTCAATTGCCATTTGATGTTCATAGTTACAACTATGGCCCAATCAAATACTATTGGGTTCATGCACTCTAATGCCAGAAGGAGCTGTGTTTTGGTAGCCTCGTGGGGTGCCTGTGACCCTGCAGCCTGCATAATAGTATGTAGCACAACTTTGAGTGCTAGATCAGGAACAGTTTGAATGTCGACTTTGCCACTACCTGATCCCTTTTGTGCCCCTGGGCACACCCTCTCCATGACCATCGACATTTTTTCACTAGAAGGCCTGGTGCCAGTCAAGATAGGAACTAGACCCTTGCAGGACAGTCCAGTGATAAAGTACACGTCTAACACTTCGAGCTCAAGCACTTGATCTCAAATTCTGAACTTCTATTCATCCTCATCCCATATGCTAACCATATATTGTAATAGTTCGCGCTGAGCCCAGAGACATGGCGTTAGGAAGAATTTTTTCAAACCGCAGTTGTGGAGAGCATTCATACACTGCTCATTCCCCATGTCCATTTCATCTTCCTCACTGTGCTCTCTTTCCTTCCATTCAATTACCATTTTGCTTTATACCTGCATCAAATTGCTCATAAGCACATTATAAGATCTCTTGGGTACTTAGAACAACAATTCATTGGTTGTATTTTTGTCAAATTCAAAAAAAATGTTGGGTTGCGCGGTTGGCGCGACTGTTTTGATGACAGTCGTGCCACCTGGCGCGGCCCCTTTGGAAAAAGAGGTCGATTGGTGCGGGTCCGTGCCTGATACCTGTGCCAACCGCAGAAGCCCTAGTTTTTCAAATCCTCCCCTCAGGGATGCCAAATGACAATGAAAAGCTATGAAATATGGCTTAAAAAATGGCTAATGGAAGCGGCTCTTACCTGGAAAAGACGGGATCCAGAATAGTGCACTGGATTGTCCATGATCGTCACCACAAGATCACAAAGGAAATGGCTCACTATCGCTCTGCAAAGAGGTAAAAAGGTAAAAGTAAATAAGTTTTTACTATTCGTGATATTTATAACTTTTCAAAATCAAAATTAGGTTTTGGGACTTATTTTTCTGATATTTTATCATATTTTTGTCGAAAAATGGGTTTTACACTTGCTTTTTGTGCAGCGACGGGTTTTCATGCGATTAGGATGACGACACGAGTTGTATTTTATACTTTTTTGGAATTGGTAAAAACACAAAAAAAATCACTACTGGAGTCACCTTTCAGCTCTTTTCTGACTCTCTAAAACTGAAAAGATCGTCGAGTCACTTGTCGTTTTGAGCTCGTTAAATTGGCTGCGAAACGACATCTACCCAATATATGTTTACCCCTTTTTTGGGCTGGGATAGATTATTTACGAAAAAGGAATACCCTAGCCTATTGCGACTAGGAGGTTCTCATAGACATAGTTTTCTACCTTTTTGGATCTATGGGACTATCTACGAAAAGGGACCGCTAGAGTTTTCTTTTCTGTTGTCTTTTCAAACTCTCTAAATGTGAAAAGACGCCAAGTTCTTCCTTTTTCAGACTCGTTAAAACTGATGAAATCGGACTCTGTCGTAATGAAGTTACTCGAGTTCCTCCTTCCTAGGGCTCATTAAATGTACTAGGTCAGATTTGTCCGAAGGAAAAAAATATATCACAAGCATATGCTATCCCCTTCAAGCTTGTTTCCAAAAATAATTAGGGTACTCGCCATAAATGGTGGGGGAAAATGGAACCAGTATCGTAGTCGTGTCTGCACTTTGTCGCTCTTGAACATGGCACTTGTTTGCATTCGTGTCGGGTTGGGGATATCTCATCCCGTTATCTGATTTCCTCCATGGGTTTGGGTAATCTCTTTTGACCGCTCATCTGCTCTTTGCCACCATGACCTTAGATCCCTTGATGTTAAATACTACCAAATCCAGTGTCGTGCCGCCATTATGTTCAAGAGAAGTTGGCCTCTGCAGTTTTCAACCTCCCTCTGATTCTCTATTGATCTTGATTCACCAACATCATGTTCCTCTGTCTCACGTCGATGATGTGGGAAACACTATGCCCACCTTCGACTGAGGTCACTTCCTGTTGACTTCAGCTCATTATCCAGGAAGCTGATCTAGAGACTCCCTTCAGGTACCTTGGAGCTTGCATACCTCAATGGCAGGTTCTTTGCATCCGACGCAAGGTTTTCATTATTGACCTTTGATCACATGATTCCGCAGGTGTTCGACGCCAGATCACTATTCACATTCCATGGATTGTACCTATAGTACCTTGAGAGCCATCATCATTATTGGTGGTTTCTCTCACGTTTGTTAACGACTTTCATTATTGGCTGGTAATCAGACGATGTTCTTGCATTCGACTTCAACTCACTTATTCACATGCTCAGACTTGTACTCTGTTCGGTTCGAGATGGAGCGCAAGATCCTGGATCTTGTCTAATAAAATCCAGGCTGGGATTCTTTGTGGATTATCATGATTTATTACATGACTTATTTGATTGGATGGTTGCGACCATACCCAAGTCTACTTGTTGATCCTTCTTTGCTAGATGGCTGCGTCCATAACTTGGATCTCGATTATTGTACACTCTATTATAGATGGCTGCGCCCATACCACATGTCATGTATCAGAGATATCAGTTGTATTTGTATTTGCAGGTCTTCCAACAACAGTGTTTTCAGTTGGGTGCATTCTCATAAAGAATTTAACCCCTCCCTCTCTCTCGGGCCTCATGCTTTAGGGGGCATCTGTTACAAAAAAATTTGTCACCGTCCTTGCAATCCCTCATCCCGTACATTGGAGGACTATTCTCGTGACTTGTGAATAGTAAAATGTCCTGAAAACTCCTTCATGGCATCCTCCTGCATAAGGACAAACATTCTCTTGAAGAACATTTCCTCTGAAAAACCCTAAAAACAGATGTTTTAGCCTTGGCGCGACTAGCTAGTTCATCCCTCGCGCCAATAGGGAAAATTCACACTAGAGGGCGCACTAGTTGGCGCTCTGTCCCTGTGTTTCAATGACGCCAAGCCTATTAAGGATTTTTTTTTAAAAATAAATAGCGAAAGTTTTATTCTAACAAACTCCGGAATGAATCATCAAAATAAGTTGAGCAGTTTGGCTCCGGATCTCCATGTTTAGGAAGTGGTTTTCCACCTCTCATGGAACCTTCCTAAGAGATAGGACCTATCCCATGGTTATAGGGATCCCAACTTCCCTTCCTCCATCTATAAAAGCTTGCCCTCTCCATTTGCAAGCTAGATGAAATTTTGGGAAGGAAATGATAGCTTAGTGATGATCAAGAGCAGAGCTGAAGAGAACCCTGTGAGAGAGAGAGTTCTGTCAAATCCCTGACGAGCTTTGTTGAGACGTGCTCCGCTGCAAGCCCCACTGAAGGAAGATCATAGCGTCAGGGAATTTGGTTGTAATCTCCCTTTTTTTCATCTATAATATAAGCGACTCTGATTTTGGTTCCATTCGTGTGTCTACTCTTTTATGTAATGCAAAGAATTATATCTTCTGTGACTGAAATATAGTTATATGCTTTGAATATTATGTTGCATGTTGTCATTTATCTGCATGTGTATAGGTATCCGGACGTGTCAAACAGAAGGATTGTGATATGTCAGGATAGAGATGAGGAGCGCCGCTTCTTCCTCGACAACAACAGCATGGGATTTGAGGTAGGCTACTTATCGAAATATTTGTCTTTCTTGTAACTAGGAACCAACGTCATTGCGTGATTCGATTGTTGCTTGAACCAATCTAGGGCTAGTGGGATCACCGCTGTCCGCAGAGGGGATTTACCTCTACATCAAGGTTTTCCATACAAAAATGTAGGGGACTGATGCATCGAGCTAGGATATGCATGCGAAATATGCAAAACGAGGAAACACACTCTTGATTTTCTCCACGCCTTTGGATGCATAAATAAAACCCTGCAACAATGATTCTTTGTCTTCAAATTTGGCTCGTGGCTCCTTCAGATGAGTTGATTCGGCCTTTAATTTTGAAACTAACTCATCCCTTTCCTTCGATGCTTTTGACTCTGATAAAATGGACAGAGACTCGGTCTCTCTATAGTGCTCTCGTTAACTGTTGATGAATGTGTGGTTTCTTGCTGTAGTGTGTCAGGAGTGCTTGCTTTGAGCCAAAGCCCGAAGCCCGAATCCTCTACAACCCAAGGCTCCAAACATAGATGGGGTCGTTTACAACCCCATCTCAATTTATTGACGTGATGGCTCTTCCATTCCTATGTCGGGCATGACTGTGTCAGTCCCCAGGGTGCCCACAAGCCTTACATTCAATACATTGGATAGATGGAGGGAGTGTAGGTGATGGAATTGAGGGAGGAGGTAGTGGGGACGCGTGCAGAGGGATGAGGGAAGTTGCACACAGTGCGCAGGAGGCAGTTGCACTGGGGAGGCGAGCCGACGGAGGAGTGGGGCTGAGAACGGAGGTGCGAGCAAGCAACATGGTGCTGGAGCAGTGGAAGTGGGAGGCTGCGATGGGCAGCAGCAAGTGGGAGGTCACGCAAGTGAGGGGGAGTGTGATGGGACTACGCGTAGGGATCGAGCCATAGGAAGAAATGTGTTCCCAGGGGAAAGGAGTTTGTTTAAGTCAAGAAGCGGAGCACCAAGGCTGGTAGCTCACTCCCCTCACTAAGGATTCGACGCAGGGACGAAGGAGTCGGTGGCCACGACAAGAAGGTGGCGGGAGCAGAATATGCGTTACAAAGATGCGTTACAATCAAGTGAGAAAATATTTCAAGGAAGCTCAAATAGATATGGCAGGGAATGGTAGCATGACATTATTATATGGCTCAAATAAGATTGATAGATCCCCTGCTGCTCCGACAGTGCAAGCCAATAACCACGAATGGAGCGATTAGGTGGGGTCGCAGTGTGATAATGGAATACACACTGTAACCAAGGGAGTGTAATACCTCTTCACAATACCGACACCATTAACCATTAGTGCGCTCAGTATTGCATTCAACAAAACACAGGCACAAAGAGAATATCGCAGAGGAAGTGGCTCAATATAATACGAGTGCCTCAATTTGGAGCAAGGCCAGAATATACCCGCTCTGATACCATGTTAAACACATGCATGGAGAACAAGAAAGTAAACACACAAGGAGAAAGATAAGCATGCATTATCTTATTATTCATATATATGTACATTTATATTACATTGGTGTGACTCTTGGATTCCACATTCCAAGGTCACTTGGACTCCTTTATGATTGTTCGACTTCCACACCTACCCATAGAGGATTAGGTGTCCAACAATATAAAAAAACACATCATAAGATCAGTGAACTATTTCTCATTTTAAACTTAAATGAAACATATAAGATAAAAGTACCATATATATATTTACTCATCTCATTTGAGAAATAACTCTCGGTCCAGCCTTTTCTATTCAGAAAACTTTAAGAGTATAGAAGTGCAACATTGGTAAAGTCTTCTTTTCAAAATTTCAAGGCCTCTTCTTAAAATACATTTATATTTATATATGAATAATAAGATAAGCATGAGTTATCTTATTATTCATATAGATGTACATTTATATTATATTGGTGTGACCCTTGGATTCCACATTCCAAGGTCACTTGGACTCCTTTATGACTGTTCGACTTCCATCCCTACCCATAGAGGATTAGGTGTCCAACATTCCCCCCCCTTAATCCGAAGGGGTATGTGTGAGTCCAAGAAGAGAGTTGTAATACAAATCTTCAAAGTATGCATGGCAACACTTAGGCCGAATCGACTCTCTTAAATGTTGGCATAAAGAGGTGGTTTAAGGATGACCACCAACACTGGAACGCTTTGTGCAGTTCCCGGAACTCTTCCAAATCTGGAAAGAAGTTGAGGGCTTCTTCTAGAGGAAGTGACCCTCATATTTGAAGAGGGAGACCTTCAACCTAGAAGTAGGGAGGTCTACAACCTGCGATGGTTTAAGGATGACCACCAACTCTAGAATTCTTAATGCATTTCCCGGAACTCTACCAAAGCTGGCAAGAAGCTGAAGTCTTATTCTAGAGGAAGTGATCCGAATTCTTTGAAGAGGAATAATATCAACCTCACATAAATGGTTTAAGGTTTTCCACCAACCAAAGGAATGCTCATGGGCATCAGTGTCTCTGGCTACAACTCTGAATCTGGAATGAGAGATTGTGGCTCAGGCTCACTTGAACTGTTGTCTCTGGCTTCAACTCTAAATCTGGAATGAGAGATTGTGGCTCAGGCTCACTTGATGTGGTGTCGAAGCTTGTAGATGACTATCATTTCCCCCCTATTAGGTACAAGGTGAGATGATGGAGAAAACTCAACTACAAGATTGTTCAATATTCTAGAACAAGTTCTGACATGTGACTTAAACATCTTCTTGGCTGTTGATGCCCATTGCCAAGAAGCGGTCCATCCAAGATGAATCTTTGTTCTTGCAGGAGGCTTGTATCTGAAGAATTTGTGTGAAGAATGGGTGTGTCGACCACAGTGCTTGCATGGGTGAAGATTGAAACAATGATATTTCATATGGCCAACGCGATCACAGTGTTCGAATTTTACAATCTATTGTTGTTGTTGTGGAAGCGGAGCAGGATCTAGAACAGCTGCAGGTGAACTATCATAAAGAAATCTGGCACTCTGAAATTTTATGGGCTTGGAGTAGTTTGGAATACGAAAGAACAATTCCTTGTCATATCCAAGACTAGTTATGTGCTTGTTGTGGACAAGCTCTTCCCAAGGTCTGATGATGGGCTTGGGAGGTGCATGCTAAATTTCGACACTTGCATGCAAATTTTCTCTTGAACTAGGCACTGAATGTGAATCAATATCAACTTTATATTATTTCTACTGATCGGAGTCTGTCTCAATGTTCTGAACAGAAACAGGGTCAGAATGCTGACTCTTTTGTTTTAATTCTTCTTATTGAAGTTGAGATTCTAGTTGCAAAAAATAAATCTTTTCCTGTGCATTATGCAGGCAGGTTTGAATGCCAAAGAGAGTGTCTTTGTTGATGTTTTCCATCCCATCAACAGTGGAATGTATTAAAGTATTCAATAACTCTAATACTTCATCAACTTTCACCATTTTCTTAAGAATCCAATTTGAAGAAATGAAATATGTCAGCTTATATTAAAAAAGAGCCAATGAAATTACCAGAGGGGCTTATTTAGGTTGAGATGGGTGTTCTATTGAATTTTCATATATTAATAGCTCCAAAGAACAACGCCAAATCATGCATCTCAAGTTTTTGATCGCTACAGAGATAGAAAAAGTATAGAGGATTTGCTACATTAAATCAGAATTATTCAATGGGTTTTGCATTTTCTTGTAGGGACTCATGACGTTCTCTTCTTTGAAACTTGGTGAAGTTTTCAATGCTTAAACACATGGATTTTGGAAAGCCTTTCTTTTGTTTACCTGGAATTAGAAATTAGTACCTGGCAAAATTTGTTATAACAGAGGTAGACTCAACATTTTTGGTATTTTTTTTTTAATTGGACCTTGTTCCAAAACAAACTAGTCAAAGTGAGAAACTTTTTGCTAATCTATTCCAGATGGCTTATGACTCAATGAGGTCAGTTTCAATGTTTGAAGAGACATCCAAACGTTTTCTAGAGACAAAAAATGTAACATTTTCTGCCTTGCATCATATTCACTCTAATAACTTTATTTTGTTATTGAATCAAGAAAGTAAGAATTTATGCGAGGAGCCCTTTGTTTTCCAACGTATGAATTGGGTCCTTATTCTTTGCATAGGAGCAGAGCCAACACCACGAGCACTAATTCGTCATCTTCTCCTTCCAAGTCCTTCTGCTACGGCTTTACCCCCTCTTCCAATTATATGCCAACACTAATAGTATTCAGAACATCGGCATTATACAATGACGACGAGTCTTTGGATTCAATTTTGAATCTATATTTTTGGCTCGAAACAGAGAAGAAAGGGAGTCACGATGTCTGGTGGGGGAGAGAACGATGAAGCCTCTAGGCATGGATTGGCTTCGCTCCTTGGCCAGGCTCGACCACGTGCTCGCGCCCGGGCACCTGCAACGAACACTAAAGCCTTCAGCACTCTACCTTCACCCTCTGGGGAACCACGTGGTGTGCCTGTTGGGAAAAGCCCTATAAATCGATGTCAAAATTGGCTCCTCGGCACTCACGAGCAGTATAATTCACCTCACCCTCAATCTTTGTGAACATGGCGTTCATGGTGGAGTCTCAGGTAGAGGAAGAATTTCCTGAGTGGGTCCTTGGGGTCGTTCGGATTCACCGGATTGAAATGTCCTCTGTTGTATATGTTGACGTCGCCCCCACAAACAATGCGGATAGGCACTGAAGGAGCGCGGATGCCAAGGGATGAGAGCACGTTCGAGGAGCCAAGGGAGGGGAATCACGGTGTTGAGAGGAAGAGTGTGCTTCGCAGGGTGTATAGGAGGATGATGCCATGGGGTTAACAGCGGATTCACTTGTGGAGGTAGGACTGACTTTGTATAGCGATACAAATGTGGAGTTCACAGGCTAAGAGAGAGGTCGAGAACACCAGAGCATTCAACAACACAATATTTCAATGCAAAGAAGCAGATTATGAACATAGTAGTGGTGTGATGGATCGATTGAATGAGGGAGAGCGCACTGCCTGAATGAGGGAATCGATTGTGGAGAGTATTCCATCCACTGTTTGAGGTGATGCTGCTACAGGAGGGACAAAGTAGAAAAGAGGCAGGATTGAGCGTTACTACCAGTATATTAAGGACATTATGGGTAGCGTATTCATATTTGTCAGCCTTGATTTCAGCTCTAATGCATGCATATGATTGCAAGAATGACAATGGGTAGAAAGGAGTGAGGAATCTGACAGATGGTCAGGAAGGAGGAGAGACCAGCACGTTGTCAAGCACAAAGACCAGTGCTATTCAAGGCAGGGAAGAAAACCTAACACATTAACTCATAAACGCACAATGAGGAAGAATGCCACTCATCATGGATCTAATACCATGTTAAACACACGCATGGCGAACAAGAAAGTAAACACACAAGGAGAAAGATAAGTGTGAGTTATCTTATTATTCATATAGATGTACATTTATATTACATTGGTGTGATCCTTGGATTCCAAATTCCAAGCTCACTTGGACTCCTTTATGACTATTCGACTTCCACACATACCCATAGAGGATTAGGTGTCCAACAAGTGCAACTAAAGAGCGAGATAGACATGTCTTCTTTAATCAAACACTCTAAATACCTTCAAATTAACAGTTTGAGACAAACCAAAGGACAGGGCATACCATAGACTTCTTTGGCTGGAATCTACTAAGTAACTTCAAAGAAAGACCTTAAAAACAATGTTTCAAGCTACACCAAAGGACAAGGCACACCATAGACTTCTTTGGCTTGACTCTATTAAATCATTTCCAAGACAACAAGCTAGGTGGAACCAAAGAGAAATTAAGAATTCTCTGATCAGACCTTGTAGAAAAAAACATTAAGATAAAGAAAGCAGACAGAATTAGGGTGCCAAGACAACATATCCTAATCTAAAATTTTTGTTCTTTTATCAAAGAAATCTTGGACAAAATGGAAAATAGAAGGAAAACATTGACAAAGAAATGATAACTTCACCATTAACATAGCTCAAGAATCCTGTGAATGTGCTTGTATAACTGATGTTCAAAATAGTTACACTACTCTAGTACAATAAATCTTTTCAACTCATAGTTTTCTCAAATCCAGCTTAGTAGCTCATCAAATGATCAAGAAACCAACCAATACACCAACCAACCAACACTAAAAATGAATGATACATGCAGTATTTATCTACAAAATGAGGAGGTGATTCTAAGCTAGGGTTTCAGATGTGTATTTTTTACAGAGTTAATGAGTTTTTGACCCTTGAGACCATGGAAGCTTAAGGAAAAATATCTGAGACTGATTCACTTTAACAATAACTCCTAACTTAGCTGTTTGAGCTAACTTTTGGAAATATCTAACTTTTAAGGCTTCTCACTAACTTTTACGATAACTGCAGAGTAGTTGACAAATATCTATGATTGTTCAATAATTGCTGATGTATTTATTGAAATAAAACATGTTGTAGATGGACAAATGTGTCCTTTGAAGAAGCAATTGCTTTTGGTTGAGTCATTCGGATCTGCTTCTGTGTTAATCTCCCTTTGTTTTATCCTTTAAACTTTGTTTAGTTATTTTAATCTTTGGATTTGTCTTCACTGTCTACTTTACTATCTTCTCTTTTAACTTTGCTTTTAATTCTGATTCTCTGTTCTTTAATTGATGATTTAACCCTTTAATCCTTGATTTGATCTTTAATCCTCAAATCTTCACTACCACGGTCTTCTAATTGTTCTCTTCCTTCACCTTTATCTCTGTCTATATTCACTGTGCATTGGAGCATCTTTTGCTGCTAGAGTGCTTGAATAACCACCAATGGTCACGATCTATTGGTGTTTTACTCGATCTTACGCTCCCGGTCCTCTTAATGAAACAAGATCTCTGAATCGTCACCCAGAACTCTTATTCAAACAATTTTGGACCCTAGGAATGCAATTCTCACATTCCTGCCATGATACCTACACAATAAAAACAAAAAATTACTTTAAAAGTTGCGTTCGTGGCTTTTCTGTTTTTTTTTTGGGGGTTTTGGGCTACTGGAGCACTAGGGAGGTGTTAATAGCAGATCGAGCTTCATCGCAGATCCACAGGGCTCTGGAACGTTTGAATCGGATGGTGGTATTGGGATTTGGCACGAAGGAGGAAGAGTGGTTTTCACATGGGATGAGGGGTGGTTAGAGGTTTTGGAGGAGAGCGTGCGATTCCATAGGGAAGACGCCACGTGGTGGATGGGACATGGGCGAATACCTCCCATTTCGCAGGGTTTGGGGTTGTTTAACCCCCACACCTTTAGATGTGCCATAAGGGCTTGGGACTGTTAGATTGGAGGGAGGAGATCAACGGTGGTCGGGGATTGGTGAAGCGGCGGGAAAGTCATAAACGGTGGGGCCTGGGAGAACAGGTGGAAAAATTTTAATGTGTGGTGGGGTTTATTTTAATAAAACAGGGTTTTATTATAAAACGAGGGTCGGGGGTTAAAAACATTAAAGAAGAGGACTTTAATATTTATAAAGGGTCAGGCTAAAACACAAAGGTCGGGTTTTATATTAATCAAATAAAGTTTTAAATAAAAGATGGGTCCTGAAAGGCTTTAATTTTATATTTAAAACAATGTAAAAAAGGATTTTTTCATTGTTTTAATGAAATAAGGGTAATTTTATGAGGTGAGGGGGTTTAGTGGATTTTTTAGTGGGTAAAAATGAGGAAGTGAGGCTTTGGTAGGAAAAATGGTGAATAAGAGAGAATTCAGCCCAAACATGAGTTTTTAAGAGCAGGAGGGCAATTTCAGAGAAGGAAAGATGAGGTATAATGAAAAAGGTTTCATGAGGATAATGAGAGCAGTGAGTTTTCTGAAGATAACTGATACTCAAGAAATGTTATCTTCAGCAGATTGTAGAAAATCCATAGTCACCTAGTGAAACTGTAGAATATAGGAGGATAACAGTGGCTCCAGTTGGGGAGGGAAGCTCCTTTAGGAGGTGTCAAGAACCTCAGAGTTCAAATCTCTGGAATTTTTTAGATCAGTGCCTTGTTTTTGCTTGACGGATGTCTCTTTCTTCAATTGATGATTTGTTGTTTCTCTTTGGAACCGTAAATTTTAAAACTTGAAAATCATGCTTGCTGCAACTTCACTTCTACTTACCCATCATAATTCCCTAGCATTTTTTCTTCATTTGGGTGCATTTAGATTGGGGAACCCTTGACATCATTTTTATTTTTGAAAGCAAAACTATCTACTTCTAGCCTTATATCATCCAAAGGCTCAGATTAAACTGATGAGCTCTTTTATTCTCTACCTAATCTACTTATCTGTCAAGAGTAAACAATTTGACAGATTTTCATTCTCTACTCTATCAATAGGAGATTGAAAACATGACCAAATCAAGATTAAGAAGTTTGATTTGTCATGAGCTATAGCATTTTGGACAAGTTGCACATAGATTTTATTTTTGCAAAAGTAAAACTAAAAACAGAGGGTTATAATTTGGAATTTGTCATTCATCCCTCTCTTTTCCTTTGGTTCAGATTTGAACTTGGGAACCAATATCTTTTCCTAATCTAATCTACTGATAAGCTAAGTTTAAACAGTTTGGTGAATCTTCATTTTCTAACTTATCAGCAGAAATTCAAAATTTGTTCAATCATGATTAGGTTGTATGACTGAACAAGACTTCTTTTTCAAAGTAGTGGCATTTGGACTTGCACACTTTCAGAAACATTCGTTTTTGGTATGGAGCTTTACCTTTTCTTTTATCTTCCATCTTTTCTTCTTTTCTTTGTTTTTTTTGTTTATTTTTCTGATCTTTTATTCAAGCAATGTTATATACAATGAATAAATCTTTAAATTGAGATTTTAAACTAAAATAATGCTTGAGCATTGTGCCATTGACAGGACCTCCAAATAGTTTTGTTCCATCCATTTCTTGCAGAAAGAATGCATTGTTACATCTTGCAGAATGGATGATGTATGGACCTTTCCATAGATTGTCGAATTTCCCATGCTTGCCTTTGTCATCTCTTCTTGAATCCCACTTCAGCACTTTGTCACCAATGTTGAAATCATTTTCTTTGGTCCTTTTGTTAAACAACTTCTTGATATTTTCCTAAACTTCTTGTGTTTTGTTGTGTACTTCCTCTCTGGTTTGCTGCAGCTGAACAATCTGGTTTATTCTTCTTTGCATGTCATTTTCTTCAGATTGTGCTTCTTGGATGAGCTTCATCACTAGTACTCCCAAGTTTGTTGGGAAAACTGCATCTGCTCTATACACTCGCTGATAGGGAGACATTCCAATTGATTTTTTATTTGTTAATTTGTCTGCTCATAGTGCATGTACTAGTTTGTTGTGCCATGATTTTTTGTTCTCTTCTAGTAAAATTTTAATGATGTTTACTAAACTTTTGTTTGAGGATTCTGCCAACCCATTAACTTGAGGGTAATAATTTGTAGAATGGCCCAATGAAATCTGATATTTGTGGCAAAATTCCACCATTTTCTTGGATCTAAAAGCAACATCATTGTGAGTGATGATTTTTCTAGGACAACCAAATCTAAACAAAATGTGGTTTTCAAGGAATTTGATGATTACTGAGTCTGTGGCAGTTCTAGAAGGGATGGCCTCTATCCATTTTGTGAAATATTCAGTAGCAATGAGGATCCATTTGTGTTGGGAAGAGGAGGCAGGATGGATTTCTCCAATAAAATCAAGGCCCCATTGGTGAAAATGAGATTCAATAGAGATATGATGCAAAGGTAATGGCATCAATTTTCTTTTGCCTTCAAATATTTGGCACTTATGGCAAGCAAATACCATCTTATGGATGTCTTGAAACAGGGTGGGCTAGTAGTAACCAACTCTAAGGATTTTGTTGACAATAGTTTTCCAATAGAGGTGGCCTCCACATTCTCCTTCATGAAACTCATGCTTGCTGTTATCTACATCATCCTCATGCAAACATTTAAGCAATATACAACTAGCATTTTCCAATATAAAACTTTACCTAAAATGCAGAAATTTACAACCTTTAACTTTAAGAATTTAGCCTTTGTTTTGGACAAACCAGGAGGAGCATTTAGATTAAAAAGCACATATAACACATCAACATACCAAGATGAATTCAGAAATGATTCTTCAATAAGTGGAGTAGTCAATTCCTCTTGTTCATCTAATGCATTAATCTTGTTTATGATCAATGCTTGAAAGTCTGTTTCAGCCATGAGTTTAGCCAGTCCTTGTCCTTTAATTAGTTTAGTGGGCTTGATTTCCAGATCATATTCTAATATAACAGCAATCCACTTACCTCTTTTAAGATGTCTTTTACCACTGAGTGAGGCACACATGCAATGATGTGTGAGTGCAGAATGTAAACTCTGAAGTCTTTCAATGAATTGATTAAGGCAAAAGCTTGTTTTTCCATTATGTTGTATTTTAGAGGTGCATCTCTTAGTGCCTTGCTGAAAAATGCAATGGGTTGTTCCTGTCCTTTTATATTTTTCTGCAGTAGGACAACAACAACTGTATGTCTTGATGCAAAGGAGAAGATGAAGAAATATTTGGTAAAGTCAGGGTTGATTAGAACTGGTGTTTGGGTAAGTGCTTTTTTTAGCAGTTCAAAGGATTGTTTTGCTTCTATGGTCCATTGACTCCTATTTCTCTTTTCAGCATGTTAGTGATGTTTCTTAAGAGTTCTACAAGGTTTGGTATGAACCTTCTTAATAAATTTATCTTTCCAATGGAAGATTGCATCTCTTTGATATTTCTTGGATGGTTGATTTGCAATATTCCTTCAATCCTTTTTGGGTCAATCTTGATCCCTTCTTCAGATATGATGTGGCCTAAAATTTTTCCTTCTTGAAGGCCAAACAAAGTTTTCTTGGGATTTAAAGACAAACCATACTTTCTTCATTTTTCAAAGACTTTTCTTAAGTGAGCTAGGTGCTTTCCTCCGATTGTGGTGGAGTGCTGCGCATCATCTCGAGCCACTAGATAGGAAAGACTATACTACTGGCCACAAAGAAAAGGAAGGATGCTTCATCAGTTTTTGAGTAGATTGTGATGTCATCAAGGTATATCACAATGAAATAACCTATTTCCTCTGAGAAAGCAATATCCATGGCTCTTTGAAAGGTGGCCCCAACATTCATTAGCCTAAAAGGCATTTTAACATACATGAAGGTGCCCCAGGGTGTAGTGAAAGTTGTTTTGTGTTGATCATCTGGGTGTACCAACACCTGATTGTATCCTGAAAAGCCATCTAGCAAAGATATTCTTTTGTAGCCTACTACCCTCTGTAATATGTGATCTATTTTTGGTAAAGGGTAGTTGTATTTTAAGGAGGCTTTGTTTAAATTTATGAATTCTATGCATAGCCTAATTTCTCTTTTTTTCTTCCTCACTGATACAAGATTTGAAACCCATTCTGAGTATCTCAGAGGGACTATTATTCCAGCATCATACATTTTCTTAATTTGTTTATCAACTAGTGGTAGTTGCATAGGGTTTATTCTGCGCAATTTTTGTTTAAAGGGCTTCTGGTTTTCTTTGAGAGGGATCTTATGCTAGATTATCTCAGTATCATATGAATTTAAATATTCATAGCTCCAGGCAAACACATCAGTAAATTCTTTGAAAAGCTCAAGACGTTTTTTTTTTATATGATTTGGCAGTGTTTTAGACAATTTTATCATTTTGGGTTCTTGTTCACTGCCTATATTGCACTCTTGTATTTCAGCTTCAGTGGGTTCCATCTTTGGCTTCCTAACAACATCATTAAAATAAAAAATTTCTTCTAGAGGAATTAGTTCCTTTGGCAAATTATCATCTTTGGATTGCAGCACTTCAAAGTCTTCTTTTTCTGAATTTGTACACAATCCTGTTTTATGTGGGTGTTCTTTTCCTAACAAATTTATATCAACATTATCAGGAGGTTCTTCTTTGTAAGATTTTTCCTCAGTAGAGAAGTCTTCTTCATAGTCTGAGTCTGAATTTGGCATTTCAAACTCATTTCTGAACTGTAAGAAATCCTCTATATGTTTATCTCCTTCAAAAACTTGCCAATATTTTATGTTATCAAGGACTGATGGTCTGTATTTGACTTGTATTGTGTATTGTTTGCTATAATAATTTTTTTGACATGTACTGTGTTGGAAATATTGTCATTGATGGCAATGAAGGCAGCGCTGAAGCAGAAACAAGCAATGAAGGCAGCGCTAAAGCAGAAACAGGCAAAGAAGGCAGCGCTGAAGCAGAGGAAAGCAATAGAGGCAGCAAGAAGAAATTCAAAATGTAACAGTCATAGAAACACAGTGAAGAACCGTTATCGGAAGGTAGAGACAGAGGCAGAGCGACATAAGCAGCAGAGGCAGAGGCTAAGTGACAGAGGCAGAGAACCGTTATAAAATTCCGGGAATCACACACTCCAACCGGCGTTATACATATAATACATAATCCTTATTCCGGAATCGCTTAACCCCAAGCGGCAAGGCACATAAATTCCGGGAATTGCCTACCCCGATGGAGGATACATATAAATGTCGTGCATTACGTCTGTTGCAAAGGTCCAAAGCATGTACATTAATCTATAAGGAGCGCTTTATTATAAGTTTCATATTATTAATCCCGAAAACAAAAGAACCAAAGGTCCAAGGCATATATATTATGTTATATAAGTGGAGTGCATAAAACAAAGGTTTTATAAGGTGGGACCCCTCCCCAATCACAATTGGAGATCGCAAGGGCAGCAGAACATGTAACCAACAGAAAGTTGCGATTGCGATGTGAGGCCGGACCCGATCGAGTTATATGCCACAGTTTATTGCTAATTGCATCCGATTTCCCAATCGCAATCGGTAGATCTTAAGTGTTGGGCCCGATTGCATCTTGAAATTGGCGGACCCGATGGCGTTATACGATGGAGTTAATAGGTTCAATCGCGTCCGGGAGCTTAATCGCAATCGGAACTTTCCGATTGATCGCACGTCTTTTGTAATATGCTGTGATTGAAGTGGCGGACCCGGCCCTGTTATATGCGGGAGCTAATATGTGCAAATCACATCCGTGTTTTGATCGCATCGGAACAATCTAATCGCAATCGGAGTTAAAGCGAGCATCGGAACACGAAAATACATGTTGCGATTGCGATTGAAGTTCGGACCCGATGGGTCTATAAGTTATGACTTTATATGTTTAATTTACGGTCTAATCGCATCGGCACTGGTCAATCGCATCGGAGTGAAAGTGTAGCAGCGGAGCTTGACAATGCGATTTGCGATTGCAATTAATCGCAATCGGAAGTAATCAAGAGTGATACATCGCATCGGAGGTAGCTCATCGCATCGGCGGATAGACAAACATCGGCAAGTGGGCCCGAAAGGTTTTTTCTTATGTTAAATGGGTCTATTATTAAATCACCAAAAGTTACATAAGAAAGGGTTTTATTGTTGATAGTTCATGATAAGGATTGTGAATACTGTGCTATTAAAAAGGTGTTATAAACACCAAGAGTTGTTTTATGTAATGGTTGCAATTATATTGAAATATGCCGCGTGGTCTGTGGACCCACGGGCCTCGGCTTAAAGTGGAGGGCGATTGTTAACATACAACGATTGCTGTGGTGTATGTATGTTCCACTTGCGGAACTCGCCACATCAACAAGACACTCATGGCATGAAAAGGGTTGGAATTGCCCTGATTTAAAAGTCAGCAATTGCATTTTATTTATTTAAAAGGCACAGTTACACGTATGCAGCAGTTACACCCCCACAGAGGACAGAAAAGCAAACAGATCCGAAAGGAGATAAAACACAGTCACAGAAAAGACAAAGACAGCCAAAGAAAAGACAAATGCGTAGCGATTCAAAAGACTAAATGAGTTGAGCTGGAGTTCACAGTGTAATTCGAATGTAAATGTTTTAATTGTTTTTATTTTTTGTGATGCATTGGCAAGTCTCCGAGAGAGAACAAATTCCCACTGTAATGTTAAATTGATACCTACAGTTATATTTTCTGAATAAGCAGAGAAAAGGAGTGAGAAGGCAGAAGGCAAAGAGACATGACTGTCCATTTCGAATTCCAAGTAGAATACAAACAGTCATGTGAGGAAATCTATAAATAATATCATCTTGATATGCAAAGAGAGAGTGGGAGAAAGAGCAAATATAGAGAATGCAGAATATAGAAAAAAAAAAAAAACAGAAGATTAAGAGAAGAAGAGCAGATACAGAACAGAGCTGATATCTGTAGTAAATCAGCAAACATTCAATTTGATAAATTGAGGAAGTTGAAGCTTCCCTATCGAGTTGTAGCTTGATAGCTGTCAGTTGTAGCTGACTGAGGTTGGAGCCTCCTGTAGGTTGGTGCCTGCAGAAAAATGAAGGGAGTTGGTGCTTCCTTGCAAGTTGTAGCTTGCAGAATTGAGGTAGGAGCCTACTGTAGGTTGGTGCCTGCAGAAAACAATGGTGAGAGGGAGTTGGAGCTTGCCTTTGCATCACAACAATAATAAGATGTGGTTTTCTCTCTTTATGGGTTTCCACTTACATCTGCTGTCTCTATGTGTGCTTCTTATGTGTTGATGTGATTATTTCAATCTGCTTAATTGCTTGCTGCTTTCAACATAAGTATGGTGTCACAATAAATTAATATTGGATGCAAATAAGACTGTTCACATATTAAACTGTAAATAATTTTGGTGAAATTTTAAAAGGCTTATGTATGTATTAAACTGATTCACCCCCCCCCCCCCTTCTCAGTTTAACTAAGATTCAACAATTGGTATCAGAGCGGGTTCCTTTGTACAAGTCTAACAACTGAAAGGAGATCCTAGGTTCCCAAGATGGCTAGTAAAGAAGGATGCTCAACCAATAAATCCCCTTTCTTCACTGGTGAAAATTATGCTTTTTGGAAAATCAGAATGAGGACATACATAATGTCTCTAGGAATAGAAGTCTGGGCTGCTGTGGAATTAGGATATGCCCCGAAGGCAACTGACACAGAAAAAGACTCAAAACAAGATTTTGTGGCTAATGCAAAAGCCATGAATGCCATCCTGAATGGATTATGTGAAGCAGAGTTTATTAAAGTAATGCACAAAGACATTGCCAAAAAAATATGGGATACTCTTGAGAACATACATGAGGGAGACCAGAAAGTAAAAACTGCCAAACTTCAAGTATATAGAGCCCAGTTTGAAAATTTAAAAATGAATGATGATGAAGATGTTGGAAGCTTCTTCCTAAAAGTTGGAGAAATTGTTAACAGTATGAAAGCTCTTGGAGAAACAATACCAGAAGGTATAATTGTACAAAAGATTCTAAGATCTCTTCCATCCAGATTCAATCCCAAGGTGTCTGCAATAGAAGAAACAGTTGATTGGGAGACCTTGACCATGAACCAGCTACTAGGAAATCTTACAGCATATGAGATGAGGCTCCCACAGAAGAAGCCAAGCACAAGGGAGGCAGCATTCAAAACAAAAAATAAGAAAGAAGAAAAGGAAGACATATGCTCTTGCTCTGATGAAGAAGAGGCTAAATTTGTCAAGAAATTGGATAGAAGCTCAGGTAGATACAAAGGTAAACTTCCCTTCAAATGCTTTAACTGTGGAAGAGTTGGACATTATGCTGCCAAATGTCCTCACAAGAAAGTAAGAAATCAAGCTCCAGAATCAGAGAAAGACACATCAAAGAACTGGCAGAAAGGAAATAAATTCAGCAGAAAATCCTTCTATGCTCAGCAAGACAGCAGTGCATCTGAAGACTCAGATGAATCCTCAGAAGAGGGAACCTCTAAATTTTTACTAATGGCCATAGAATATCTTGAAGGACTCTTGCTAGAAGAAGAAGAAGAAGGGGAAGTCGACCTTGAGGGGGAGCTAAGAAGTGCTCTGGAGGAGATTGACAGACTCAAACTAAAATGAAGAAAACAAAAAGAGATTCTCCTAAAAAGTGTGAAAGAAGAACAGAATTCAGAAGTCCTCATGCAGCTGAAGGTAAGGCTTGAAGAAGCCAAGAAGATAGAAGATATGTTACTTCAGCAAATCAAAGATAAAGCTCGAGAACAAGAGAAGCTGGAAGAAGAAATTCTGTGTCTGAGAAAGAAATTAGAAAGTGCTCAACAGAAAGTTTCTATATACCCTTCTCAAATGACAAGTTCTAGTAAGTTGAATGAAATTTTGGTTGCTCAAAGATCTCCTATGATAAAGACTGGAATAGGCTATGAAGGAGAATCAAGTAAAGGAAAAGAAAAAGTTGATAGAGAGATTATTTTTGTAAAAGCAAAGAAGATTGATGAAGCAGCTCAAAAAATTCCTACAAAAGAAGAAATCTGTAACAAGGAAGAAAGAGATCAGAAGAAACCACTAGTAGCAAAGAATGTAATAAATACTCAAACCCCTGAATATGTAAAATTTGGAAACCATCAAAGGAGATTCTTCCCTCCAATGAAGAATACCACCTGCTATGTCTGCCACAAGCTGGGACACATTGCTGCTTATTGTCATGCAAGGAGGAGTAATTCAAACCAGAAAAAGATGCAAACATTGAAGAGACTGCCTCAAGCAAACAAATGGAAGAGACAACCTTACATCAGGTATGCAAATAGCTTCTATGGTTACTGCTTTTATTGTAAGGAATTTGGTCATAAAATCATTGAATGTAGAAAGTATGAACAAAGATTGATGTTTAACACCTCAAGGAGGTTTATGAATCAAAGAAATTATGCTCATACTCATAATTCTACAAAAACTATAATCAAATGATGTATATGCAATCAAGTTGGACATATGCCCTCCAAATGTCCTCTGAAAGGATGTGATTCATCAACTCACAAAAGACACCAAACAAAAGGATGCCTCCAGTGGATAAAGGAGAATAAATGTGACTTGGCTCTAACAGCTCAAGACCTGAAAATCCAATGGTACCTGGATAGTGGCTGCTCAAAACACATGACTGGAGACAGAAGCAAGTTTATAACTCTTGATGAAAAGAAATCTGGCAATGTTACTTTTGGCAATGATAAATCAGGTAAGATCAAGGGAAAAGGCTCAGTCAGCATAGAAAATGGCAGAGGAAAGGCCCAAGATTTACTATATGTAGATGGGCTGAAAGAAAATTTGTTGAGTGTCAGTCAAATGTGTGATAAAGGCTGTGAAGTTCTCTTCAGAGCACAAGACTGTGAAGTCAGATCAAGTACAACCGGAAAGACTCTGCTCAAAGGTGTTCGAACAGAGAGTAATGTGTACATAGTGAAAGAGGAGGATGAAGCCTGCCATATTAGCAAACTTGAGGATTCATGGTTATGGCATAGGAGATTGGGACATCTCAGCTTCGACCATATCATCAGACTGAGTAAGAAGAAAGCTGTCAGAGATATGCCTGAAATAAAAAGGCCTTCAAATACCATATGAAAATCTTGTCAATTGGGGAAACAGACTCGCACATCCTTTAAATCTAAAGATGAGCTATCAAAAAGAAGACCACTCCAGCTTGTGCACATGGATTTGTGTGGACCTGCTAGAACTAAGACACCAAGTGGAGAATCCTACTTCATGCTGATAATAGATGATTTCTCCAGAATGACATGGGTTGCTTTTCTCAAAAAAAAATCAGAGGCACTAGAAAAGTTTAAGATATTCAAAGCATTAGCAGAAAATCAAACTGGATGCAAGCTCAAATGTATCAGATTGGACAGAGGAGGTGAATTCACAAATTATGACTTTGCAGATCTATGTAATGAATATGGCATAAAACAACAGTTTACTATTGCAGGAATACCTCCGCAGAATGGAGTTGCAGAAAGACAAAACAGATCTGTTCAACAAATTGCCAGAGCCATGATGCAAGAGAATAATATTGCTCAAACCTTCTGGGCAGAAGCAGTGCACACAACAGTACATATCCTTAACAAAGCTCACTTAAGGCCAAGCAGTGACAAGACACCCTACAAACTGTGGCATGGAAAGCCAACTTCAATCAAACATTTCAGGATCTTTGGTAGCAAGTGTTACATAAAGAATAATGATGAAAATCTTGGAAAATATGCAAGAGTTGATGAAGGGATATTTCTAGGATATGCATCCAAAAGTAAAGGGTACAGGTGCTACAACAAGACTCTTCGGAAAATAGTTGAATGTATTGATGTGAGATTTGATGAAGAACTTCCAAACAATACAAGAAATACAGACTGCTGCAATCCATCAGACAACCATGAAGAGGAAGACCAGAATGATGATGAAACAAGCAAGACAACGGAAGATGCAGAGCTGAGCTCGAAAACCTCCTCAAGATACACTCAGAAAAATCATCCTGAAGATCAAATCATAGGAGACAAGAAAGTAGGGGTCCAGACAAGAAGGCAGCTAACAGAACAAACATAAGAGGTATACATAGCCATGTTATCACAAATAGATCCAAAGAAATTTGAAGAAGCCAACAAGGACAAGTCTTGGGTGAATGCTATGAATGAAGAATTGGACCAAATTGAGAAAAATAATACCTGGGAATTAGTGCCTAGACCCATTGAGAAAAATGTCATAGGCTCAAAATGGGTATTCAAAAATAAAATGAATGAGGAAGGACAGGTAATCAGGAATAAAGCCAGACTTGTCCGCAAAGGATACTCACAAATTGAAGGACTTGATTACGATGAAACATTTGCCCCTGTAGCCAGAATGGAAGCTATCAGAATGTTCCTGGCATTTGCATGCTACCAGAATTTCAAAGTATATCAAATGGATGTAAAATCTGCATTTCTGAATGGAGACTTAGAAGAAGAAGTCTACATGGAACAACCAGAAGGCTTCTCATTGATAGACAAAGAAGACTATGTGTGCAGAATGAAGAAAGCCCTATATGGACTAAAACAGGCTCCTCGTGCTTGGTACTCAAGGCTGGATAAATATTTGCAAAAACAAGGTTTTAAGAGAGGTGGAGTAGATAGCAATCTATACATAAAATCCCATGAAGATGAACTCTTGATTGTTGTAGTATATGTTGATGACATTATGTTTGGAAGCAACAGAGATGAACTAGCAAAAGGGTTTGCTGATGAGATGAAAATAGAGTTTGAAATGTCTATGATTGGAGAGCTCAGTTTCTACTTGGGGCTGCAAATTCAACAAAAGAACACAGGCACATTCATCTCTCAAGAAAATTACTTAAAAGAAATGCTGAAAAGATTCAAAATGGAGGACTGTAAACCTGTGACTACCCCCATGATCACGGGATGCAAGCTGTGTGCTGATGATGGGTCTACAGATGTAGATCAAAAATTCTACAGATCCATGATAGGAAGTCTATTGTATCTGACAACATCAAGACCAGACATCATGCTAGCAGTAGGACTAGTGGCTAGATATCAAGCAGCACCTAAACAAAATCATCTTCTGGCAGTAAAAATAATATTCAGATATCTACAAGGAACAACAAAGTATGGGCTTTGGTATCCTAAAGGAAAAAGCTTCACTTTAATAGCATACACAGATGCAGATTGGGCCAGCTGTGTAGATGACAGGAAAAGCACAAGTGGAGGTGCTTTCTATCTAGGATAAAGACTGGTAGCATGGTTAAGCAAGAAACAAACATCCATCTCTCTATCTACAGCTGAAGCAGAATATATAGCAGCAGCAACATGTTGTACACAAGTCATGTGGATGAAGCAGACTCTTCAAGACATGAAGGTAAGCATTAATGAACCTATCTCAATAAAATGTGATAGTACAAGTGCTATAAGTATATCTAAAAATCATGTGCTTCATTCAAAAACTAAACATATACCAATCAAGTATCATTTTCTCCGAGATCAAGTGGCTCAGAATATAGTTAAACTGGACTATGTACCAACAAAAGAACAGATAGCAGATTTATTTACTAAACCACTTGCCAGAGAACCATTCGAATACTTGAGAGACAGACTAGGGGTAGTATCTATAGATACTACTCTCTAATATGAAGAGAAAGCACAACCTCAGGGGGAGAACAGAAACGAACATATCATTCCTAAAGGAAATCATCAAGCAAGGGAAGCATAAAACAGGTCCACAGGATCAGCATTATCAGTATTATCAGCATTATCAATATTATCATCATTCAGCATGAAAAATGCCATTTTTTCTTAATATCAGTTACAAAACTGTGCGAAGGCTTCTTGCTGAGTTTTCAATCAAACATCATGAATATGCTTTTGCGGAAATTCACTCTGATAGAACAGTCAAAATATCTGAAGAATAAAGGAATAGCTGCGTTTACCATCTATACAAAACTGCACGGGTGACAAGTAAAACTGACCAAAACATTGAAAGATTTGTTTTGAAAACACATTATACAAAAAGGAAAGTCAGTTGGCTTCTAATATTGAAAGATATTGCCCATTCTTACAATGAGCTGTAAGCTATGGTTTGACTCACTGTTTACAACAGCAACAAGGACTTTTCAATCGTTAAGTGCATCATCCTTGTCTACAATCTAGCACAGATTACAAACAACGAGCACTACAGATGAAACACAGCTATAAGAGACAAAACGTATATTCAAGTTCGATAATCCTCAAAGTGTTCTCTCAACAAGTTTTATCCATTTCAGAGAAAGGAAATGCAAAAATCAACCCTTTGCCATTGATGTCAAAGGGGGAGGAAGAACAAACAACAGGAGGAAGAGAAGGCAAACATGAAGAGCAAGAGAAGGCAAACAGAGAAAAGTGGATTGTCATCAATGCCAAAGGGGGAGACTGTTGGAAATATTGTCATTGATGGCAATGAAGGCAGCGCTTAAGCAGAAACATGCAATGAAGGCAGCGTTGAAGCAGAAACAGGCAAAGAAGGCAGCGCTGAAGCAGAGGAAAGCAATAGAGGCAGCAAGAAGAAAGTCAAAATGTAATAGTCATAGAAGCACAGTGAAGAACCGTTATCGGAAGGTAGAGACAGAGGTAGAGCGACAGAAGCAGCAGAGGTAGAGGCTAAGTGACAGAGGCAGAGAACCGTTATAAAATTCCGGGAATCGCACACTCCAACCGGCGTTATACATATAATACATAATCCTTATTCCGGGAATCGCTTAACCCCAAGCGGAAAGGCACATAAATTCTGGGAATTGCCTACCCCGATGGAGGATACATATAAATGCCGCGCATTACGTATGTTGCAAAGGTCCAAAGCATGTACATTAATCTATAGGGAGCGCTTTATTATAAGTTTCATATTATTAATCCCGAAAAAAAAAGAACCAGAGGTCCAAGGCATATATATTATGTTGTATAAGCGGAGTGCATAAAACAAAGGTTTTATAAGGTGGGACCCCTCCCCAATCACAATCGGAGATCGCAAGGGCAGCGGAACATGTAACCAATAGAAAGTTGCGATTGCGATGTGAGGCCGGACCCGATTGAGTTATATGCCACAGTTCATTGCTAATCGCATCCGAGTTCCCAATCGCAATCAGTAGATCTTAAGTGTTGGGCCCGATTTCATCTTGAAATTGGCGGACCCGATGGCGCTATACGATGGAGTTAATAGGTTCAATCGCGTCCGGGAGCTTAATCGCAATCGGAACTTTCCAATTGATCGCACGTCTTTTGTAATATGCTGCGATTGAAGTGGCGGACCCGACCCTGTTATATGCGGGAGTTAATATGTGCAAATCGCATCCGTGTTCTGATCGCATCGGAACAATCTAATCGCAATCGGAGCTAAAGCAAGCATCTGAACAGGCAAATACATGTTGCGATTACGATTGAAGTTCGTACCCGATGGGTCTATAAGTTATGACTTTATATGTTTAAGTTACGGTCTAATCGCATCGGCACTGGTCAATCGCATCGGAGTGAAAGTGTAGCAGCGGAGCTTGACAATGCGATTTGCGATTGCAATTAATTGCAATCAGAAGTAATCAAGAGTGATACATCGCATCGGAGGTAGCTCATCGCATCGGCAGATAGATAAACATCGGCAAGTGGGCCCGAAAGGTTGTTTCTTATGTTAAATGGGTATATTATTAAATCACCAAAAGTTACATAAGAAATGGTTTTATTGTTGATAGTTCATGATAAGGATTGTGAATACTGTGCTATTTAAAAGGTGTTATAAACACCAAGAGTTGTTTTATGTAACGGTTGCAATTATATTTAAATATGCCGCGTGGTCTGTGGACCCATGGGCCTCGGCTTAAAGTGGAGGGCGATTGTTAACATACAATGATTGTTGTGGTGTATGTATGTTCCGCTTGCGGAACTCGCCACATCAACAAGACACTCGTGGCATGAAAAGGGTTGGAATTGCCCTGATTTAAAAGTCAGCAATTGCATTTTATTTATTTAAAAGGCACAGTTACATGTATGCAGCAGTTACACCCCCACAGAGGACAGAAAAGCAAACAGAGCCGAAAGGAGATAAAACACAGTCACAGAAAAGACAAAGACAGCCAAAGAAAAGACAAATGTGTAGTGATTCAAAAGACTAAATGAGTTGAGCTGGAGTTCACATTGTAATTCGAATGTAAATGTTTTAATTGTTTTTATTGTTTGTGATGCATTGGCAAGTCTCCGAGAGAGAACAAATTCCCATTGTAATGTTAAATTGATACCTACAGTTATATTTTCTGAATAAGCAGATAAAAGGAGTGAGAAGGCAGAAGGCAAAGAGACATGACTATCCATTTCGAATTCCAAGTAGAATACAAACAGTCATGTGAGGAAATCTATAAATAATATCATCTTGATATGCAAAGAGGGGTTAGAGAAAGTAAATCTAGAGAAGGCAGAATATAGAAGTGTAAGGCAAAGAAGATTAAGAAAATAAGAACAGAAAGAGAAGCTATAGAATAGAGCTGATATCTGAGGTGAATCAGAAAACATTCAATTTGATAAATTGAGGAAGTTGGAGCTTCCCTATCAAGTTGCAGCTTGATAGCTGTCAGCTGTAGCTGACTGAGGTTGGAGCCTCCTGTAGGTTGGTGCCTGCAGAAAATTGAAGGGAGTTGGTGCTTCCTTGCAAGTTGTAGCTTGCAGAATTGAGGATAGAGCCTCCTGTAGGTTGGTGCCTACAGAAAACAGTGGTGAGAGGGAGTTGAAGCTTGCCTTTGCATCACAACAATAATAAGATGTGGTTTTCTCCCTTTATGGGTTTCCACTTACATCTGTTGTCTCTATGTGTGCTTCTTATGTGTTGATGTGATTATTTCAATCTGCTTAATTTCTTGTTGCTTTCAACTTAAGTATGGTGTCACAATAAATTAATATTGGCTGCAAATAAGATTGTTCACATATTAAGCTGTAAATAACTCTGGTGAAAATTTAAAAGGCTAATGCATGTATTAAACTGATTCACCCCCCCCTCTTAGTTTAATCAAATATTCAACATGTGTTGGCTACAAATGCTAGACCATTGGCAAGGATGTTTTGATTTCTAGGGACAAAGGTAAGGTCATATTCTTTGAAAGTTTTTAAGAGGTCAAAGGCATCATCCTATATGCTTTTAATATAGGATGCTTAGTTGTGTATTCTCCCTTAATCTGCCTAATGACTAGCTCTGAATCCCTATGGACAATTATCCTCTTGGCTCATAATTTATTGAGTAGTTGTAGCCCTAGGAGGAGTGCCGCATATTCAGCTATGTTATGTAATATTCCTATTTTTATAGGAATATTTTATTTCATTTTATTTTCTTTGTTCAAATAATAATTATGTGGAGGGTCAAAAACTCCTACTGAAAGAATAAATCCATGCCCAATGTGAACAAGGGTAAATATGGGCCACTTTAATAAACACACTTGAGTGTGAAAAGAACAAATCCACTTGACTGGGTCAATCTTGACCATATCTACAGCGCAATATTGGAGGAGTGCGCATCAATAAGGCACAACGTAATTCTAGAAGGAGGTCTCTTGTGTGAAAGAGATAAGTTGATGAAGGTGGTTTAGGGTTTTGGCAAGCTCTCATCTTATAAAAGGAAGGGGAAGGCAACATATTGAGTTTTTTCATGATTTGATTTCTGATTTGTTGTTTGTTTAAACATACAAATTTCTTGGTTGTTTAGCCTAGATTGCATATGTTGTTTAGCATTGGAATTTCCTGCTTAGGAGTTCCATCTCTTCCCATTGAGGAGCTCTTGGGAGAGCTTGTATTTCTTGTCCACTATCTGGTTGGAGACCAAGCTTCTACTTCCAATTGCAACGCAGATCCAATGAGGGTTTGCTTGCTTTTGTAAGCTGCAACAAGTGGAGCTCTAGATCTATCCAGATCTAGCTTGTATTGGAGCCTCTTCTCAGTGAGTGTGTCTTTTAACCTCCTGGAAGAGTGCAGCCATTGTTTGAGCTTCAGTTTTGCATCTTGGCATTAGGCCAACTCAATTATTCAAGCTGCAGCACAGTCTCCCTTGAGGGACTCCATTATTTTGATTGGAGATTAGATCTCTTCAGATCTAAGACATTTCAGTGCTCTTTTTCAGTGGAGGAGGCCTCTGATCTATTGGATGGAGGGTATTGGAGTGCATGAGCTTCAGATTCTGATATTGGCATGTGGCCATCAGTCATCTATCCCCTACAACGCAATTTCTACCCTAGATCTACATTATTCCAGTAGGAGGTGTTGCAGTGAGTTTGGGTGCACCAATTAGAGAGCTGGTTTCTGAGTGTTGGGTATCTACTCTTCACTTGGAGATCTACTGGAGGAGATATACGCATTTTACTTTTCAGATATGATCTGCATAATCTGAATGCTTCAACATTTCTGAATATTTCTGCAAATCTGCTTTCTTAGATCTCAGATCTACTATTCATGCTTGGTGTAAACCCCAAAATTCCAAGGGGATTTGAAAGAGGAGCTCTTCTAGTGCATGGATCTGATATAGATCTGACTTTTTATGCATAGATCTTCTCTAGATCTGACATGTAACATACACCAATTTCATCCTAATAAAATAACGTTGTCAAGGTAGTTTTCAGTCATTCATATGGTTGCAGCCCTCTTTTGAGGAGATTTACTCTGTCTATGACTTGTATTTTCAGCCATGTACTTGGTAAACTTAACTGTAAGACTTATTTGCTACTATAAATACTATTGAAGCATATTTCATGAGCCTCCTATCACTTCTCTGCAGAAAATGCGTTATTTTCGGAGCAGAATTGTTTGTTATTGCTGTAGTCCCTCTTTGGGGCATTTTTCAAGGAAAATAGGTGTGGGAGATCTGTTTAACCCACCTAGAAGGATTTCTTTTTGATACCCTCTTGGATTTAGGACTTAGATACTCAGATATAAGGGATCCAAGTGATAGTTTTCATTTTTGTAGCAGCCATTACTGGAAAATGTGTTTTCCAGTCATGCCTTGTTAGCTGTTCCAGATTTGGAATATTACAGTGGTATCAAAGCTTGATCCTTGGCTCAGCCTGTGAGCATCAAGCCAAGATGTAGTTTCAGGAATAGAGGAGACAGAAGATGAAGAATGATTGCATGGAAGACACAAAAAGTAAGGGTCAAAACCTTTACTTTGTAGAATGGAAGGGAAAGAGTTCTCAAGGACTCTGTTCCAAACTTTGTTTAAGCCTAAGGGAAAAAACAGAGAAATAAAGGGGATAGACCATGAAGTTTCCCCAATTGGATCTACAAGATCTATGCATGAGGAGAATTCCACATCCTCATCTTACGGGTATGAACACTCAGCCATATCATCAAAGCTACCATGTTCTATCAGCAACTTCTTCAGGAGGAGGAAGAGAGGAGATGTGCCAAAGGGAGGATCTACAAACCCAACTCCACCTATGAAGACCATTGAGGAGAATGTGAACTTGTTTGATACCTTGCCTAGGGAAATATCCTCATTGGATGAAGATTCTTCTTCTAAAAAAGAAGACATGAAGATTCCTCTTTCAAAGGTAGACCAAGATCTAAGGTCTCCTATTGATGACGAGGCATTTTCCACCATTGAAGAAAAGGATAGGGGTGACAGCGCAGTCATAACAAAGGCATCTCTAGCATTTCATGAAGAATAGGAAGGGGTAGCCGCTCCAAGAAGAGAAGCTCTTGCATTCTTGCAAGGAGTTTCAAAGAGTCTCACATATAGAGATTATGGCACCATCCATGAGCAGCATATGCCATCATTATCAGATGGTGAGATCCTGAACATTGCAGAAGATAAAGGAGAGGGAAAGCTTCATAGGGTAAGAGACATTTACCCCTCTTTATTTCAAAGGAGTGATGTCCTAAGAAGGCATGAGGATCTGTGCAAGAAAAGCAAGGACACATCAGTCCATACATCTTTCTATCATGATCTATGCCTTGATGTCTCCTTACTTGGAAGAAGCCCACCAGTGCAACCTCTTGATGAAAAGAGGAAAGTGTTCTCTCAACCTTGTACATTGATGATACATTTGGCCAAGAGAGGAAATATCACAATGCTGGAGATTTTGGGTAAGAAGCATGCTTATGTCAATCACATTTTACTTTATGATTGCATGCATTCTTTTACTTTACATGTGCAGGCCATGAATCCTAAAAGGAGTGTCTTACCATATAAACTTCATGGCCAACTATGGGCTAGAACTATTTCCAAATACGACCACTCCCTTGATGGGCTAAGGGAGGTATTGCAGCATGATGGGTGCTTCCCTAAAGCACCAAATATACATTTCACCTTTAGCCATGGTGGAATGATGTGGGCAGCAAGTGGCATGTAAACCACTTACCACATCTAGATCTGAATCAGGGAGGAGATGAACTACGCTGGTTTCTATTGGGTGAGTGTGGGTATCGCCCAAAGTTTTTGATTTTCTTGTCTCATGCCTTGTATTTCAAGAGAGGAATGCATAAGAGGTAGGCATGGTTGCTTTGGTTGACAAGAAGAAAGTATGGGCACCCCATGATGAATTCCATGTCCATACATTTGCTTATACCTATGATTTATGTACATGTATTTATGTTTAGAATGAATATCATAATCATGTATGTACCTTGGGTTGGGGGAGAATGTATCCTTCTCATGAGGTGGTATGAAGGAGCTTGTTTATATCATGATGCTAATAATGCTCCAATCTTTGTTATGAACATGAGAGGAGGAATGACACATTGTGTGGATGTGTCCATTGGGAATGCAATATCCCATATTTATTTGTAGTTCAAGAAGAGGATAGGGCCTTATATGACTTCTTCCTTATATACTATGTTTTCCTATGCAAAGGGTCATGTATTGGGCTTATGTCATGAGAAAATATCTCTCACAGGGGAGCACTTGTAGCAAAGCATGTGTTGCTAGAATCATGTTCAACCAACACCTATTATCCTCCATCATTTTCAAGATTTGAAGAAGCTTATTTCAGCAAGGAGGTGGTGGGATGACCACTTATTGCACCATGATTTGAGGTAGCAAGATGATGGAAAATGCTGGTCTCAAGGGGGGGACTATTGTCACCATCCCATATATCATATGACACTTAGTCCATGTTTCTTTTGTAGCACATATGGTAAAGATAATCTACTCACTATATGCATGGGAGATTGGGCAAGGAGCCTCACTAGAATCAAAGAAGAAAATCATGAAGGTCCAAGTTCCTTTTGGCTTCATGAGGACTATTTTACTGCAGCCCAGGATCAGCAGCTCCACATTCATCAAAAATGGAAAAAGGGACAACATGAGTTGAGTATCCTCATCTCTCATTTCCATGCATGGAGCCCCTACACAATGAAAATGGGAGGAGTTGGTGACTTTTTCTGTGAGCTACCCAGGATGGCTCACTTTGTTTGGATGATAGCATGGAGATTGGAGCCTCTCATGAGGTTGAAGTACCCTACATCTACCATCTCTCATGCATTGAGAAAACCAATGGACAAGAAGAAACTATTTCTATGTATCTCCCACTTCTATATGATGACAGCTAATTGGTTCATTCACCAAGAGCACATTTATACCCTTGGGAGGAGACAATTCCATTGGAAAATTTTGCAAAGTCCTTGTAAGTTGCTTGAGGGCAAGAAAAATCCTGGAGGGGAGGACTGTAATATTCCTATTTTAATAGGAGTATTCCATTTCATTTTATTTTCTTTGTTCAAAGAATAATTATGTGAAGGAGGGTCAAAAACTCCTAATGAAAGAATAAATCCATGCCCAATGTGAAAAAGGGTAAATCTGGGCCACTTTAATAAACACACTTGAGTGTGAAAAGAACAAATCCACTTGACTGGGTCAATCTTGACCATATCTACAACGCAGTATTGGAGGAGTGTTCATCAATAAGGCACAATGTAATTCTAGAAGGAGGTATCTTGTGTGAAAGAGATAAGTTGATGAAGGTGGTTTAGGGTTTTGGAAAGCTCTCATCTTATAAAAGGAAGGGGAAGGCGACATGTTGAGTTTGTTCATGATTTGATTTCTGATTTTTTGTCTGTTTAGACACACAACTTTCTTGGCTATTTAGCCTAGATTGCGTATGCTGTTTAGCATTGGAATTTCCTGTTTAGGTGTTCCATCTCTTCCCATTGAGGAGCTCTTGGGAGAGCTTGTATTGCTTGTCCACTATCTGGTTGGAGACCAAGCTTCTACTTCCAACTGCAACGCAGATCCAGTGAGGGTTTACTTACTTTTGTAAGCTGCAGCAAGTGGAACTCTAGATTTGTCCAGATCTAGCTTGTATTGGAGCCTCTTCTCAGTGAGTGTGTCTTTTAACCTCCTGGAAGAGTGCAACCATTGTTTGAGCTTCAATTTTTCATCTTGGCATCAGGCCAACTCACTTATTCAAGCTACAACATAGTCTCCCTTGAGGGACTGCGTTATTTTTAGTGGAGATTAGATCTCTTCAGATCTAAGACATTTCAGTGCTATTTTTCAGTGGAGGAGGCCTTTTCTATTTTGGAGGGAGTGTATTGGAGTGCATGAGCTTCAAATTCTGATCTTGGCATGTGGCCATCAGTCATCTATCCCCTATAGCACAGTTTCTACCCCAGATCTGCGTTATTCCAGTGGGAGGTGTTACAGTGAGTTTGGGTGCACTAATTGGAGAGCTGGTTTATGAGTGTTGGGGATCTACTCTTCACTTGGAGATCTACTAGAGGAGATCTACACATTGTACTTTTCATATTTGATCTGCATAATCTAAATGCTTCAACATTTCTGAATATTTCTGCAAATTTTCTTTCTTAGGTCTCAGATCTACTGTTCATGCTTGGTGTAAACCCCAAAATTCTAAGGGGATCTAAAAGAGGAGCTCTTCTAGTGCATGGATCTGATATAGATCTGAATTTTTATGCACATATCTGCTCTAGATCTGACATGTAACATAAAAAAATTGTAGCCTAATAAAATAACGCTTTCAAGGCAGTTTTCAGTCATTCATATGGTTGCAGCCCTCTTTTGAGGAGACTTCTTCTGTCTATGACTTGTATTTTCAGCCATGTACTTGGTAAACTTAACTGTAAGACTTATTTGCCATTTTAAATACTATTGAAGCATATTTCATGAGCCTCCTATCACTGCTCTGCAGAAACTGCATTATTTTCTGAGCATAATTGTTTGTTATTGCTACAGTCCCTCTTTAGGGCATTTTTCAAGGAAACTAGGTGTGTAGGACTTAGATACTCAGATCTAAGGGATCCAAGTGCTGGTTTTCATTTCTGTAGCAGCCATTACTAGAAAATGCGTTTTCCAGTCATGCCTTTCTAGCTGTTCCAAATTTGGAATATTACATGTTATTTGTGCATTAAAAGTTTAGCTTATATGAGTGACCTTCTGCATGATTGGTCTCTGTGTTATGCACCCATATACCTGCTCCTGAACCAGTTTTACCATAAGAACCATCAAATCTCATACTCCAAAGAGGTTCAATTTTAGATTTATCATTATGTTGGTCCTTGGGGTTGCCACTATGCTTGTCATTGTTTTGTTCGTTATGGTCCTCACTATGTTGGTTATTTTCTGTTTGGGCTGAGGTTTTGAATGTTCCTCCTCTTTTTCCTCTTTTTTTTCTGTTGTTTTCTCATTTTCTGTCACTTGTTCATTAATTTTTTCATCATTTTAAAGGATAAATGAATCAAGGTCGGTGTGGATAGAATAAAGAGGGGAGTTGTTTGGCTTTTCTTGACTGATAACCATGTATTTCATGTGAGTTTCTCTATATAATATTCTTGGTCGACTAAAGAAAGGTATGGTAGCATAGGTCATGTCCATTTGGAGGGTACCTTGGAGTTTAGCACCCCATGATCTTTAAAGGAGCATGCCATATTTCAGAGGAATATTAGCCACTACAATATCAATTACAAAGCTCTTGGCCGATATTTGTGCTAGATTGACACATAAATCTTTGATTAGGCCTAGACATTTAACTCTACTAGAATCAAAAGAGTATAAACCTTTGTATGGTCTAGTTATTTCAAGGCCTAGTCTTTCCATTACTACTTTTGGCATGAGGTTGTGTGAAGCTCCTGAGTCTAACATGGCATTATGGAGAATTTTATCATGGATGTTTAAAGTGACATAAAATGGAGGAACACCTTCGTATTGAAATTTCCATTCTGTTCTGTAGGTAAATCCTCTCCGCGGACATAGATGATCCCTCTAGCCCTAGAGTGGGTCTAGCAACAAGGGAACAAGCTACTGTGTAGGTTCCTAGTGAACAAATGAAATAGGTTGGGATAGATTATCCTACTTGTAGTCCAACACGATTGTCGTAGCTGTAGCAGTGGCAGCCTCTTGATCTCTGTCACGACAGGTCACGGTATTTCAGCAATGGTACTCAGGTTCTTGCACAAAGATCAAAGGACAAAAGCATCATACAAGGAAATAATTGCATTCATAGCTAGCTAATCAGTCAAGGAATATTAAACATATTGCGTAAAGTAAACCATATGAACACAAGATGGGAACCAGACATTAGTCGTGTATATATAAATAGAAAGAAAGAGATTAAAACCAGAGCCTTGACGTCGTAACTTCCTTCAGCGGGTTCAGTCAAAGTGCGTCTGGGGAATTGGGACAAGGCGAGGACACAAGCCTAATTTCTCTCTCGACAAAGGTCTCTTTCTCTGCTCTATCTCACAAACAAATTTTTTAGCAATTCCTCTTCAACTATTAAGCTGTTTAGCTAGCGTATCAATGGGAGATAATTTTATTTATAGAGGGAGTGGAGGAGGTTGGGATCCCTACAATGGGGGAAGGGAGGTATTATACTTTGGTAGGTTTCCCCAAAAGGTGGAAACAAGAGGCCAAAGGAGGGTGTTCGTGGTTATTCAGTCGAACCACCTAAGTTGACTCACTCACGAGGTTGTTAGCATGGAAACTTCGCCTCTATATTTAAAAAACATTCCAAAAATATCTTGGCAGGGGTAGCTCACTGGGACAGAGCACCAATGGGCACGGGGCTCAATGTTAAATTTCCTCATTGGCGTGAGGTCATAATGGTCTGCCAGCGCCAACCAAAAAACAAGTGTTTTTGTTGATCTGCTTTGGAAATTGTCAATGGAGAAAGGGTTGTCCTCAAGGCAAGGGATGCAATGATGGTCTTTGCAAGGCATGACACTTTATATAAGTCACATAAATGGTCCTCCAATGTGTGGGACGGGGATTGCAGGGATGGTGACAAAATGTTGTGTAACAGATGCCCCCTAAAGCATGAGGTTTGAGAGAGAGGGAGGGGTGAAATGCTTTACGAGAACGCGTTCGAACCAAACATTGTTGTTGAAAGACCTGAAAGTACAAATACAAGTGATATCTCTTATACATGAACATGTGGCATGGGCGCATCCATCCATAATAGAGTACATAAAAACTAAGATCCGAGTTATGGACGTAGCCATCCAGCAATAAGGATCAACAAATAGACTAAGGTATGGTCGCAACCATCCAATCAAAAGAGTCATGCAATAAGTCATGATAAACCACAATATCCCGCAACATCTTATCAGGCGAAACTGAGGGTCTTGCGCTCCATCTCGACCCAAACAAGTACAAATTCAAGAATGCGAATATGTGAGCTGAAGTCGAACATGCAAGAAAGTCACCTCATTACCAGCCAATGATGAAAGTTGTTAACAGGCACGAGAGAAACCACCAATGATGACAATGGCTCTCAAGGTACAGTATGTACAATCCATGAAATGTGAACAGTGATTTGGTGTCAAACACCCATAGAATCACTTGATCGAAGGCTAATGATGTGGACCTATCGTCGAATGTGAAGAATTTTCCATTGAGGCATGCAAGCTCCAAGGTACCGGAAAAAGAGTCTCTAGATCAAATTCCTGGATAATGAGCTGAAGTCGAAAAAAAGTGACTCGGTCAAAGGATGGCCATAATGTTTCCCACATCATCGACACGAGACAGAGGAACATTATGATAGTGAATCAAGACCGAACAGAGGATTAGAGGGAGGTTGAAAACTGCAAAGGAAAACTTCTCTTGAACATATCATTGACACAACTCTGGATTTGGCAGTATTTTACATCAAGGGATCTGAGGTCATGATGACACGACAAAGAGTAGATGAGAGGCCAAAACAAATTACCCAAACCCATGGAGGAAAAAATGACAAAATGAGATGTCCCCAACCTGACACAAATGCAGATGAGTGTCATGTTCAAGAGCGACATACTTCCAACGCGACTGAGAACTGGTTCCATTTTCCCCCACCATTTCTGGTGATTACCCCAATTATTTTTGAAAAACAAGCTTGAAGGGGATAGCATATGCTTGTCATGTAAGTTTGTCCTTTGGACAAATCCATCCTAGTACATTTTACGAGCCCTAGGAAGGAGGAACTCGGGAATTTCATGGTGACAATTTCTGATGTCATCAGGGTTTAACAAGTCTGACAAAGGAAAAACTTGGCATCTTTTCATGTTTAGAGAGTTTGAAAAGAAGCGGAAAAGAAAACTCCAGCAAGCCCCTTTTTGTAAATAGTCCCTTATATATGAAAAGGTAGAAAAATATATCTAAGAGAACCTCTTAGTTACGATAGGCTAATGTATTCCTTTTTCATAAATAATCTATCCTAGCCTGAAAAAGGGGCAAACGTATATTGGCTAGATATCGTTTCGCAGCCATTTAACGAGTTCAAAACAAAAAGAGTCTCTACAATATTTTCAGTTTTAGAGAGTCAGAAAAGAGCTGAAAGATGACTCCGACAGTAACTTTTTCGTGTTTTTACCGAGTTCGAAAAAATATAAAATACAACTCGTTACTTCATCGTTGTTATGTTAAAAACCTGTCGTTGCACAAGAGACGCACATAAAACCCATTTCTCGAAATAACATAGTGAAATAATCAAAAAACATGTCTTAAAACCTAATTAGGGTTTTGAAAAGTTATAAAATGCCAAAAATGGTAAAAAATAATTACGTTTCACTTTTATCTCTTGTGGAGCCATAGTTACCCTTTTTACACTGTGATTTTGCGGCGGCGATAGCGAGAAATCCGGAAGAACAATCTCGAATCCATTAGTTCTAGGTAAGAGCTAACATCCTTCCCTACATTTTGATTTCTTTTTCATTACCTGCAACCCCAATTTTATGTGTTTATGGAGAGATTTCGAAAAATTTAGGGCATGGCGGTGGGCGCGAGTATGAGGCACAGACTCGCGCCAACCGACCAAAATTTTGAACTAGGGTGTGCCCATTGGCGCGAATGTTTCTAAAATAGTCGCGCCAATCACAACACACAATTTTAGTATGAAAATGTAGACAACCATGCCCATTTTAACCAAAAAAATCTTTAAATTAAGCTAATAACAGTCATATGAATGTTTTTGCAGGTGTAAAGCGGCAAAATGGTGATCGAATGGAAAGAACGAGAACACAGTGAAGAAGACAAACTTACCATGGAAAACAAAAGTTGCATGGAAGCTCTTAGAGATTGTGGGCTCAAGAAATTATTCATGACACCATGCCTCAGAGCTCAACAAGAGTTGTTGCAATACTTGATCAGTGTTTGGGATGTTGATCAGGAAAAGTTCATTATTCATGACCAAGAACTCGAGATTGAAGTTTTAGATGTTTATTTCGTAACAGGGCTATCACAGAGGGGGGAAGTACCAATTTTGACTAGCACCCAGCCCACAATGGAGAACATGAGTATAGTGATCGACAAAGTGTGTCCAGGGGCAAGGAAAGGATCGGTAAGCAGAAAAGTGGATATCTAGATTATTCCAGACTTGGCACTTAAAGTAGTGTTGCACACCATCACACGAGTTGTAGGATCGCAAGCACCACACGAGGCCACAAAGACACAGCTACTTCTTGCTATAGATTGCATGACACTGATCCTCTACAACTGGGTAGAGGTAGTGGCAATCAACATGAAGCGTCAACTGACAAAGTGCAAGAAAGGAAAACTGAAGCAGTTTGGTTATAGGTCTATTCTGGTATTGTTCATCCTGGAACGACTACCAATTTTTCAGCATCAGGAGGTGATAGTCCCGACACCACCAGCACAGGAGCCATGAATGGCCTGTTGGGCAGCTTTGATGCCAAGGTCAGGGGGCGGTCAATAGATATCCTGGAGACCGGAGTTATTTGAGTGGCTCCACCGAAAGCTGATCGTCGTGGAGGATTGGCCCTAATCTGGCACAGATTTCACTGGTGATGCAGATCTCCCACTTCCAGAAGGAGAGGATTGGGATGAAGTACTTGGTAAGACTCATTTTTTATTTCCATGAGTATTATGATTTTTTTTGTTATGCATGTTCTAACATTAATTCCATGTATTTGCAGATGTTGGCCCAGAGAGACCTGCAGGTATGTCCCCGATAGCAAGGCGAATCCCTCACGACTTTGATATTGCCCCTCATGGCGAGGGAGACGAGGAGGAGGAAATCATACACAATTTGGAGGGAATCTCCTGTGGGATCCCAGACTATGCGTGATTCGATGACGTTCCTCGTGCATACCAGAGACATAATGCAGGTGTGTCAAACCGAGTTCACCGCTTGCTGAGGCAGCTTGTATGGGAAGTGACGTGTTATCATGAATGTCATGTCGAGTAGACACCTAGGTTTTATTTCCACATATTTTTTAGAGACATGATGTCTCAGGATGTAATCGAAACACACATATTTTTTGAACTTATGATGCACATGGATGCAAACATTCTATATATATATATATATATATATATATATATATATATATATATACATCTATTTTCCTATATGGATATTTTTCATGTGATGATTTTTACAAATTACGCAAATGTATATCTAATAAAATGTTAGCCACTGTATCAGTTAATGCATTCATTCGCCTAGGAATATGTTGATATGTAATGTAATCAAAATGTCTTTCCAACAAGCGAACACGTAAATACAACCTTAAGATGTGAGGGTTTCTGACTGAATAATGTCCATTAAGTTGAAGAATGACAAGTTGTGAGTCTAGATTTACAACCAATGCATGAATGCCGAGGGAAATCGCCTCGGTTAATAGTTCAATAACAACACTATACTCAAAGACATTGTTTGTAGTTTGTCCTAGACAGATACCTTGAAGGTCTATCAACTCACCAGCAATATCATAAATCACCCAGGCTACTGAAGACAGGTTCCGGGTACTGCGGGAAGCACCATCCGCAAAACCGACATAAGGGTTAATAGACATCTGCACAATAAGAAACAACCCAATAAGCAGGAAAACGATCGCAAAGCACACCAAGCCAAAAATGTACAAAAATGAAAAGAACACCTATGTACACAAAACATGCACGAATGACTCATGCATAATATTTTTTAAGATACAACCCATTTCTAGGCTAATCCAGATGATGACCTTTGTAATCAATAAGCTCATAGGCCCCATTCTGCAAAACAGGTTTAACAATGTAGGGCCCATGCCACATGGGTTGAAATTTTCCTGCCCCTAACTTATCACGAGCTTGGTCGTACAGGAGGACGAGGTCTCCTTCTATGAAGGAATGAGGGGAAACCGACTGGTCAACATGAGCTTTGACCTACTTTTTCTGTGCTTCAGTGACCAAAGCAGCAAAGCAACGAGTTTCATACAGCCTTTCTAAGTAGAGAAGACGCTCTTCTTCCGGTGAAGTGTTCGGCAGAAAATCAACAACTATCTTGAGCAAATGGATTTCACATTCAATCGGAAGGGTAGCTTCTAGACCGTAAACAAGCTGAAATGGAGTAAATCCGGTTGCATCCTTCACTCAGGTTCGGTATGCCCAAAGAGCCGAAAATAACATGAGATGCTAGTTTGATTTGTGCATCCCAATTGTACATTGAAGCATGGTGACAAGAACTTTATTCACGGCTTCAACCTGCCCATTGGCCTGAGGATAGTACAGGGTTGAGTTGTCGTGACATAGACCCAACTTGGAAGTCAACTCCGCCACCATATAATGCCGAAAATGGGAACCATGATCGGTAACGATGGCTTGAGGGACACCAAACATAGAAATGATATGATTGAATATGAATTGAGTTGTTGTCTTACCGTCAGCCGCAAGTGTAGGCATTGCTTCGGCCCATTTGATGAAGTAGTCAATGACTACGATGATATAAGCATGCACCCCAGCCAAGTGAGGGTTACACTTCATAAAATCGATTCCCCACTTCGCAAAGAGACCAATGATAATGACAGGGTGGAGATGGGAAGGTGGCGCACGCATCTTGCGCTGATAGATCTGGCAGTCATGGAATTTACGAACAATGACAATGCATTCCTTGAAGATGGTGGGCCAGAAATACCCAGCATGAAGAATTTTCTATGCAGTAGCATAACCAGACATGTGACCACCAAAAGCGCCACTGTGACAGTGATTTAGGGCTTTCTTAGCCTCCTCAAGAGTCAAACACTGGTGGAGAATGGAATCAACTCCGATGTGGTAGAGTGTGTCTCCGACTATATGATAGGGTTGCGATTGATGCCGGATGTGTCAGCGAGCATCCTTCTTCAACTCATATCAGAAAGTAGAAGTATAAAGATGTACGATTATATCACCATACCAAGGATCGAGGGTGCTAATCATAAAAAATGTATTGTCCGGAATGTGTTCCTCGGAACCAGACGGAGTGGAGTCAGAGGGGAGGGAACAGATTAAATCGGCAAAGACTAATGATTTCTTCGACTTGGTAGTAGTAAATTCCAAATTGAACTCTTGGAGGATGACGATCCACTTTGAGTACTTTCCCCCCAGCAATTGTCAAGACAATATGTAGGTCATTGGATTGCAGTCAGAAATCACAGTCATTGTATGGAACAGAATGTAATGACGAAAACGTTGAACCGCTTGAACCGCAACCAACGCCAACTTATCAACTTGAGCATATCGCGTTTCAGTATCGAGAAGGTTACGAGACAGATAATAAATGACATGTTCGTCAGCGGCATCATCATCTTGTACAAAAACCATGGCGATCGTGCTGAAAGTGGCGACCAAATAGAGGGAATAATCGCGATGATAGTTTGGAGGACGCAACAGAGGAGCGTTGACAAGCAACGTCTTCAATGCATTGAAATACTTCTGGGCGATCTCATCCCAAAGGAACGCGACGCCCTGCTTTAGTAATCGCGTGAATCTTTTAGCCACTTCGGCATAGTTAGGTATAAAACGGCATAAAAAGTTAGCCTTCCCATACAGAATCTGTAGCTGATGTAATGAGGATGGAGAGGGGAGATTAATGATAGCCTCAACTTTGAGCCGATCGAGGCGAATCCCATATTTTTAAATGATAAACCATAAGAGTTTACCGGATTCAATGCAGAAGACACACTTATGTGGATTTAGCCGAATGTTATAGCGTTGACAACGAAGAAAAATTTGACGAAGATGGTCAGGATGGTCCTTACGCTTAACTGAATGAGCCAAAAGGTCATCCAGATAAGGTTGAACGATGTGTTTAATATCGTGGAAAGCATATGACATCGCTCGTTGAAATGTAGCCCCAGCATTTTTCAGATCGAAAGGGAGCTTTTTATAAGCGAAAGTACCCCAAGGACAGATGAAGGCGGTCTTATGTTGACCAGTCAGAAGAATGCTAATCTGGGTGTAGCCAGAAAAGCCATCCATAAGGGAAAAAATCTCACTCCCTGCATAGTCATCAATGATTTGATCAATAAAGGAAGTAGGATAATTATCCTTAGGGAACGCTCGGTTAATGTCATGATAATCAACACATACCCAAATGGTACCCTATTTATTATCTACAGGGACAATATTGGACAACCATTCTATCAAGGGAATCAGATATATAAAACTATCTTTGAGAAGTTTTTCAACTTCACCCTTAATAGCAGTCGCCTTTCTAGGGTGCAGAGGACGAAGACGCTAGCGAACAGTCTTCACACCAGGATAGGTAGGAATCTCATGCACCACTATACCGAGATCGATGTGGGGCATCTCTTTGTAATACCATGCAAAGACATCGTGAAACTCACGGAAAAGACTAGTATAAACCTGAACTTCATCTGAAGAACAGGTGACCCCAATATAGATGTTCTAAAAAATTCTCGGTTTCACGGAAATGTCGATAGGAATTGTTTGTGTGATATTACTCAAGTTACCCACTATAAAAACTTTGTGTGTCAGAATAAGCGTTTGAAGCGGAGGAGAAGGAACCTGAGAAGCGAACCTCTCAAGACACATAGACATGGACCCGAGGCCAGGCATGAACGAGGAACGATGATGACTATCGTCCCACTGAGGGTCCTCGAGAGACATAGTTTCCACGATGGCTTCATCGGAGGAAATATCTCTTTCAAGGGATTGGGCGAATCCAAATCGTCGAGCCAAGGGGATTAAGAATAAGTGTTGAGAGACGCCCAACGGAGCATGATCAAGAGACAGAGGCTTTGAAGCCGAAATAAGTTCACAATAGTTGATCACGATCGGACTTAATGACATCGAATCTCCAAAAGAATCGATCTGCTCAGGTGAAGGGATGATCCACGGGTCATCAAACCGGGAGATCATATTAATATTAACAGTGTTGGGTGGAGGAAGAGGAAAAATACCCATGAGGGCAGGATCTTTAAAAAGACCCGGCCCTACGCTCTCGTAAGGCGTAGGAATTTGATCTACATACAAAATGTTGTTCTTGGAAGAATAAGTGAAGAATGACAACTGATCAACAGTAACGATCTTTCCTTCATGCAGAAATTGCAGAACACGAAAGAGAGTGAACGGAATGCATAGCATGGTGTGAGTCCAACTACAACCAAGGAGAAGATTGTGATTGAGCTTGGCATCAACTACTTCCACCTTGACATTGACTGTCTTCCCTTCTAGAGTAATCGGTAAACTAGCGAGAACACCAAGAGGTTTAGATTCCCTTCCATCAAACGCTTCTAGAGAATTTGGAGATGAATTTAAAGTTGGAGAACCAATGGCTTTCCAGCAGGAAGATGACATGACGCATGTAGATGCACCCTCGTCCACAACTTCTTGATGGATATTCAGTCCATTAATGCCAACTTGTATGATGAGCACAAGTTGGTGTGGGAGATGCGGGACGAAATTCTCCAAGTCGAAAGTGAGAAGGCTTGAATCAGCAAGATCAACCCCGCCGATCACAGATAGCAAAGCCTTCCGTTGAGACAGACAACTCTGAAGTACTTCTGATGTAGACATTGCAGATGGCGCCTGAGCCAAATCCTCAAAAATACTATAATGTTGAGCAACATGGGTGTTGGAATTGTAAGAAGACTTATGGAGTACACCTTTGGAAGGTGGTTGTGTAACGGGCTCAGTACTGGGCCTTTTAGTCTGAAGAGGGCCATAAGCAAGCAGAGGAGGAGGACCATCAACGATCTCTTTCCCCGCTACCTGACGTGGTTCGGTATAATATTTTGACTAGGTAGTGATAGAAACATATGAAAAACCATTCATCATGAAAACCTGAGAGCCAAATGGGGTAGAGGACTGAGGTTGCTCTACCATCTGAGTCTGTTGTGATGGAAAAGGTTCTTTGAGAATGGCCGGAGTTCCTTGGGTGCCTTTGAGAAATCTACTCACTTCGGCCCATTGAGGACAGTCCTTGGTGTAGTGCTCTTCGTCACAAATCAAACACCATCTTGTGCTAATATGGTTTATTCTACACAATATGTTTAATCTTCCTTGACTGATTAGCTAGTTATGAATGCAATTATTTCCTTGTATGTTGCTTTTTTCCTTTGATATTTGTGCATGAATCTAAGCACCATTGACGAAGGACCATGACTTGTTGGGACAGAGATCAAGAGGTCGTCACTGCTACAACTGCGACAATCGCATTGGACTATAGGTAGGAAAATCTATCCCAACCTATTTCATTTGTTAACTAGGAACCTACACATTAGCTTGTTCCCTTGTTGCTAGATCCACTCTAGGGCTAGAGGGATTGTCTCTCTCCATAAAGAGGATTTACCTACACAAGAAGTTGGCAACTCCACTAGAGAAGTGAGGCATTATCCTTTGGGAGGTTTCCCCAAAAGGTGGAAACAAGAGGCCAAAGGAGGGTGTTTGTGGTTATTTAGTCGAACCACCCAAGTTGACTCTCTCACAAGGTTGTTAGCATGGAAAATTCGCCTATATATTTAAAAAACATTCCAAAAACAGCTTGGCGCGGGTAGCTCACTGGGACAGAGTGACAATGGGCGCGGGGCTCAGTGTTAATTTTCCTCATTGGCGCGTGGCCATAATGGTCTTCCAACACCAACCAAAAAACAAGTGTTTTGTTGATATGCTCTGGAAATTGTTAACAGAGAAAGTGTTTTCCTCAAGGAAAGTGATGCAATGATGGTATTTGCAAGGCATGACACTTTATATAAGTCACACAAATGGTCCTCCAATGTGTGGGACAGGGATCGCAGGGATGGTGACAAAATGATGTGTAACACCTTCTACTTCTGGTCCAAACATAAGCTCAAGTTTGTCATCATTTAAATTTACAGAATCAACATTTTCTCCTATTTTTAAAGCTTTCAAAAGTTGGGATCTATATACATCTTGAGTGACTAATTCAGTAAGAGGAATAGAGATTTTAATCTTGGAAATTTCATTCTCTATACTGAAAGGTGCTTGAGTTTTTGAAAGGTTCAAATAAGTTTTTTCAGACACTGTTTTCATAGCAATTTGAGCTTGCTGGTTTTTATTAGGAAACTTATTTAAAACCGTTTTTTCAGGGGCACTAACTGTGTTGCTAGTGCTGCTTTGGTCACCACTTTTTTTGCCACTAGGTTGGTTGTTTTTGTTTTTATTTCTATCAGAACTTTCAGCCACTGTATTTGGATTTTCTGCTGTCTTTTTATGAATGTTTTCAGGGGTCTTCATAGCAGAAATTTCAGAGGTCTTTCTTTTGGGAGTGTCTTGGTTTTTCTTGCTTCTGAGGTCATATTGTGTATGTACTTCCATGATGGCATTTTCAAAGTCTTGTTTATAGTCTTCAGATTCTAGGCTTTCTTCCTCATTTGGTGCAAATATGCCTTGTTCTTCCTCAGTGAGGAAAACAGTATCCTCATTATTTACTCCCATTAACTTTATGTGATTTTCCTCTATTTCTTCAATCACCTCTTCATCCTCACCATCATAGTTTTCTTAGAAAGGAGACCTGATTTGCTGATCAAAACCTCTTTGTCTTATTTGAGGGGGGGTTCTCCTAAAGTTTTGGTTTTGGTTCTGATTTTGATTTCTGTTTTGAAGAGATGTTTGGTTTTCTCTAGGGTAAGCTCTCTCATTTACATTCATCCTCTCCATCATCCTTTCCATGGTTTTGACTAAATTATCAATCTTTGTATCAGATGTGGAGGCTACATCTTCTACCATATATGTGACTCTTTTTTTATTCTTCATTCTAGCTCTTTTGGCAATCAGATTGGCTTCTACACTTACTACTCCCCTTTGCATGTATTCTAAAGTAAGGGGTTTTCTTTCTCTTAATTGATAAGCCATTTCTAGGTCAAAACCATCAGGGAACTTCATTAGAGCTAGACCTTGTGGAGGTTTCATGTGTGTAGGAAGGGCGTTGTATACACTATTGAACCTAGTGCAATATTCTTGGACACCTCCTCCAACATTTCTCTGAATTTTTTCATACTCTGATAAGATTTGGAGAGGGTTCTTCTTGACTTCCCATTTGTTTAAGAATAATTGATGAAACGCAGGGAGGTCATTTATGTTATTAGCAGTTAGACCTTTAAACCATTTTCTTACCTCTCCCCCTAAGCTTTGAGCAAACATTCCGAGTTTAAAAGTTTCATCATCTATTTCTTCTCTGTTAAAGTAGTCATTCATTTTGTCCACATGTTGTTGAGAAGTAGTGGAACTACTTGCATCATATAAGGGTATCTTGGACTGGTAGTCTTGTGGTAGAACAACTAAAGGCAATGGTAGATCTAGTGGAGCATACCATGTTGCCATGATCTGTGGTTGAGGAAACAAAGGAGGGTTAACAAGTGGAGGATTTACAAAAGGAGGTACAAGGTTAAATGGAGGAAGGTGAACAGTGGGGAATGAGGTTAGTACAACAAAGTTTTGCTGTAAGGTGGATTGGTCTAAAACTATCTGGGTTATCCAACTCTGAGATCTAGTCCTAGACAAGCTTTGTTCTAGGGGTGAGTCAGATAGGATATTCTGCAAGTTTTTAAGATTTTCAAGTAGGGAACTTGCTTTTTGGATAGGTCTATTAACAATTGAACTCTTATATCTAGGAGACATCCTAGGAATACTTTCAGGATTGTCAACTATTACAGGAGGGTTTGGGTCTGAGTGAGATCTGGTATAGATTCTCCGAGAAGCCAGGACTTGGGCCCAAAAATCAGAAAGGTTGAGAGTTATAACAATTTTTGGAAAACAAACCAATCTGTAAAAGAAATAATTAATCCAAAAAGTATTCTTTACTGGGTTCTTGTGAGATGTAATGATAAAATAAGTTTCCCAGTGGAGTCTATGGAAAACTAGTGGAGTCAAAAAGCCTACTGAAAACCAGTGGAGTCACCAGGTAGAGGATTTTTAATTGTTTTGATCTTGGTTGTTGCCCACCATCAGCAACCAGATACCATTCTTGGCTAACACTTGATTCATCTAAGTTAAAATGATGTTTTCTGAGTCCTTGAGAGAATATTTGAGTTGTTTAATAACTTAGTATTCCCCAGTATGGTCGCCACTATGTTGGCTCCCCATGATTTGAAATATTGGCAAGAACAACTCTGCAGGGAGCCACATCAAACCACTTTGGAGTCCAAGGACCTAGGCTTCCTGGACTCAGAGAGGGCTCTCTCTATGTATGTGTTTATAAATGATATATATTTATGCTTTTATTTTTTTATTTTAGGCTAGTTATGAAGTTCTTAGAACTATTTGTTTTGTTTTGATTGATTGGTTGATAGAAAAATGGTGTGATTAGTCAAGGGATTGTTTCAGTTGAATAGATAAACCATGAGAAACATTAATCCATTGGGCTATGGATTCATAAAAGGATTTAATTGTTCACCAACTCTGTAATGGTTTTCATAGGGCAAGCTAACTATATTAAGTGGATCTCTTAGATTAGATGGAATATGAAATGACAGTAAGTTGTGAAAATAGTAAAACTAAAAGGAAATTAAGGATCCTTTAACTCTACTTCAACAAGAAAAGCCTTTTAGGTAACTGTTTGAGACAAACCAAAGAACAGGGCATACCATAGACCTCTTTGGTCAGACTTTAATAAGAAAACCTTTAAGACAACAATCCAACAATCTTAGAATTACTTTCAGACAAAGAAAACATATAAGATAACAATGAGAACAACTAAAGAGCAAGATAGACCTGTCTTCTTTAATCAAACACTCTAAAGACCTTCAAAGTAACAATATGAGACAAACCAAAGGATAGGGCATGCCATAGACTTCTTTGGCTGGAATCTACTAGTAACTTCAAAGAAAGGCCTTAAAAACAATGTTTCAAGCTACAACAAAGGACAGGGCATACCATAGACTTCTTTGGCTTGACTCTATTAAATCATTTCCAAGACAACAAGCTAGGTGGAAGGAGAGAGCAATTAAGAATTCTCTAATCAGACCTTGCAGAAGAAAACATTAAGATAAAGAGAGCAGATAGAATTAGGGTGCCAAGACAACATATCCTAATCTAAAATTTCTGTTCTTTCATCAAAGAAATCATGGACAGAATGGAAAACAGAAGGAAAACATTGATAAAGAAATGATAACTTCACCATTAACATAGCTCAAGAATCCTGTGAATGTTTTTGTATTACTGATGTTCAAAACAGTTACATTACTCCAGTACAATAGTTCTCTGCAACTCAGAGTTTTCTCAAATCCAGCCTAGCAGCTCATCAACTGATCAAGCAGCGAACTAATACACCAACCAACCAACACTAAAAATGAATGATACATGCAGTATTTATCTGCAAAATGAGGAGGTGATCCTAAGCTAGGGTTTCAGATGTGTATTTATTACAGAGTTAATGAATTTTTGACCTTTGAGACCATGCAAGGCCCAAGGAAAAATATTTGAGACTGACTCACTGTAACAATAACTCCTAACTTAGCTGTTTGAGCTAACTTTTGGAAATATTTGACTTTTAAGGCTTCTCAATAACTTTTACAATAACTGCAGAGTAGTTGAGAAATATCTTTGACTATTTCAATAACTGTTTATGTCTTTATTGAAATAAAACATGTTGTAGGTGGCCAAATGTGTCCTTTGAAGAAGTAATTGCTTTTGGTTGAGTCATTCGGATCTGCTTCTGTGTTAATATCCCTTTGTTTTGTCCTTTAAAATCTGTTTAGGTTATTTTAATCTTTGGATTTGTCTTCACTGTCTTCTTTACTATCTTCTATTTTAACTCTGCCTTTAATTCTGATTCTTTGTTCTTTAATTGATGATTTAACCCTTTAATCCTTGATTTGATCTTTAATCCTCTAATCTTCATTGCCATGGTTTTCTAATTGTTCTCTTCCTTCACCTTTATCTCTGTATGTATTTACTGTGCAGTGGAGCATCTTCTGCTGCTGGAGTGCTTGAATAACCACCAATGGTCATGATCTATTGGTGTTTTGCTCGATCTTATGCTCCCGGTCCTCTTAATCAAACAAGATCTCTAGATCATTACCCAGAACTCTTATTCAAACAATTTTGGACCCTAGGAATGCGATTCTCGCACTCCTGCCATGATACCTGCATAATAAAAACAACAAATTAGTTTAAAACCTGTGTTCGTGGCTTTTCTGCATTTATTCGGGGTTTTCGGGCTACTGGAGCACTGTGGAGGTGTTAATAGAAAATTGAGCTTCATCGTAGAGCCACAGGGCTCTGGAACGTTTGAATCGGATGGAAGTATCTGGATTTGGCGTGAAGGAGGAAGAGTGGTTTTCGCACGGGATGAGGGGTGGTTAGAGGTTTTGGAGGAGAGCATGTGATTCCATAGGGAAGACGCCACGTGGTGGATGGGACATGGGCGAATGCCGCCCATTTCGCAGGGTTTGGGGTTGTTTAACCCCCGTGTCTTTAGATGTGCGATAAGGGCTTGGGGCCGTTAGATCAGAGGGAGGAGATCAACGGTGGTTTGGGATCGGTGAAGTGGCGGGCAAGTCATAAATGGTGGGGCCCAGGAGAATATGTGGCAGAATTTTAATGCGTGGTAGGGTTTATTTTAATAAAACATGGTTTTATTATAAAACGAGGGTTGGGGGTTAAAAACATTAAAGCAGAGGGCTTTAACGTTTATAAAGGGTTGGGCTAAAACACAAAGGTCGGGTTTTATATTAATCAAACAGGGTTTTAATATAAAAGATGGGTCCCGAAAGGCTTTACTTTTATATTTAAAACAATGTAAAAAAAGAGTTTTTTCATTGTTTTAATGAAATAAGGGTAATTTTATGAGGTGAGGGGGTTTAGTGGAGTTTTTAGTGGGTAAAAATGAGGAAATGAGGCTTTTGGTAGGGAAAAATGGTGAATAAGAGAGAATTCGGCCCAAACATGAGTTTTTAAGAGTAGGAGGGCAAATTTAGAGAAGGCAAGATGAGGTATAGTGAAAAAGGTTTCATGAGGATAATGAAGGCAGTGAGATTTCTAAAGATAGCTGATAGTCAAGAAATGCTATCTTCAGCAGATTGTAGAAATCCATAGTCACCTAGTGAAACTGTAGAATATAGGAGGATAACACACAGGTGCAGAAGACTGTCCTCCGTTTTCAAGTTTCTCCATCTTTGGTCTGGACTCATGAACAAAAGGAGCATATCCATTTTCCAATATGAAATTTGAAATTATATAGTATGGATCGTAGGCCCATTTTTCCCCTAAAAACAAATGCATGCCATCCAACATTTTACGAGCTTCTTCAATTTCTTGTCGAGTGCTCACAATAAATGGGCCCATAGTCATGGGCAACTTGAATAAGTGACCCTTTTTCACAGGCACAAAGTGAACTTGCTCTACATTGAGACTCTACCTTATAAATTCTAAAGCAAACATTCTCATTGGAACAAAAGTAGGTAGTCCAAAAGGTTCAATATCAGCTCCATATAACCTTATCTCTGTATAATCTTCAAATGAAAACCAATCTCCAAATTTCACAGCTTTGCTCAATTGTAAAAATGATTAGGATTTGGGCAACAGAAATGGTGCAGGTGATACACTCAGAATTGATTATACAATTGGAAGAAAAGAAGAAGTGAAATGAAACAACCCTTCATTTCCCAGTTCCCTCATTACTATATCTGTCCAGAAAAAAAACTGACTACTTGTTTCTATTTACATCCATAACATTCAACCCCAAATGTGTGAAACTTTCCACATGGCTATATAGAAAAAAATAAGTAACAAGAGATGGAAACCTAAAACAACCAGTGAGTGATATCTTCAGAAATTGAGTATTCACAAAATCCTCCAAATAAGAAGGAATATCCAAAACTACTTCAGGCTTCATCATTAGGGCAAACATTCCCAAAATTTCCTTATCTATCATAACAATATCTTCTTTGCCCAAAACTTTAGCAAAAATTTGCAGAATTGGTCTCATATTTTCAGCAAAGAGGTTTAAAGAAAATTTATCTGAATCCGGAGAAAATTGTGTTTTTTCAAGCATCAAATAGAAAAGGATTTGGGCAAACTTGGATTCTGGAAAATCTTGGAAGTATGTGGTTATAAATTCGTCAGAAAAAATCATATATGAACTCACAGAGGGGTAACAAAGGGACTGTCGAATTAAGACATCATATACTTGAAAAACATTTTCTCCCAACTGGTTCATTATGAAACATTTTTTGAGGCTATATTGTTGAAACTAACCAATTGATGAATTCTGGAAATAAGTAGTTTTGAGGAACAAATGCTGATAAAATCCCTAACTTGACTAAAGCTTAGTATAATAGACAATTGGATTGGTTCACTATGACATGTTGATAAAACTGCAGGTGGTCCACTAGAGAGAATGTGTCGACAATGTCACTTTCAATATCCATAAGGGGAATGTGGGTAGATGACCTGGGTAACACACTTTTCTTTGCCATTTTATGAAATTCGAGTACGATTATGTGTGAATACCTGGTTCTGACGAAGAAAAGGTGACTGGACGTTGTTACATAATTTTGGAAACTTTGATTTCTCAAAAGAAGGATGTGGAAAGATAATGAGAATGAACCCTTTTATAAATGAGGAGAAAATACGGTGGGAAAATACGTTGTGTGGGAATGGAATGAATGAAAATACGGATGAGAATACATGTAATGACAAGCGGGATGATGTGTAAGATGACGTGGAATGATGATAAGGTGAGGTCACTTGTTGGCATCATTGGCTCACCTATTGATGTCACTACGAGGTCGTTGTACGGGAAGGATTTTAGAGCTGTGCCCCCGCAGTAGATTTGGACCGCTCATCTCAGGTCATCGAGCGGGGGTCAACATCCTTGCGGAGGCACCCCTCATGATAATACACGCGCTGTTTGTGGTGTCAATTTTGTGGCATCATGTGGACAGTAGCGCATCGACAGTCCCGACCTTATAGCCTGTGGGCTTATTAACTCAATGTTGTTGGACATTGGTCCCACTCTAACTGCATTCAATTACTACGATAAGTGTTTAGTATGCCATTATTCAAAATAAATTTTTTATATTTTGTACATTCCCTATTTGATTCTTTTCCCTTTTAATTTTTTTAAAGGAACATTGAAATTCGTACAACATATCAAATGTTAAAACGAGTTACAACATAATAACAACACCTTGGTTTTTCTCACGAGTTTGCATCACCATATTGCCCCCAATATAATGGTCAGGTAGAAGTTGTCAACAAAGTACTAAAAACAATGTTGCTGCGCATGGTGTACAATCACAAAACCAATTAGCACCACATGGTGTTGTCAACCTTATGGACGTACAACACCGCAGTTAAGGCATCAACAGGGTTCACACCCTTCCAATTATTCTACGAAGTGGAAGTCCTACTTCCCATTGAACGTGAAATCCCCACCCTCCATTCGGCTATAAAACTTATCACCGATAACAAACCCCTAGAGCAAAGGTTGGAACAGTTAAGATGAAAGTCAACGAGAGTCTCTCCAACATAACGAAGCCCACAAATATAGGGTCAATGCCTCATTTGATAGCAACATCATCCCTCAGTCATTCACCAATGGAGAGTTAGTCCTCCACTATGATATCTCCCTAGAAGCTTTAGGACTTGGGAAGTTCGAAACATTATGGAAGGTTCCATATATTGTTAATAATTTCCTCCTCAAGGGGACATAAATTTTATCAGAGCCTGATGGGATATACCTAAAAATCTCGCCAATCGACTCTACCTCAAAAAATTTTGACCCATAAAATTCCCTTAGTGCCCTAGAATAAATATGTATGCACCTAACTTATTTTTATTATGATCAATGGATTCACTCTAAAAAAACTCTCTCATCATGTGTTGTAGATGGATTTGTTGATGGCGTCTCTTCATGGTCACAGAACCTCGCTGCTGCAGCCTAGGCCATATACTCTCCAGATTGGATACCTTGTCTCACTAACGAGTTACGTATCGGGTCAACCACCAATATTCAATTCAAATACGAAGTTGTTATAGGCCTCTTGGACGATGCCTCCCTAATAGGTATCTGTCACCTACACGTCTTACTTGATTCCCAGCTTCTTGTATCACAATTGAACAAAACCTTTCAAGTTCTTCATCCATTCCTCTTTGGAAAATATTTGCATGCACAAAGGTTAGCTCAAAGTTTTGATCACATCACATTTAGACATGTGCCAAGAGATCAAAATCACATAGTTGATCGCATAGCTAATCAAGTCCTAGACTGGAATGCATCACATATATACAAGCAACCATAAAGCATCATATCCATTGCATATATAAAACACATACATCAAATACACCATAAAGTATAAGAATGTACACCAAACACATCATGAGAGCTGCCAAAAAATATATCTCACATATATACATAAAAAAAAATATATCGGTTACAAAAAATAGCTATACAATCCACCAGCTCACGACCAGTAAAAATAAGTAAAAAAAAAAACAAAAGGGGATCATCCTCATAATGGGTGCTTTCCCCAATACATACATAATATCATCTACAATCTAGGGCTGAGGCCCTCTCTCCAAGTCCTGTGGACCAATCTCCGCACCAAGAGCCAAAATGGGACCAATTTTCGCCTCCGCCAAAGTTATATGGCTCAAATTTTGTCGATGTGCATGCTCGTGTGTATCATCGTCTCCATGGCAATCTCGACCAGCCTCGCCCAACCCTCCTCGGGCACACTTCTAGTCAAGGCATCAACTCTTCCCCAAGCATCCTCGTTCTCTTGGATTCATGCCTCTACTGCTTCAACATGCTCTCTCATCCTACCTATCTCATTGGCAGCAGAAGCACTGGTCCCCTCCCCAGAGGGACCACCAATCTCAAATTGAGGGCATTGAGCAGGCCTCTCAGATACCCTCTCCCTCTGAACATCCTGTCGTCGCCACCACTGAGGTACATCATGGTCACCACAACCCTCAATTGTCCTCAATCATTGCCTACTAAGTAGGCTAATAGTATCCCATATAATCCAACATCTACAATAGAAAAAAACAGGATATCAACATCATATCATAAAACATACATGTCAAAAACCTTAAATATAGAAATAACAAATCACATACCTGCTAACCCCTAAACCTCACCAGGAAGGAGCTCCATATCAAGATCACCTTGCAATTTGACCCCACGATACAGATACTCAAGGATCAACTGAGGGTTGAAATCAAACCAAGCCTCTACCTTGGCATTGCAGTAATGCCTTACTGCACCTCCACCAGCCTGCGGAATCACAGGCGCCACCCACCGTCTCATCCTGGGATCCCTAATAGGACCAAGTGGCACTGCGATAAAAGGTCATAACATAACAAACCTCTCATACATGGTGTTACATAAAAAACTATAATAACAAAAGTTGTGACCCCCTTGCTCACGAACCTCTGTCAACTGGGAGACCATCCCCCTGTATACAAAATGGGCCCAGTAAAAAAAATGACCCCCTGTAGTAATGAAATTGTGGGCCTCGACACTTGATGAGGGGGCATTGAACCTTCCAAACGTACAATCATCTCCAGCGTCACTAACTCGTTGAGATCCCAGATACAGATTTTTTTGATGCACCCATCCTTAACAGGGTTAGGACCATCGCAGTGATCCTCGGCCCATCATTGAATATCCACCCGCCCAGGTGGCAGGGGATGTGGCAAAACCTCTCCTCGAGGTACCAATCCTATCACAAAATAGATATCTATTGCTGCATTGAATAGTAGAATAGTCCCTTTGATAACGAAGACCTTCTCGTCAACATCCCACTACGAAATCAAGAATCGCATAAATTCATCATGCGACCTCAGGAGGGGGTTCTGAAGGAACTTTAGTAGCCCCCACCCTGCCAAAATCTCGCTAACCACAATTTCCTATGCAACCTCTACCTGCAAGGGATCTCAATCCCTCTCTCTCCAGAGCATTCCCATCCCGCCATCAAGGATGGAAAATTTGAAAAAACAGCTTCATAGGATAAAAAAGTCACTTAAAGACAAAATTGCGCGTGTATGGTCGTCACATGAGCGTAGTGCGCATCCGTTTCTTCAAAATACGCACAATAAGCTCATGTGTAATTCCCAAACCCACAACGAGGCCATGGTTGGGACCACGTGTCTGCTCGTTGAGTAGACACATCGTCTGCACGTCTAGTTTGGACACAGACACATAGATAGTGCGATCTGGGGAGGGTGAACCGCGTTGTCACTCCACTTGTGAGGACACGTCTGTCAAACCCATTTACCCATGGGGTCGTCACGTGAATATCTAAGAAGGTGACCATGTGTCTTAAGTAGGATCTCCCACGCGATAAGAATTGTTTTTCACTAAAATGGTCGTACAGGGCACCACTGTACGACCTACCTCACCTACTCTATAAAATTGACAAAGTAGAGGTTTAGGGTTCTAACCTGACTATCCCAACATGATTTCCTAGTGCACCAGCTAACCATAACGACAAGAAATAGCTCCTGGATCAGATCTAGCTTCCCACAATGGTTGGTGCAAATGAGGTGACATTAGGCCCCCTGTGCCCTATATATTTCGCTTTTCAAAATCTTCCCAAGCCCAGTACAGGAGCTAGGAACCTCCATTTTTAAAACCATAAGAGACATGAGGATCAGAACCACATCATATTCATCATGGAACTCTTCATTCCATTTATTTCCAAAACTCGTTTTTTGGACCCGACATGCCCACAATATCATTTTAGGTGTGCCTTATCTTGTTTTTTAATTCATATCATTCAGTCAATCTCAGATTATTCATATGTTTTAAAAATATATTTTAACTTGGGATATTGGTCGTGGATATTGCAGGTACATCACGAACAACCTACTTCGACCAACACCCAAGCAAACAAATAACATAGCAGGTATCATTCACCACTCAGCATGATAGGCTTCCTCTTAAGCTTTGCATATCCTGGCATCATTTATCCAAAATGCACCATAGGTTCCATCATCTCAACCATGTTTATCAGCACCTCACATTGCATATGATAAACATCCATGTCATTCGATAGAGCCTTTCCAGTCATGGCTCACTTCATGTTCATAGACCCCCATTCATTATCGAGATCCATGACCACCCACTCAGGCCCGGTAACCACTTCACTTTCATTCCTTGAAGATTAGCCTCATTTTGCTTCACTCATCGCTCATCAAACCAATTCTCGGGCCACCCTTGATTTGTTACGACAAATCAAGCAAGACGCACTACCGTGTTCCACATTTGGCCTATCACCCCCCCAATTACATATCCCATTTGTGTCACTTCATCCGCCTCATAAACTCTGCACCGAGACTAGCCAATGGGCCCCCAACACTCAACAAACATTATCGTCCCTACATCATTATGCATGCCAACATGTTTTTGGGGCACCCCTCTCTATGTTTGTACATCCAAACCACCTTTACATTCTTTTGGAAAGTGTACAAATATTTTTTAGTAAAAATATTCTCACCCATATTTTTATGCCTTATACCTGGCAGTAGTTCCTATTCACCCTTGTTTGAAGATCGCACATTATCCACTTATCCCCCTCACGTCAGTCAGAGCATACTTACACATACCTTGGATGTCCTACCGACTCTAGGATATTCCTACCAGAAAAAAATGTTTTGATTGTTGCCACTTGCATTACAACTCTGACCTGAGGTCAGTTGTCTATATCCATTACTATAGCAAGCTTTTTTTATCATGCACTGTTTCCCCACCATGTTACAATCCGCTTCACCAAATTTCTTGATACCACATATCAATTCTTCTTGGATGTTTGGTGCTTCTTTCTTGTCGACTTCACTACTAATATTCTAGGATTTAGGTTTTTACCTTGGATGTGCTCCCCCTTTATGAAACATCCTCGAGTGGAACAATGGGAATAAAAATTTCCCATTGATGCCATCGGTCCCCCTGGCACTCGACATCAACAACAGTTTTCATGTCAAGGTGGTATCGTTCATTATAACCATTGCAACTCTACCAATTAGTCGAAGGCCCACGCATCACTAATAACCTCATTCAGTAGTGCTTACACCATGATGTGAGGGAGTACCAAAATAAAAGACCCATGCATACATAAACACCTCACTCATAAAGTGCTTCATCTAGATGATGCATGGAGGCACTAGATTCAAGATATTTGTTCTAGAAACGCCTTTGAGGGCATCAACAGTTATCATCACCAACCATCAACATGTCACCGACTATAGTGTGACTTGACATAACTAATATCTGTCAAATTGTATTCACTAGTCATCATAACGAGCATGGGACATGTCCACCTCGTATAAGAACTTTTTATTTATCACTCAGGTTTTCATCAGAGCATGGGTATCCTTCTTACTTAGTCAAGGGGTTCCTTTACTCATCTTTGTGACAAGTTATTCTCTATCTCTCTCCAGTAACGTTGATCAGATTCTCCTTCAGAACATAAAAATGTGATGTATTTTGGTTATACGTCTTCTCCTAACCTCATACATCAGGGGGAAGTTGTTAACACCATAAAATAATACACATGTTTGTACAATCTAGAATATGCCTAAAGGCATCTGACATAAGGCACAAGTGACTATTTTCCAAGCTGAAGACATTATGAAGTTCAAAATATTTAATTCCTCCTAAAATTATAAACTATATGGAACAAAAATTGAAGATTGTGCGGTTGTTTCTTCGATATCCACGCATCGCGTGGTATTTTCTTCAAAATCCGTGTGGTAAAGAAAACAGATGACTCAGTGAATTCAGGGACCACTTCCAACGCTTGGTGGAGATTCCCTGATAGGATCTCAGCCAAGGACAACTGAATTCGAGTCGCCCTAAAGATATGCAACCCTGAATAGAATCATCTTGTCCTACCCATAAGGCATTATCATTCATGAACCAAGAGAGGGAAGTTGGATTCAAAAAATTTCTATATAAACAAGCCATGGGAGAGACAAAATATGAGACATTGTTATGATGTCCAAATTGTTATCATAGCAACACCACATTTCATTGTTGAAGCAGAAGAAGTTAGAGCACTAGCATGTTGGCCATATTTCTTCTAATAAATCTAACATCTTAGTGAGAGTAGAAGAGTCCACCATTGGGAGAGACTTCACACTTCTTTTGAGAGATAATAGAAGCTTGCAAAGAGGTTGAGGAAAGGGACCACCTTGCTGAGGATTTTGAGCACCATAGCTCAAAGAATCATTTTCAAGTGTTTTTAGTATTCTATTGCATTCATCTTCTACCACTAGTAGTCAATAACGAGAGTCTTTTTCCATTATTATGTTGATTTGTTGCTTCATTAAGCATTATTTTTTATTTGTCTCTTTTGTCTCTTTTGTTTAGTTTATGTTTGTAGATGCATTGTTTTCACTGTTTGCAATGTTTTTTTTTTAATCTAAGTTTGTCCACTAACAACACCAACCATCTCTTTGATACTTTGCAGGGAACAACCAATTGTTAAGGATGTGTTCTTTGGTACTCTATTGCCACAAAAACACTAACACAAGTATCTTCTCCTTTTCTATTGTCTTGGTTCACATAGTCTGACGGAGGAAGTTTGCACAAGGTTTTGAAACTATAGGTCTGAGGCTCGCAGGTGTCTAGGGTTTTCGTTTCTTAGTCACACACATATCATTGGGAATTTTTTACCATAGTCACATGCACACATATTTCCTCAGTGTGACTGGGAGGATAAAGTCGCATTCACAATGACCTGAAGGGAGTTACTACGGTTTGAAGCCATATATGGAAGAATTCGTCCACGGTCGCACGCTTGCAATGTTCCTCACCGTGACTAGGAAGGCAGAGGTGCATGCACAGAATCTTGAAGGGTGCGACTAAGAGTTTAAGACCGATCTAGGTTATTTTTTCCTCAGTCACATGCTTACAGTTCTCCGGGGAGAGACCAACCTCTTTCATACATTGTCTCAAGGAGCGCCTAGGAAGTTACAGTCGTTCGCAGAATATCTTGATGAGTGCGACCAAGGTTTTGAGCTAGGCTTTAATAGTTGACAACAGTTGACTATAGTTGTCTAATGGTTGGATGGTTTCTCTCTAATTTACAGTAATTCTGAAAGTGTGTTTTTTATTTTGACTTGGGTAAATATCTGCTGGAAGATTATGTATTGGGCTCATTGTACTCTTCGTTGAAACATGTTATGACAATCTAATAAGAAGAAGATTTGAAATGGTTTTCCCCCTTGTGGGGTTTTTCCTTGGTCTTTGACCAATCAGGTGTATCTTGTGGATGTGTTATTGTATCCTTTGTCATTGCATTTATTGTTTTATGTTTAGTTACTGCTTATGATTGGAAACATTGTTAACAATTGGATGCATTGCTTAATGAAGAATTGATTTGGGTTGAAGTAATTGAAATAATAGAACAATCTGAAAAATTAACAACATCAAATTGAGGTTAGTCAGAATGTTAATTTTGATGAGGTAGCCTTTAGAAGGTCTAGAGGGTCTCATATGGAGATGGATATTGAGGAGAAAGAGGCTCTAAAGGATGTGGGCACAGATCCCTCTAGTTCATTTTTTCATCTTTAAAACTATCAGGAGGAGTCAGTAGAGAAAATGGACCAGCCTAGAGATGTTGTAGGGACTAGGAATAGGTCAGCATGGCATCATGAAACTTTGTGGGATGCAAAGAGGCATGTAGATCCCAGTGGTACTTTCAAGAAAAGAAGAAAAACACAAAGGTTCTCAAGTTACAAGGCATTAATGAGCACATCATTGATTATGAACCTTCTAGTTATGAGGAGGCAGAAGGGTAGCAAGTTTGGAAAGATGACATGATGGAGGAGTATCAATTCATCATGAATAATATTGTGTGGGAGATATTTTTGAGAGTATAGGAGAAGTCAGTAGTGACTTCCAAGTGGATTGATAAGATCAAGTATGCAACAGATAAAAATATAAAGAAGTACAAAGCGAGATTTGTGGCAAGAGATTTCTCCCTGAAAGAGGGAGAGGACTATGAGGAGACTTTTTTTCCAGTCACAAGGTACACTTCCATCAAGAATATTATTTCCCTTGCTTTAGTTCTAGGATGGAGGTTACATCATATTGATGTAAATACTATTTTCCTCAATGGTGTGATCAAGGAGGAAGTGTACATAGAGCAACCTTTGGGATGTATGATACATAGTGTTGTGGTTCATTTTCATTTTTATTTATTATATTGTTCAAAATACAAAAAAAGCATATAATTTAGAAAATAGGACAAAATATGATCTTTCAATATGCCGAATAAAAAATTTATTTCTATCTGTCAGTCGATCAATATGTTGTTCAAAAAGATGTGAAGGTGGAATCGACTGTTGGATTAACGCCTGTGCTAATCGTCGTGCGAGATTTAAATAAATTAAAGTTAATATCAGATCAACAGGAAACCCACAGGCACAAACAACCCGCAGGTTATCAGTGTTGGTGCCTCCGCAGTTGACTCCGCCAGAATTCTGCTGAACAAAGATCGTAGTTCACAATAGCTACAAGGGCAGACTCCCGATGGGTGCATCGTACCCCATAGCACCCCCACAGTGACGTAAGCAACCCGTGACGCAGACAGTGCATGCTGCCAGCTAGGAGCCAACTCATATGTCACATCATATTGTCGTTACCTGTCTATTCAAGCATTGATTTAGCATTAATGTTCAAAATCATGCGCCATCTATATAAGGTGTTGAAGTTCTTTATTCTCTTCTTATTGGTTTTCATTCCCAATTATTCAAAGAGTCGTCTTAATCACTTCCATTTCTTACTTTTGCACTTATTTGTTTTCCACCTAGAACTAATTCATGGCTAAACAGTCGTCTTTGTCTGGCTCTTCTAGCCATATCCCTCTTTTGGACACTGAGCAAGAGATTCGAGATACTATGTGCACTGTTGAGCATTTACCCTTCTACCAGCAATTTCTTATGAATGAGAAAAGTTCCCCCATTTATTTAGCCAATGTCAATTCCAGTGTTTTGTCTACATGTCTTCCTAAAACCCATCTTTTTCTCGAATTTGTGCATTGGTTAGTGTCTGAATTGTACCTCGACAAATGTTTTGTGATGAATTATTTAGGGGAGAGTGTTCTTCAATTCACGACTCAGTTAGTTCGTCAAGCCCTTTTTTATCCCGAGTCTGAATCTTATGTCCAGTTCACTGAAGAATCATTGGCAGCATTTTATGACAGTCTTGTAGGATAGGAGTTTACACAGGTGGCCTTTTTTTGAAGCCGGAAGAAAAACGTTTTTCAGCAGATGATAAAGAGTTCCCATTGGAGATTTTCGATGCAGAAGTCAAGACAGTACTACAATTTCTGTCAAAGATACTTGGAAAGGAGGATGCCGCTCAAATTGAGAGGTTCGTGCTTGGGTTATTTTCCTTGATGATGATGCCTAATGTGATGTTGGATATTCCCTCCTACTGGCAAGAGAACGTTAACACTTAGCTTATGAGCATGTCCCTCACCGGGTATTTCAGGTTTCCTTCACTGATCACTTATTTATTCTTGTATAAAAATGTAGAATAATTTATACATTTGGGGCTAAATATTATGGATGCAAATAAGAAAAGACAGTTAGTAATATTTTGGACAGATATAATAAGAAATGAACCAGATGAGGGAGGGTTGTTTGATTTTCATGCTTCTTCATGCCAATTGCCTATAAGGTCTTGAATGGAGTTCCTCCTCCATGTTTTCTGCCAAATGCCCAGGAGTTTCTTCAGTTAAGTGATAATTGTAAATTTGGGGATTGGTTTGTGTATGATGATTATTCAGAAATTAGATTGTATGGAGCTGGGATTGAGCGTTATAGATTACCTATCTTTTTCCCCATGAGATTGTTTTCCTTGAGTTTATTAGACAGAGTCTAAATTTAGATCAGATACATTTTGTTCCAATGAAGAAAGACAATTTATTTAAGTTTCCTGTTGACCATGTCAGCCCCCTGCCAAAATCCTGGCCAGTAATCTCGCTTAAACCTTTTCAAACCCCCTTTTTCTGCCCTAAAAATCCTTTTGCTGCCTATCGTTGCCCTTTTCCCGCCTCAAATTTGCATAAAAAGGCCGTAAACCTTATTTGAAAATATGTTCAAGGCCTAGCACCTTCCGGACAGACCCCTGCACCTTTTCTTCCGCGTGACCCTGTGCCGGAACCGAGCGCAAAAGAACTAGGCGTTTATCAACCGAATGACTGGGCTAAATATTATCCATTGATCTTTGCAGATTGGACGATCTTTGTGAATCAACACTGCGCCGGTGGCCCATTCCATTCATCGCCCAAATCGTATGAGCACCGTCTGATCATCCTGCCAAATCAATGGCTCACAGTACTATCTGTCTTGGTGGTCCCCGCAGCAGCGCTTGTTCCAAACCTGCCCGGTTTTTATCGCACCGCTCTTGGGTGATAGGCGGTATTTCATTTTTGGGAGCGATTCCATACATTGCTGGCCGCGTGTCCCTGTGTACGGCTCCAAAACCGCCGTTCATCGCGCATTATTGTTCGGTCAAAGTCACGGTGCGATATTCATGACAACCGTCCGATCTGGGGGTCTTCATCCAACGGTTGTCGCTCTTCGAAGCTGCACGGCATTTAATCACAACATATTCGACCCCTGGCCCACTATTCGTTGCCCTCCTACGCGTCCTCCACTGTCGATCTCTGCCAAGATCGGACGACCCTCATTAAACCCATGCCATGCCATGGACCCGGTCTTCTTCCACGTCATTATTCCACGTGTCATTCGACACATTCTCTTTCGCCTTCCTTATATCATCATAAAGATCAAATTCAAAGTTTTTCATCTGCTACGCTCCGCCAACCTTATCCATTGCCACCTCCCACCGTCACGTTGCATTTCCTATCATCGTTCTACATCTCTCGACCTCTCCACCGTGCCGCGCTGTCTCACCATTATCCCCACTGTGTTCACCTTCCCATGCATGGTTTTCTTTAACGAGTTTGCAGATTTTGCAGGGTTACAGCGACGAAAAGTTGCCATAATTCACAGCCTTCGTTTCAGAAGTCGAGAACGCATCAAAGGACCATCTTTCAGAGGCAGAATTTATGAGAGAAATCCGAGAAGCTGTTACGACACGGCTTTCATTAAAGAAGCAGGGGTGAAAATCTGTCAAACCTTCCAGAGTTATTAAAATACGCAGATTTTGCAGATGGAAACATTAATGGAGTAGATAGAGAATATCAGCGAAAGATTGGAAATTGAAGACATATAATTGAAGATTTCAGGGCCCTGATCTAACCTTTTGAAGGCGCAGTACCAGATTGAAGATCTTGCAGATCACTCCAAAGATTCGTGCACAAGAAACAATACCCTCCAGGTTTTATTTCAGCAGGAGTTTTCTCTCCAGGAAAGGACAGAATGTCCATGTGATTTTAATTCTATACCGTGTTCCTGAAGATATTTTTACCCAGTGCATTTACTTCAGAAAGCAGGTAGCAGAGTACATACAGCACTACAGCGCCGTCAAGTAGAATGGGTGGACACTTTTCACCATCCTGTCTTAACTAGGCTAATTAAATGTTCATCAGCTACTCCTTTTTCGAGCTTTCCTATTCTCCTATAAAGCCCCCGAAGAACAAATAGTTTAGGGTTCCAGATTTTATCAGAAAATTATGCAGTGAAAGGCTTTTTGTATACATTTTGTAAAGCTCTTGTATGAAGGCTCAGAGCCCATAGGGTCTCAGTGAGGAGGAGTTCGATCTGTTAAAGAGGATTCTGGTCTTTGGTATTTCACAGTGTGTAACCTTTTCTCTTATGTGTTATATTAATAGAACATTTCATTTCATCCATATTTCTTGTATCATGTTTTGGAATGCGAGTGGCTCATTGATTTTAGGTATGGATTCATCCTAGTTGATGCCCATGCTCGAATTAGTCAAGCGCTTTAAATATGGCTCATGCATGATATTTTGTTCCATTATTCAGCTAACCATGCTTTTGCTATATTAGTTTCTTTGGGAGGGTGCTTTTAAAATTCTATTATCATGTATGGATTCTTAGATTGGTAAGCCCATGCATGGTGGTATTGTATATCTGGGTATCAGCTCAATGTTAACTAATATCTTCTCAATATTTCTTTCACTACATACACCTTCTGATAACTTATGTCTATGAAGTATTTCTAAATCGACCCACTTTGCAGTAAACTGTCTCTGAATTGTCTGTTGCTTTTATATTGGAGTTTTGCATGTTGCCTCTGCAATATCCCTGTCTCTGTGTCAGTTTCTGAGGGTCCTGGTCCCATTCTATTTTATTTCCATGTTTACAGGAGATAGCATGTGAGCTGAAGTTGACAACTTCATACATTATATTATACCCTCCTTGCTATGTTAAGATGTCCTAGGCACTGGTCTATCACAACTCTAGGCTGTCTCTAGGAGCGACAACATTTCCTATGCCTGTGGGACCATTCATAGTGAATATGAGGCAAGTAGTAAATGACGCTAACAGGATGTTAGAAAACATGCATTTGTTACTAGGTGAGAAATGGGCTTATGATCCACACAAGGTAGTCTCTAATAGAAGAGTTTAAATGGTTATTCTGATTTTGTTCATGACAATAAGCTTGAAGTAGAGAAGTTAGCTAACAATGGTTTTGCAGACTCTAATAGTACCAACATTCAGACTCCAATCATTTTTGAAAAGTTAAGCAAAAGAAGCAAAGAGAAAGATGTTGATTTTGAAGATGAAGAACAAAGAGTTGAGAAAAGAGCTAGGTTGACTGAAGAAATACCAAGCACCCAGTCTGGTTTCCTTATTCAATTAGGATATGCTCAAAATGCACCAACTTCACCATCAAGAAATGGAGTTGTTCATGATCAAGTTCTTTTGATCAAGCAAGTCTTTGCTCAAATTTCATAAAAGAATCATAATATTAAAGCTAGTATGGAGGATCAAGTTGAGTATCAGATTACTCCTGACCAAACCAGATTGTTGACTGCTATGGAATTAGAAAGGGACCAATTGAAGATTGCTTTCTCTCACCCATCTGAAATGACAGTAGGGTCATCCAGCAGCTTTAAAATTGTTAATTTAATTGTTGATGTTAAGAAGATCCATTTACTTGACAAAGTTAATTTGCATATGTAGACAGGTCAATTGATTGTTAATGACCTAACTAAAACAAGTGCAGCTGCTCATAAGGTAGAAATCATGTTGGGAAAAGTGATTAAATAGCTAAAATTGGAGAAGGCTAATACTATGGCTCTTTCAACTCAGAATGAAGAGTTGAAGAAGATAATTGTAAAAATTGGAGTGGACCCCAATGATAAATCAGCTGTGTAGAAGCTGTTACAAAGTGTTGAGTTAGAAATTAATGTATTGAAGAAGAAGTTAAAGTTATCTATTGGAGAACATCCAATGGCAGCATAGGTAGAGAATGAAAAAGAAAGTTTTTTACAACAGTTGTTGTAGAAAGAGGAAGAGATTTCTAAATTAAAGGAGTCAGTACTCAATTTGCAAAGTCAAATTGAATCTCATTCTTGCACCATATTCATGTCATCTGGAACTGATGATCCAGCAGCAAGATTATCCCACTTGAGCACTGAGTTAAAGGTGGCATCTTGATCTTAAGAAAACTCAGAGTGATCTTGACACAACGATGAAGATAATGCATGCCAAAGACGGGGAAATCAATAAGTATAAATCAGATTTCAGATCGCTTATGATGAAATCAAGAATCTGGAAGAAAAATTGAAAGGAAACATGTCTTTGATTCAAGCTAAGGATATTGTGTGGAATGAAATCATTGAATTCATGAAAATAGTTTGGGAATTCCTGATTATAATGTCAGAGGAAAAAAGCATCATCAAAGTTTTGCAAGAAGTTATTCTTGCTGATAAAAATAAGTTTCTTAATAGAGCTTTATGGGCAAAGAAATTTATTGATTTTATCAATTTCAAGACATATCAGGAGTGAGAAGAGCATGAAATCAAATATAGAACATTTTGTGTTTTGGAGATAAATAAGTTGATTGTGAAAAATGCTTGCAGGAAGTCAACAGAGAAGAAATTAACAAAAATCAAACAGGTCGTAAACAAATTTGACAATGTCTTTGATTAAAGGACTAGAGCAGGACTGTCATTATGCTGGGATCTGCAACACATTCTTCTATCTTGAGATTCATATGAGCCGTTATTAGTGATAGCAAAGAGCAAGTTGACAATTCTCATGAAAAAACAACGATTTTAAAAGGAACTACAGTTGTCAATTTCTTACACAGGCATTTTCAATTGTTATGGATGGTTAAGACTTTGTTCATAGAAAGGCCCACTTTTAACATGATCACTGCTTTCAAGTTAGAATATCACAAGTTGGTCAATTATCCTAAAACCAACGTTGAAATATGGAAAAAGTGAAGAGCATGGATGACTGATTCACCGGGTGACACATCAGCACCTCAGAAGGACATGTTAGTGCATCAGGAGAATACAACTTCAACCAATCAGATCAAGTTTTATTCATCGTTCTTGTCAAAAGATCGATATTGTAATGAAGTCTTTAATTTTCCATGTAATAGGTAGTTTACACATTTTTAGGTAGTTTGAGTAGTTACAAGAAGTTCCAGCAGTTACAAACTGCTTTTGTATGTATTTAAGCATGATAGTAATAAAGAGGAGGGTTCCAAGTTTTGAACCTCTGGATGACTACCAATTTTGGACTTAATTTTCTGAAAGATTGATGAAAGAAGATCAAGTTTCCTACATTTGTTGATGGTGATTTGTCTTTCCAGTTTCATTATGTGTTTATTCTTCTTTGAATGAAGTGAGGTAAAGTAGTTGTTGGTCTCTTTATTACATCTGTGAGTAAGAGTTAAATAACCTTAATATTCACTCCTTCATTCCAACTATTCTTTCTACATAAAGTTCTTCTAAAATTTAAAGTGATAGATTATGAGTTTCAACATATCATTTTGAGTTTCCCTTACAATTCTTCTTTTCACTCAGATATCATCATTTAATGCAATTTTGAAGTCTTTCATTATATCAGATTATTAAGGGTATTAAAGAATTAATTTCCAAAGGTATTAATCAAAGACCATCTGATACTATAAGTTTTTTGACATATATATTTCTAAAATGTCTTAAGCATTGATTCCTTACCACAGCCAAGGGATTGTCTCTTAAGATACAACACATAGGAAGGAGCCCCATTTTTGTAGATTGAAGAAGGTTTTGTACGGACTCAAGCAAGAGACTAGAGCATGGTATTCTAGGATTAATGCATACTTGATGAGTTTGAGCTTCACCAAGAGTGATGTGAATCCTAACCTTTACTACAAGGTTGTTGATGGTGATCCTTTGATCTTGGTGATGTATTTTGATGATTTGTTCCTTAGTGGGGTAGATAATCTCATTGTCAGGTGCAAGAGGGAGTTAGATTCAGAGTTAGAGATGAAAGATCTTGTATTGATGCATTATTTCTTGGGATTGGAGGTGGGCAGAGGCCAAGTGAGATCTTTGTCGGACAAGGAAAGTACACAGTTTACATGTTGAGGAGATTCGATATGATGGACTGCAATTCCATGCCTAAACCTATGGTGACAATTTCTCTACTTTGCTATCCCTATTTAATATGATTCTCCATCTTGTCCTACTGGTGAACCACGCTAAATGGCTCAAAACGCATCGAAAGATGAATTTTGATGTGATCTTCTCCAAATATTTTCTTGCAATTAAAATTTGGAAAATTTGAGTGATTGTGCTTCATATTCAAATTTGGTGGATCCCACTATGTATATGCAATTGATTGGATGCTAGATGTAGCTAGTTAACACCAAGCTAGATATTTGCTTTGCAATGAGCACCTTGAGCAAGTTTATGGTTGAGATGAGGGATGTACATTGGTTTGAAATGAAGCATGTGTTGAGGTACATGCATTATACAGTTGGATATGGTCTAAGATGTCTTAGGTGGTGAAGTGAGGCTGCAGGGATATGCTGATTCTAATTGAGTCAGGAGTGCATGTTGATATATGTATGGTCTTATTTAATGATAATTGTCCTTGATGATTATGATATTTTTCACATTCTTAACATTAGTTCCATCATTCAATAATTACACAGAAGACATCAACCATATATAAAATAAGACAATAGGATCATAAAGAGATAGTCACACAAAGAACACACAATACTACCCTCGAAAATTCATCAATGGGGAAAAACGTAGCCAAACTTTTCCTTAAAGAATCAATGCAACAAGAGATACATCAAGATCAACAAGATTACCAACCTCCAAAGACCAATTCAACCCTCCACAAATTTGATCAAAGGAGCTTTGTAATAAGGTCATGAGATGACCTCTAAGGTTGCCTCATAACTCGCATTCTTCCATTGAGATCAACCTCTAAATATGCATTATGTCCAAGGGACATTTCATAGAGATAGGGCCTAAATAGAGTTTTACAATTATGTTTCAGCATACACACTTATACACATAAAAGTACCTTAGATATATGAACTGAACCGTAAGATATGGAAGCCTTACATACACACTCATTCCATAGAGATGTAGGCCTCATATCCACGCCTATTACACAAATATGTAGGCCTAAGATCCAGCCTCATTCCATAGATATGTAGGCCTCATATCTGCACCTGTTACACAAATATGTAGGCCGATAGCTATGGTTTTTCTTCATGATAACTATCCATTATACATATGTTCTTTGTATACATTACCTCTGTAAGGAAAGGTATAATTTATTCATCATCTCGGTCAACACTCTTGGCCTACATCAATATCATCATCATCTACCATCAACATCCGCTAGTGGCCACATCTGGAGTGGAACCAAACCCATGCCATATCATCATCATATCAAGACTCACTCTTCCTGAGTGATCGATCCTAGGACTCACTCTCCCAAAGTGATCGGTCCTCAAATCTAGGACTCACTTGATGACCGATCCTCAAATTTCAAGGCATGTCATTAGGCCAAAATGTTTAGATACTTCAACTAGAAAGCACTCACTCACCCTTCCTGGTGAGCACTATGGGCCAAGACCTCACTCAACCCCTCTTGGTTGGTGATTGGGTCTAAATGTTGAAAGGAACTCACTCCGCCCTACCTAGTCTGTGATCAGGGTACATATGATGAAGGACCTCACTCCACCATTCTTGATATGTGATCAGGGTCTAGTACCTCACTCCACCATTCTTGATGTTTGATCAGGGTCCTCCAAGAGGCAATTGTTGGAAGTATCTCTAAGCAATTAGAAAATTATTAATATTTTTAGAGAATTAGTTAATATTCATCAGTATTTAAAATAATCAATATCAGATATAAAAATCAGTAAACAACACCATTCGATAATGCAAAATAATAAAGATAATGGACAAAAGGATTTTAGGTGGAAAACCCCCTCTGGGTAAAAAACCACCGAACGCTTATTAATATTTGTCTTCTTCTTCAAAAAGAATAATTAAATCAAGTTATCAACTCCATATGAAGGAGGCTCCAGCCCCCTATTTTGTAGGCTCCAACCTGTAGGATTCTCCAACACCTTGTTTACCAATTGCAACTGGTAGGATGCTCCAACGCCCTAGATTTCAGGCTCCAACCTGACGGATGCTCCGACACCCTGTATACCAGCTGCCACTGAATAGATGCTCCAACGCCCTATGAATGCTACAACATAAACTAACACTAATATGCCACCCTAAAGTATTCTAAGGCTCCAACCTAAAGGCGACTCCAATCACCTGTCTCACACCACCCTACCACCTTGAAGAGTCAACATACCATGTTTCACAATTTTCAAACTGGATCCCAAGTGCTCTGAATCAATATAAGAAAATTGTAAAGAAGATATTGTTGCTCTGCTTAGTAAGGATATCACTGAAAAATCCTGAAAACCACACTAATCAACACTTCTCTAACTAACCGTTGTAAAACACTGACATATGCTCAATCACAATGCCAAATCAAGCCACTACACAAACTACACATCAAACAGTTGCATCCATTTATTATTGTACAATACATTGTCATTTTTGCTACCATTGCTATGCATTTCTCATGAATGAATATGCATTAAAAATTCCATCAGGAAGTCAACCAAATCACTGTGCCAAGTTGCTAATGTTGTTGTAAGTATCAGGCAGTAAATTCTGATAATGGCTCAATCCAAGATGCTTTAGGTCATCCCTATGACTTGCTTGCAATTGTTTTAAACTATTCCCAAGGAGGGATACTAGCACATGTCTTGTAACAGTTTATATATATCTATGAAAACTCAAACCCACTATAAAAAAGAGTCATGTCAATCACTGTAGTCAACTTTCACCAATTTAAATCACTACATTGTCTAATCACAGTTGTACCACAAAGTTATTATGATTATCACATCAACACTGCTACTGCATTATATCACAAACCAAGGTTGTTGTTATTATCATTGTTCAAGGATGATTTCACAAACACACTGTGATATATCATATATTAGTCATTGCTACATACCATGTCAAGACACATCAATAGCATCAATATTGTCAAGTCATTTCACTATTAAGGTCATCAAGATTGTTTTCATGTGAGGTAGATCACTTGTATTATAAATACATAAATCACTGATAGAATTATACTGAAGACCCTTAACCAATTGCCTGACAGATAATGTCCAAGGGAACTTTGACTGTTGCAATAATGAGAGCCTTATTTACTACTATTGAAGGTTTTGTGGTTCTCACTGTATATATATATATATATATATATATATATATATATATATATATATATATATAAAGATTCTTGATTGTTTCTAGTTGTGTACTAATGATGTCTTACATATATTTGGCCTTCAACATAACCATACTTTACTACTGTAGAAATAACTTTACTTCAATACTGTGTAGATAGCTAATACACAAAATACTTGAGCATTGAATGTTGATATGTCGGTTATGTTATGAAACCAGCGCCAAAAATAGAAGAAAAGAGAGATCAACGCCTTATAAATCAGCCACTTCGAAGGGGTAACCTCCTTTACATTACATAAATGAACAATTCTTGGATGATCCAAATGACAAAACCTCTTTTCTATATATAGGATTCCATGGGGTCACAATATAATCCTAGTCGACCTAACAATAATAATGTAAGGGCACAACAATAACAATAATGGGCTTTTATGGGGCACAATAATAACAATATGGGGACTACACGGGTACAAAAATAACAATAAGGGGGCTACACTAACAATAATAAGGGACTACACTAACAATAATAAGGGACTACACTAGTAATATAGGGACCTATCATGCCCCTCTCCTTCAAAAAAGTGTTGTCATCAATGCTTGAGTAACTTTGGATGCTTTTGTATAAAATTATCATCCTCCCATGTGGAATCTTCAGTGGGTAAGTTATTCCACTTGATGAGATACTCTTAAATTGATCAATTTTGTAGTTGTCGAGTTCTTGTTTTCGTGACTGCTTCAGGTTCCGATATGATTGTTTCTTCTCATCAAGTTCTGGCAATATTGTTTGAACTAGAAGTTTGTCACCTATAACCTTCTTTAAGCATGAAACATGGAAAATTGGGTGCACTCGAGAAGAAGCGGGAAGCTCCAATTTTTATGCCATAGTACCAATATTTTGCAGCACCTTGTAAGGACCATAGTACTTTGGTGATCATTTATTATCCTTCTTAGCTTTCTTGAGGGACATTTGTTTGTATGGTTGTAGCCGTAAAAATACCCAATCTCCTACATCAAAACTTCTCTCGCTGCGATTTTTATTTGTCTGTTGTTTCATTTGATTTTGTGCCAAATTTACGTTATCCTTTAAGAGTTGGAGAACTTGTTTTTGATGCTCGATGTGATCTTCCACTGCTTGAACCTTAGAATTTTCTCTTAAGATGATGTGATGGACGGTGGATGATATCCATAAAGTGCCATAAATGGGGTCATTTTTGCTGTAGTATGGAAGGAAATGTTATACCACCATTCAGCTAGAGGTAACCACTTGACCCATTGTGTTTGTTTATCGGATACAAAACAATGAAGATATCCTTCCAAACATTTTTTCACTATCTTAGTTTGCCCATTAGATTGAGGATGATAAGATGAGCTATGAGGTAGTTGAGTACCCAAACAAGAAAATAATTCCGTCCAAAAAATTCCAGTGAAAATGGGATCTTTGTTGCTTACAATAATCTTTGGGTTTCCATGTAGCTTTTGAATTGTTTCCATAAATGCAGTAGCAATTGTACTTTCTTTAAATGGATGAGATCATGCATAAAAATGTGAACACTTCGTAATTATATCAACTACCACTATGATGGCACTCTTTCCTTTGGACTTAGGTAAACCTGTGATAAAATCCATTGAAACCTCCTCCCAACGTTGACTGGGAATGGATAAAAGTTATAGCAGACCCGAGCTCTTAATTATCTCGACTTTATTTTGCTGTCAAACCAAAAATTCCACCACAAACTTTTGAATATCAGATTTAAGGCCATCCCCAAAAAAAAAAATTCTTCATCTTGTGGTAAGTTTCTAAAAATCCTCAGTGTCCTCCTGGGGGAGAGGTGTGCAATTCCAAAAGAATCTTTTGTTTTAGTTGGGAATTCTTACAAATATACAAGTGATCTTTGTACCATAAGGAATCATTTGTCCAACTAAATGTATCAAATGTAATGGGATCTTACTACAACTTTTGAATGAGTGTCCACACTTCTTCTTCATTCTTCCATTCATCCCTTGCTTCGGTTATCCAATCTGGTTGGATAATAGAAATGGCACAAAGCAATGCTTCCACCACCTCATCCTTTCTTGAGAGTGTGTCTGCGACAACATTTAACTTCCCTTTTTTGTAGATGAATTCAAAGTGATAACCCAACATCTTTGCGACCCATTTTTGTTGCTCTTCTGAAGATAGTCTTTGTTCCAAAAAGTATTTAAGACTATCATGATCAGTTTTTACCTTGAAGTGTCTTCCCATTAGGTAAGGTCGACATTTATTTACTGCATGTAGTATTGCCAACATTTCCTTCTCTTAAATAGCTTTATGTAAATACTTTCCTTTGATTGGACGAATTTCAAAAGCAATGGATCTTCATTATTGCATTAAAACAACATCAATTCCAATTTATGAGGCATCACATTCCACAATAAAGGTTTTTGTGAAGTCTAATGTAGCTAAGACCGGTGCTGGTTACCCTGCCTCTTTAAGATGTTCAAAGACCTTAGTTGTTTCAGGAGTCCACGAAAATGCATCTTTCTCAATAATGTTGTTAGAGGTGTTGTTATTATCCCATAATTCTTAACAAACTTGTGATAATACCTTGTTAACCCAAGAAATCCTCACAAATTCTTTATGGTTGTGGGGACTTTCCATTCCTTAAAGGCTTTAATTTTGTTAGGGTCTATCTTAACACCCTCCTGAGATACAATATGACCTAGATGTTCCACCTCTTCTATTCTCCCATGATTCTTAACAAAGTCGTGAAAATACCCTGTTAACTCGAGAAATCCTCACAACTTCTTTATGGTTGTGGGGACTTTCCATTCCTTAAAGGCTTTAATTTTGTTAGGGTCTACCTTAACACCCTCCTGAGATACAATATGACCCAGATATTCCACCACTTGTACTCCAAAGAAACATTTGGAGGTTTTTGCATGTAATTGTTTCTCTTCCAATAGTTTGAGCACCCTATCAACATGTTGAACATGATCCTTCGAAGACATGTTGTAGATGAGTATATCATCAAAAATACTAACAAAATTTATCTAAGGGTTTGAAAATGGAATTCATCAACCCTTGAAATGTAGAAGGTGTATTATTAAGGCCAAAAGGCATGACCAAAAATTCATGATGACCCTCATGAGTTTGAAATGTCGTTTTTGGAATATCTTCCGTATTCATTCTAATTTGATGATATTCTAAATGGAGATCCAACTTGGTAAAATAAATTGTTGCATGTAATTCATCCAATAATTCATCTATCACAGGAATGGTAAATTTATCTTTAATAGTCAGCTTATTGAGCTCCCTATAATCTGGACACATGCGCAATGATCCATCCTTCTTGTGCACCAATACAACTGGAGCAGAGAAAGAACTTTGACTAGGTTGAATTACACCAACCTCTAACATTTTTGGAATCATACGTTCAATTTCGCTCTTTTGGACATAAGGATATCTGTAAGGCCTGATGTTTGGAGGAACACTTCCTGGAATCAAGTGAATAGCATGACCATGATCACAAATAGGTGGGAGTCCTTTAGGAGTTTCAAACACTTTTGAATGATTGTCCAAGACTTTTTGGAGATCTGGAGAAATAGATGATTTGATGTTAGAACTTCTAATGAGCATAATTGTGCAATTAAGCCTTGTTGTTTTTTCTTAAAAAACTTTGTCATGACATTAGAGCTTATTATCTTTCTCGGCTTCCCTGTGATACATCATAATTCAACTTCCTTTCCTTTCGGAAAAAAAGATCAAGAAAAGTTCTTAAAAATTAAAAAGTACAATCCCCAAAGATTGTAACCATTGTACTCCTAGTACAACATCACCACCTCCCATTGGAATGGAAAGCATTGGAATATTCAATACATATTCCCCCATGGTTAGCTTGATATTATGGCATTTTCCATAGAAATTTATAGTTCCTCCATTTGCAACCATCAATTGACACTTTGGTGTTGGGTATAGGAATAAATTCAATTCCTTTGCTACCTTACAATGAATAAAATTATGGGTACTACCCGAATCAATCAACACTATTACATTTTTCTTCTTGATATGTCCTTCAATCTTGAGAGTTTGAGTGGTAATTCCTGCCAATGCATTACATGATATGGTTAGACTCATTCCTTCTTTCTCTAAGGTTGGTTCCTGGTGTATATCCTCTTCTTTTGAAGTTTCTTGTTCATTTTCTTCCTCCTCTTCACAATCTATGTAAAATAATTTATTCTCAGCATGCTTATGACCTTTAGTGTATTTTATATCACAATTGTAGCAAAGCACTTTTGCTCTTTTTTCTTCCAATTGTTGTGGTGTCAATCTTGTAGGTTGTGGAATTCTAGGAGTAGTAACACTTCCATATTTATAGATGTGAGTGGTAGGCTTCCTTGTCGCCATAATTTTACTTCCAATTTTTCTTGCCAACCTGAATGCCTTCTCCAATGAATCAGGTTCCCAAAGGCGAACTTCATGTTGGATGTTATCCTTTAAAGTCCCTATGAAGACATCAATCGTGTGTTCCTCTAGAATATCAGTTACCCTTATATTCAATTTTTGGAAATCCTCAATGTGCCCCACCATTGAACCCTTTTGTTCGTGATTTATCAATTGGCTAAATAAGGTGTTTCTCTTTGTATCCTCATAATGTGCTATCATTTCCTCCGTAAAAATTGACCAAGTGACAATTTTTTTACGAGATCAAAGCCATCGATACCATACAAATGTATTTTGTTCTAAATATAAAGTTGCAAAGCGTACCTTTTGTGTGTTTTGAAAATTATGGAGATCAAAATATTGCTCCATCTGTAGTATCCATGTTACGGGATCCTTGCCATCAAACTTCCTCATATCGATCTTTGGAATATGGTGGGTCTTCAATCCAACATTAGAGTTTATGAAATCATGATTAACATTTATTTTGTTCTCATCATGAGTTTCCTCTAGTACATTTTCGCCATTAGGAATCATTTATTGTATCAACTTTGTCAAACCTTCATTCAAACCTTCCATGTCTGCTTTTAGATCATTATTCATGTCTTCCATGTTGTCTTTTCGTCAATCTTAGCTTCCATGTCATGTATGCCATTCTTCAAACCATCCATCTTAGCTTCCATGCCAAACCGTCTATCTTAGCTTCCACGCCTTTTTTCAAAACTTCTATTTCATTTTTTGTTAATCTTTGTGAGAGTGAAATTTGATGCACTTTTTCTTGTAATTTTGATATATCATGTTGCACTTCTTCATCTTCATGAGTCATAGTAGAGCCTTCTGAGGGCTAATGGGTGTTGAATTATTTTTAGGGGCCATTTTAGAACCCAATACTAATATATATGCTTCAATATGCCCTTGGAATCCCTTCAAACTAATTTTTCAAACAAGACTTATGCAATTTAAAAAAAAATACACACCTTTTTCTTGCTTTTGAGGAGCTTGATATTGAATTTGATGTATCTCCATGATTTAGAATCCTCAAGATTTTATTTTCAGTCCATTATTATCCCTCTGAATCTTCTTTCCAATGCCACATGTCTAACCTGATTTGGATTCTTCAAGACAAAGTTATTCTGAATCTCCCACAATGACCTAATTATGGACTGGTTCGGTAGAGGGAACTTGTACAGTGTGCCACGTGTCATTGTTACCTCCTTCGGCTTTGCAATCGATACACAGGAAACTAAAGTCTGTGTACTTTAGCCCACTTTTTACAGAATTCCAATCGGACGCTCAGAGAGAGAGTTATGACCATTTTCCCACGGTCACCTCTTTGAGATGAAATTCGAGAGCCTGCAAAAACCCTAAATTCCACAGATCATATCTCCTAAAATATTGTAAACCAAGATCTGAAATTTTTACACGACGTTCCTCAAGATTTCTTTGCAAATGAGATTTTTTTTAGCTTATGCAATTGTGTAGAACAAAGGTTATAGTGAAAATTCCACAATGACCTGTTGAAGCAATGAAACCCTAGAATCCAAAGCTCTGATACCAAATGTTATAAAACTAGCTCCAAAAATTGAAGAAAAGAGATATCAAAGCCTTAGAAATCAGCCACTTCGAGGGGGAAACCTCCTTTAGATTACATAAATGAACAATTCTTGGATGATCCAAAGGACAAAACCTCTTTTCTATATATAGGAGTCCATGTGGTCACAATATAATCCTAGCCGACCTAACAATAATAATGTAAGGGCACAACAATAACAATAATGGGATTTTATGGGGCACAATAATAATAATATGGGGACTATAGGGGTAAAACAATAACAATAAGGGGGCTACACTAACAATAATAAGGCAATACACTAGTAATATAGCGACCTAACAAGTTCTCAGAGAGGTGTCAAATGTATAAATGTGACTTTAACAAGGTTTGTTACTACAATAATTCTTCACCAAATATTGTGCACAGGTTAAGTCTGAACATGTAATATCAAGTCTCTACACCTTCTCATCCATAAGGTGTTGTAGTGTAAATATAATAGAGAAGTTTGTCAAGCCCTAGGAAAAAGTGCTACAGTAGGTTGAGGTCTTGAAATAAGCTTGTTTCCAAGGTTCTGTTGAGTTTCTTGCTGCCCTAGAACAAGAAGAAAGTTAAGGCCAAGGTGCTTAAATAGAGCTCCTGAAGTGTTTGTATGAGATCTAAGTAGCTTAAGGCTTAGAATATAGAATAAGACTAAACGTTGTGGAGAATATGACTGTGGCCTAGCCCTAACAAAGGGCTAAGGGTCCTGTAGGAAAACCTAACAAAAAAACTTTAGCTAGATTCCCAATGAACGTACACAAGCAAATCTGTGAACCAAGGATGAAGACACAAATGAAAAAACCTTTCTGCAGCCCTAATATTCTTCATTGCTTTGTTCATAATTTATTGCCCTAAGTGAAGGCCAAAGTGCTTTAATAGAATGCTTGAACCTACAATGTGAATCTTCCCTATAAATTACCCAAAGACCATATAATTAAAACAAACAAAAAAAAAGAAAAAAAGAAAAGAAAAAGAAAAAACCTTTCTGTTATTTTCCAATTAACCACCAATCCAAATAAAAAACAAGACAAGTAAAAAAACCCTTATGAAATATTGTTGTTTTTACCTCAAGATGTTTCAAATTTCAAAGAATATTTTAAGGATATGTCATGCGTGAATTTATGCTTTTGGAGGATATGTGAGGTCTATTATTATAGAGTTGAGAGGGGGTTCTTTAGTGAACGTTGGAGGATACTTTTAGGGTTATAAACATCTTGAAATGTTGACATAATTTATTTAATTACTTTAAGCCCTAGGAATCTACTTCCCTTGTGGATGAGGGTAATTGACTTTTTATTGTGCTAAAGTTTACTTCTTATGATTGTAAAATGGTTTGATGCCCTTACCTAAGGTGATTGTTCCCTGAAACATGATAAGTAACCCACATGCTTGATTTGTGATGACCAACAACCATCAAAAGAGTGCCATGTCACCATGCCTTGAAGTTTTAGCCCACTAATTAGGGTCTTCACATTCAAATGTGAATATCTCTTAAACTGGGAGGCCTCTTGAGGCGTACCACATACCACTAGAAACATCTCGATGAGGAGAATCCATTAAGAATTATTTACAGGACAAACTTATTTATTTCCAACTTCAAAAACCTCTTATAAGTTTGGGTCATATCCATTGACTAGTGAACCAAAGCCTAGATCTTAGGGTTTTCAACCATCCAACAGTGGAGCTCCCAACTTGATGTAATTCAGAAAAATATAAGAGTGTTAAATAATAGTTTTACATCAATGGTTGGTGTTTTAGTCAAATTAAAACCCCAGCTTTGCCATCAATGGAAAAACCATCCAACAATCTCCCCCTAATTTCATGCTTAGATCTCCTTCTCATGATTTCTCTCCCCATTTGACATCAATGGAAAATGGTGACTCCCCTTGACAATCTATTTACTCCCTTTGGACCTGTAACTTGATGGTGCTTCCTCTTCAATGTGAGCCTGTAATCTACCTGTGCTCCCCTTGATAAAGTACCTTATCTGACTTCTTGCAAAGTACATGTCAGTCTTTGAAGTGATTTCCTCAATACTTGTTGCAACAAACTGTCTCCCCTTTTCATGTTATGTTTCATACGAATTACCACTGCTGACTCTACTTGCCAAAACTATTATTCCACTGAAACTACCCATGACACTTCTTCACATTTTCCAACTTTCAACCTGTCAAAGATCGATCTTCAAACATGCACTTCTTGTTGTTTAGACTCGCCCTTGTGCCATATGTCCAAAGTTAGTACATGAAAAACAATAACCATTAAACAAATTAGTGTACCTGAATGAGTTATCTTGTATGGATGGTTTTCTGTATTTATTCTTTTTCATAAGTGGTGTAGTCTTTTGTTTTCCTTCTTCCTTGATTGCTTTAGCATCATTCTTTGGAGCCACAACAATTTTTAATAGTCTTCGGTATTTCTTCTTGATAAGTCTTTTCATCAATTTGACCTTGCAAAGTCTTGGAGCTTGTACCTTTGTCGTATGGAGATTTACCTGTTTTTTTTGCCTTCATCAACTGAGCCAATTCTTGATCTTTCCTATTAATAACCCGTGAGTGTTTCTTTTTCCAATCCTTGAACTTCTTGATTTCTGTAAGAGTTGCGTCAAGTTCTTCTTGCTTTTGAGCAAACTCTTTTTGAAACCAGTTTTTCAAGATTTGTCTTCTTCTTTCTGCTTCTTTTATTTGTAGCTTTAGAAAAGTGACCTCTTCTTTCTATTGAGGACCTATATCTATTCTTTCTGGTTCTCATTCTCTTTCTCGAGCCTGTCTATTTCTACAACAGTTGTATCTAGTTCCTTTTTCTTAGATATGTTTATTTGATCAAATTATTTTAATTGTCTTGCGAGTCTTTCTCTTTCTTGTCAACTTCCTGCACCCCAAGCTTCAAAAGAGAAACTTCCTCCTTAAGTGTGTGGTTTTCTTTCTCCGTGGTCTTCCATTCTTTGTTACTTTCTTCCAGTTCTCCTCTAAGTGAATCTTCAACTTTTATGGCTTCTTCCAACTATACTTTAATATTGTTGATGATTTCCTTTTATTCTTTACTCTTCTTATTAAGGCCTCTGGCATGTCCTTTTTCTACCTTCAGTTATGCTTCCAGAAATTTTACATGTTTTTTTTCACTCTTAAGTTCCTTTATAACTCTAACAATTTCGTTTTGAAATTCGATCTCACTCATTTCCTCGTCTTCTTCTTCACGAGATTTCTTCTTATCATCAGCAATAATAGGATCTAAAATAACTTCCATACCTAGAACTTCCTTTGAACGCTTGGCAGCTTTCTTCTTTGATTTCCCCATCTCTTCTCTCTAAGATCTTCCTTCCAGTCGTTAAGCTGCTAGTGAAGGAACCTACTCTTATATGAATTGATGAAAATATTGAGAGGGGGGTGAATCAGTATTTCTTAGCAATTAGCAACGTATTAATCTTTTCAGAGCATTAGTTAATCTTCAACAGTATTTAACATTAACTAGTATCAGATAGAAAAAGCAGTAAACAACACCATTCATGAATGCACAATAATCAATATAGTAGACAGATATTTTAGGTGGAAAACCCCCTCCAAATCAAAAACCACCAAATGCTTCTTAATATTTGTCTTCTTAAAAAAGAATAATTACATCAAGTTTTCAGGTCCAACTAAAGGAGGCTCCAACCCCATGATTTATAGGCTCCAACCTGTAGGATGCTCCAACACCTTGTTTACCAACTGAAATTGGGTGGACGCTCCAACACCCTAGATATCAGGATCCAACCCGACGGATGATCCAACACCATTTATAATAGTTGCAATTGGATGGATGCTACAATGACCTTTGCAAGCTACAACCTGGCTTAGCACCACCCTGCCACCCTGAAGTATTCTCAAGCTCCAACCTGAAGGTGAGTCAAATCACCAGCCTCGCACCACCCTACCACCCTGAAGAGTCGGCGGACCATGTTTCACAATTTTCAGACTGGATTTCCCTATGTTATCAATCAACATAAGAAAATGTGAAGAAGATATTGCTCCTCTGCTCAGTAAGGATATCACTAACAAGTCTTGGAAGCCACACTACTTAACATTGCTCTAACTAACCATTGTAAAACACTGAAATTTTCCCAATCTAAATGCCAAATCAAGCCCCTACACAAAATGCACATCAAACCCTGGTTGTCAATACAGTTACATGCACTGATTACTGTACAATACTCTGTTACTGTTGTTTCCACTATACTGCAATTCTCATGAATGAATATGCATTCAAAATACCATCAGGCAGTCAACCAAATCACTATGCCAAACTACAAATTTTGTTGTAAGTATCAGGCACTAAAGTCAGATAATGGCTCAATCCAAGATGCTTTAGGTCATCCCTATGACCTGCTTACAATTGTCTCAAACTTTTCCAAAGGAGCAGTACTAGCATATGTCTTGTAACAATTTAGATATAGCTATGAAAATCCAAACCCTTACTGCAAAGCAATTAACCTGTCACTACTTCTATTGTTTATCTAAGCCATATAATTCCAAAACTATTGTCATCAAACTCACTCAGTTGTCCTTGTCTCATTGTTTAATCATGCATAGGATCACTATCATTGTCTTGCCAAGTCAAGTCAAGAAATCATATCACTCTTGTACACAAGAGTCATGTTAATCAATGTAGTCAACTTTCACGAATTCAAATCACTACATTGTCTAATCAAAGTTGTATCAAAGAGTTATTATCACTATCATATCAACACTACTACTACAATATATCACTAACCATAATTGTTGTTATTATCATTGTTCAAGGATACTTTCACAAACACGCTATGATATATCATAGAATAGTCATTGTTACATGTCATGTCAAGTCACATCAATACCATCAATATTGTCAAGTCATTTCACTGTTAAGGTCATCAAGGTTGTTTTCATGTGAGGTAGATCACTTGTATTATAAATACAACGATCATTGATAGCCTTATACTGAATACCGTTAACGAACTGCTTGAAGGATAATGTCTAAGGGAACTCTGACTACTGCAATAACAAGAGCCCTATTTACTACTATTCAAGGTTTTGTGCTTCTCATTGTATATAGATAAATACTCTTGATTGTTTCTACTTGTGTACTAAGGATGACTTACATACATTTGACCTTCAAGATAACCACACGTTACTACTATAGAAATACCTTTACTTCAATATTGTAGAGATAACTAATACACAAAACACTTGAGCATTGGATGTTGATATTTGGGTTCTCGGAGAGGTGTTAAATGTATAAATATGACTTTAACAAGGTATGTTACTACAACAATTCTTCACCAAAGATTGTACACAGGTTAAATCTAAACATGTAAGATCAATTCACCGCACCTTCTCATCCACAAGGTGTTTTCGTGCAAAGATAATGGAGAATTTCTTCAAGCCCTAGGACAAAGTTGCTGCAATAGGCTGAGGTCTTGAAATAAGCTCATTGCCAAGGTTCTATTAAGTTTTCGCTACCCTAGAACAGGAATCCAGTCAAGGCTGAGGTGCTCTAATAGAGTTCCTGAAGTGTTTGTATGAGAGCGAAGTATCTTAGGGCCTAGAATATAGAATAGGACTAAACCTTGTGGAGAATAGTCTTGTGGCCTAGCCCTAGCAGAGGGCCAAGGGTCCTATAGGAAAACCTAACAAAAAAACTTAAGTTAGATGCCCAACGAACCTACACAAGTGAAACCATGAACCAAGGATAAAGACACAAATGAAAAACCCTTTATGCAACCCTAATCTTCTTCGATGTTCTATTTAGAATATAGTGCCCTAAGTGAGGGCCAAAGTGCTTTAATGGAAGGCCTGAACCTACAATGTGAATAAGCCCAACAAATCACCTAAAGAGTAGAAATAAAAACAAAAGAAACTTTCTTCTATTGTCCAACGAACCACCAATCCAAATAAATAACAAGACAAGAAAAAATCCCTTCTCAAATTTCATTTTTTTTACCTCTAGAAGTACGCAAATTTCAGAGAATATTTTAAGGATATGTCATGTATGGTTTTATGCTTTTGGAGGATATGTGATGTCCCCTTTAATAGAGTTCAGAGGGGCTTCTTTAGTGAACATTAGACCATAATTTTAGGGGCTTAAACATGTTTAAATGTTGTTTAATTACCTTAAGCCCCAAGTAAGGAAGCTAATGCCCTAGTGGGTGAGGGTAGTTGGCCCTTTAATGTGCTAAAGGTTACTACTTATGAGTGAAAAATAGTTTGATTCCCTTACCAAAGGTGATTGTTCCATGAAACATGATAAGTAACCCACATGCTTGATGTGTGATGACCAACAACCATGAAAGAGTTCCATGTCACCACCCCCCTAGGGGTTTTAGCCCACTAATTAGGGTCTTCACCTTCAAATGTGAATATCTCTCAAACCAGGAGGCCTCTCGGGGTGTAACACATATCAAAGGAAAGATATCGACGAGGACAATCTATCGGGAATGATTTTTGGGAAAAAATTATTGATTTCCCACTTCAAAACCTCTGATAAGTTCGGGGCATATCCATTGAACAGGGAACCAAAGTCTAAATCTTGGGGTTTTCAACCATCCAACAGTGGAGCTTCCGACTTGATGTAATTCAAACAAATATAAGAGTGTTCATTAATAGTTTGACATCAATGACTGGTGTTTTAATCAAATTCAAAACCCAGGGTTGACATCAATGAAAACATCATCCAACAAAACTCACTCAACCCTACCTGTTGAGCACTCCAGGCCTCTCGGACCCATTCTCCCTATCAGGAGAATGTCCACCCATGTTGCGAACATATTAGTACTCCCTTTCAACGAGATGGGTAATCTTCATGAGCCTTAACTTGTCTCTAAAGTACATGAACTTCTCCCTGGGTAAGACTTGGTTAAAACATCAATTGCTTGCTCATAGATGGAGATATACTCGAGCCTTATCAGTCTCTTATGTGCCATGTCACCAATGTAGAGATGCTAGAACTCAAGGTTCCTTAATTCGTCATCATGTTGTCACTTGTACCTGATCAACCGATCCCGCAAGCTATAATCATACAACTTCATAGCTCACCTTTCAAACTGCAACATACTCGGCCTTTGAGTGCAACAAATGAATTGCTTCCTTCTCATCCACTAGATTGGAGCCCAATCAAAAGTGATGTATAGATTTTGAATCTTTTCAACGCTCCTTGCCCTCAAGTTGTACTTCTTTGTTTGAGACAACTCTCAAACCATAACTAACTATGCCATGATCAAGTGTACCATGTTGATACCTCAATATATGATGAGCTACTTGCCTTGCCTCACTCATAACCAGATATGTTTCCTTTACTTGATCTATCATCTTGGTCACATCAATTAGTCTTAACTGGGTACTCTTGTTGAAGCAAATCCTGTGATGGAAATCTTGATTTGGTCCCTCTATCATTGGTGTCGTCAACGATCTAGTCAAGATCTTACATTTGAGGTCGACTCCCTTTGAAGTTGAGAAAGGGTTCCTGGAGGAGCTTTAAATTCTCCCTCTAGAGCAAATCCTTGATCAATGCAACTCCCTCTGACATATGAGTTTTTCTGGTTTCGTCAGAGAACAATTCATATAGTATTAACTTTGATCCATCAGTCCAAGTGTATCAACTTTGAGGAGCTTGTACAAGTCCTTCTTTCTATTTTAAGTGTAGGAATTCCGAATGTACCTCGCCAACTTGAGGCAGTTCACTTCTTTCATTGAAAAATACGGTCTCTACAAAAGTGCACTTGATAAGATGTCCCTTCATAGCCTTCATCCCTCTTGTTGAGATAATCTTCTACTTTGAATTTCATGGAATCCAATCATAAGACATTATACTTCCTCTGAGTTCAAATTTAATCTAGAACAATATATGTTAATACAAGTTATCGTCACAACCTTTATTCTTCCATCCTTTTTAATTTGCTTCGAGAACCTTGGCAATCTTCATTATGTACCTGCAATCCTCACTAGGAGGCCATGGAAGAAAAATTATAATCAAGCAAAGATTGAAGGACAAGAGACTAACTACTATTAGAAATAAATATTATTATAGATAATCAAATAAGAGAGATATAAGATACTTATCTTTGGAGAAGAATGACAACTCCCTCTTGATCTATGGAATTCTTGCAAACATTTGTAATTGTTTCTACATCATCCACATCATCATTATGATGTCACTTGTTTCTTGTAATATCTAGGGTTTCTACTTTCAGTGAAAATGTTTGATCCTAGGGTTTTTCCCATAAACCCTAGGCTTTCTTCTCCAAGCCTTTAATGTTTACAAATGACAAACTAGGGTATTTTAATTCAAACTTTAAATTGTTAAAAGTCCATAAACCCAAACCCTTTATGCTTTTTAGGGTTTACTAAGCATAGTTATCTAAATCCTAGGTGTTATCACCAAATTGACTCGGATAGGCTGCTCATCAATCAACTTAATGTAACTCTTTCAAACCACTTTTGACTGAAGATTAGCCTCTTCAGTTTGAGAGGGCTCTCTCAAGGTAACTTATTGATTTTCAATGGAAATCTATTACATGGCTAACTCTATAATTGTAACTTGATTGTGATTGATTGCATGTTGAAAATGTAAGGACTTGCTACCGTTGGGCTATGGGGTCAACATCAGTAAACTCAATGAGAATATTTCTTCTTATCTAAACTGAGGCAAATGGAGGTTTCACTGAAAAGATACTACACACATACAACACAGGAAGAAAACTATAGTTTAACCTCTAAAGGAAGTCAGAGCATGTTACCATGAGTTCTAAGAAGTTAGACATCAAACTAATTGTAGATATTTAAACATGAAAGATATAGAACATATAACACATTGGACACCTCCTTCGAATCTCAGGTAAATAAGAATATATCATTGTATATTACTAAAACTGAAAAAACTATTACAGAGTAGCAGTTTAGTACAATATTCTCCAACCATTTGATATTCGATCTTCTGTCTATAAATAGACTTCTTTTACATTACATAGGATTCTGGATCATCGAACCTTCACTCTGATAGCTAATCATAACTGGCACATCTATTTCTGGAACATAAAAAGACACCTATCCATTTAAGAGTTATTCTCCTAATAGGACTCTAGTTATATTTATTACAACTACTAACTAAAGGAGTGCATAATTACATCAAAAGTAGTTAGGTGCTCGAATGGCACTATCCGTCATCAAAGAATAAATGCCCTCACTGAACTACAAAACAATCATCGTATTTTTAAGGAAATGATGACATGACATTTGTTGACTGTCCTTTGTTGAGTTGGTGAAGAAGACAACTTTGTCGAAGGCCAAATCTCTGTTAGAATGTTTCCCTGATATCCTTTAGTACGTCCACGTGGTTGGCTGAGCTTCAAAATACTTCCAAACCTTCGAAAAACCTTTTAAAAACACCTCACTACAAAACAGATCATCTTAGGCAGTTTCGTAGCGTATTTTAGTAGCGAGGTTGTTTTTGTCCTTTATCCTTTCCTTCTGCCACCTATGCTGGCCAAATAATGTTTGTCAGGTGAAAATGGGCAAATACCATCAACCTCCCCCCTTGGACCTTCATAAAACTATTTTTAAAGACAAAAAAACACTCTTCAGAATTTTCGTAGTGAATTTTGGCCCTCAAGCCTGGAGCTCGCTACGAAACTACCTAATAAGGCAGAATTTGTAGATTTTGTAATTTTCTTCAAAATTTGATCTTTTGAGCCAAAATTGTCACTTGCAAACTATAAACCTTAACAAAAATGTCTCAGTTCACCTCTTCAGTCTTTGGGAGTTTCACCTTCATTAACTATAGGTTGACCTTTAGGTTCTTCAATCACTTTCATTTTCAATCCTCTCTTCTCCAGCTCATCTTGAATCATGCCCATTTGTTCCTGAAGGTCTTCCACTTGATTTTGTAATGATATGTTTTCAACTTGCAGGTACAAATTCATCCTCCTAGTATGTTTGGCCATAAGTCTTAGCGGCTTGTTCCTTTTTAGCAGTCTTTTGGCATTACTCATGGATTCTGAAACATTTGAGAGCTGACTATCCCATATTTTCATCGTCTGATCAAACACAACCTTTTTAGACCTATACTTCTCTGCTTCCAACTTCAACTCAAGTATTTATTCCCTTTCTTGTCTTAGTTGTTCTGTGAGGAGTTTTATTTATGATTTTCCAACCATTTTCTCCTTTCCCTTTCTCTGCACAATGACAACTTCTTCTGCTGTTGGGGATAGATCTATGATGTTTTCTGGCTGCATACCTTCACTGCCTTTCTCTGCCCTTTTGCTTTCCTTGGCCTTCTTTGCAATCTGTGACCTGGTCATTGGCTTCCTTGGCTGAAATATGAAGCCAACATCCTCAACCGCAAAATCCAATTTCTTGACAGACTTGCCTTTCTTCAGTTTCCTTCCCTCACCTTCAGTGTCTTCTACTTGCACTATTGGGGACTCCTCAATATCTATTGCATGTAGAATGTCTTCCAGATTTCCTTAGGCCAATGTCTGACTCTTTTTCATTCTCTTACTGCTTTGCTTGCTAATCTTCTGTTTTGCAAGTGTTGGCTGAGGGATATCAGTTTCTTGCAATGGTTCTTCTTCAATGTCCATTGGCTCTACAAGAAATTGTCTTCCTTCTTCACCAATCCTTTGTGTTGCAGCTGGGGATGTAGAGGATGTAGTAGTTTTAGGTTTTGAAACTTTCTTTGGAGTCACTACATCTACTTCATACCCACTCATAAACAGAAAGGAGGTCCAATCTCTGTTTCACCTTTTCAACCCTTCCAACACTAACAGTTTTATCAAACCATGGTGAAATATTGATGTCTCATTACCTTCTGGCTTGACTTGAACTATATCTGACATCATTCCCAAACTCCTGTATAAAAAGAAGGGTAGGTCAAGAGGTTGCTTACCAACAAAATGCAGAAGGAGTCTAATATGGTAAGAATACACCATGTGAAATCTCCCTTCGCAGGTGAAGTATTTTTGGATCACTAGCAGAAGCTTTGCATAATTGTATTTCATATAAATCATGGGGATGCCATTGGTCGTATCAGCTCCTCTGTGCTCCTGCTTGAGAAACTCTTCACAGCCCTGCATTCTGAACTTTGTGCCTTTAAACCATTATTCACCACTTCCAGGAATTTCTGTAGCTTGTGATATGATCTCTGGTGACACTGTGAGATTCAAAATCCCAACCTTTGATGTTGTCCCTATAAAATTGGTGGCAAAGACTTTTGAAATATGTGCATGGAAACCTTGCAATTTCTGGCAGAACTGTAGGCAGTCTGTCCTTATGAAAGCCTCCATAACAATGGGATCTTCATTCAACAGCTTCAAATCCATGGGTTCATACCTTACACAATGACCACCATTATTTGTTTTCTTTTTCAATGCCATGATGCTTTCTACTCTTCGTTGTCTCGCTTGTTGATGACACCTGCAGAACCAATTTTGAACAACAACTTGCTTGTGTGGTGAAGAAGCTTTCAAATATCAACAGTGGGATACTTTACATGCAAGGATTGAACAGTAAATGACAAAGAGCAGCTTCGGGTAAATTTTTTAAAAGGTTACTTGATAACTCAGATTTGGATGATGGCACATGTGACCATAAAAGGCAATAATGACAATAAAATACGACTATGCATGTTTGGGAATCATCATAACGAACTCAAATGACCTCACCCTTTACTTGTTTAATCAACAATTGACACCTCATGCCACTTTGACCCTTTCTGCAGGAAAACCTTGTTTCGTAGCGAAAACGGTTGAGCTGCTGATAGATTCGCTACGAAACTATTTGGTAGTTTCATAGCGAAATCTGTTGATTTGCCTTGTTATTCGCTACGAAACTATGAAAAACTGACAGGTGTAACCTTTTCTGATTAAAATGCATGGGAATTACAACTAGATGATATTAGGCTGATTTGACATGATATGACATGGTTTGGGATGGGTTTTAGACTTATGTTGGATATCACCAAATGCAAAAAAAATTCAAAAATTTCATGAGAATGAGTTATGTTACAGCATGAACCTTATCAATGAAATTGTTTAAACTAATGAGTGATAACACTAGGAGTGCCCAATCTTTCATACCCTAGATTTTCCTTGCAAGTTTAACATTATTGTACATCTACATAGAATCCCACTTCTTCATCAAATAAGGAATTTTCAATGAGATGTCTTTATAGTCAATAAATCTTTGATTCAACAAGTTTTGTATTTCAACCTTTAACCTCATTCCATCAAGGTATGACTTCTTATTTGGTACATTGACTGTATAAATAGGCTTCAGGTCTTGTGGCCATAACTTGACTCCATTCAATACATTGAGTGATTTTGTTTGGGGATATACTAGACCTTATATTGGTCATAGCCCATAACACATCAAGATACGACAACTTCAATACCTTGCTAGTGCAGTATCTTCAAGGAAGCACAATATTTTTGATCCACATTTCATTTTGTAGTATTGGTGATATCATAAGACATATCATGGCCAATATGGCATCTTATACTTTGCACCATATCAAAGGGGATGATTTCGGATTATAAACTTAGTCCTCTAATTAAAGAGCGACATTATCTTCGCTTCTTGGACTAGCTTTCAAGAAGAACTTTGAAGTAGATTTCAACTAGACAAATACATGGTTTTTGTTGATAGAGCTATAAGAACAAAAATTATAAAAATACATACCCCATACTTCGAGTGACAAGCCTCAAAATTATGGCTTTGATGGTCCCCTTTAACGCCATCCACAACGAATGAGCTTAACTGCTTCCTCCATAGAGATACTTAATTCAATATTTCAATAGAGATACAAATCCCTTTACTTCAAGTCAAATTCAGCTTACTGTAGCAGAGACATATCAAACTTTTTCTTCAGGAATTGAGATGTTGAGCTAAGCACCTGTGATAATACTTCACGTGACATTAACAAACTACACACATTTGAATTTATTAAACAATGATCCTTTGTACTCTAAAATGTTGAAATATGTAATTAGGATCGATCTTCATAATATGTAATGTGCTCTTGATTCTTGTGTATTGTAAAAAAGAAAATTATTATTATTAACATGGATTTCATGCTCAATATTTTTTTTTTTTTAGGTTAAAGCACCCATCCAGTGCTACTAGGTTTTGTTATAAAGTCAAGAAGTCAAAGAGTCATTGTCATATGTAAAACTCCCATTGGGCTTGTAACATGTAAAAAGAATTAATTTTGAGTCAAAAGTGTCAAATTACCCCTCCAAGACCAAGTCGGCCTCGCATTGGATAAGTCAGCCTAATTAGAGAAATGCATACTCTTAGAAGGGCTATATATATAAGAGACCATTCAACCTCATTTGGAGAATCAATCCCTCACTCATCAAGGAAGTAAGAACAAGAAGTAAAAAGGCAAGTGAAGGTGTAGAAGGAAGAAGGAAGACAAAATTTCTGATTTTTACACTCTCACACATGCAAATAAGGCTAGGGTTTCTACAGCTACAAGGCTAGAAGTTTTCAAATCATCAAAGAAGACTTGAAATTGGAAGAGAAGAAGTTTATTTGGTCACCTACAACTATTTGAAGAGGAATCAACCCAAGCGAAGGAAAGAGGTAGCCAAAGAAGCCCTAATTCACCCACACGTGCGAAGTTGCAACCTGTTGCAGGGGGCTGAAAATTTTAGACTTGCAGTAACGGTCGAAATCTGAAGTTGCGGGTTGAATTTCTGCAATTGGAAGAGAATTTACTTGGTAAGAAGAAGCACATCCTCTAGAAGGTTTGACTTGGTCTTTGAATGGTCTTGGTCTAGAGGCCTTGGAATTTGTCATTTGAAGAATTTATAAGAAGAGATTTTTTTGGGGTTTCCTCTTTAGGAGCAGTTTGGCCCTGCCAAGAGCTTACATCTTGTGTCCTTGTGTACTATTGATCTTCATGTTTTTTGCATTTTTTTGATGATAAGAAGAACATAATAATAAGAGAAGAAAAAGCTAATAAGAAAGAAAAGTAAAAGAATATCATAAACAATTATCAAGTTTAAGAGAAATCACTTCAATTGTATCCCTTTTGATTTCTCAACATGGTATCAGAGCTAAGGTTGAAAAATGGCATAATGAAGATCACTACATCCTTGAAGAAGTTCTCATTGAAGCAATTCTCCATGATGACAACACATCTCGAGAAAGGAATCAAAGCATTTGGGGATCTCTTATTATCTATCATGAACTATATGACCAAGACCTCCACTACAAAGAACAAAGGATTATTCTTAGCACTCATAGGTACTTTTGAAGATGACAACACACGAGTAACTGACGGTGGAGCTTCTAGACATATGACAGGTGAACATGGACAACTCAAGAATCTATCAAAAGGAATATCTTCTCATTTATTCAAGCTTGGAGACAAGAAAAACTATGCAGTCAAAGGAATTGGATAAACCACATTGTAGCTGGAAGATGGAGGAAACATACATCTCAACAACATCTTAGATATTCCATGTTTGAAGAAGAATTTACTTTCTATTTCTTGTTTAGAAGATAAAAGGGATAGATTTTATTTTGTAGATGGAAAAGTTATGGTATGGGCTAAGGGTTCTAGCATTAATGTTGCAAAAATCATTGGGATTCGTGAGGGAAGGCTTTAAAGATTACTTACACCTCACTCTCAAGCCTTGGTTCACCTTAAGATCAATCCATGTGAACTTTGGCATAGAAGGTTTGGACACCTTCATTACAAAATCTTACCATCCTTAAACTCTATGGTAAATGGCATCCCTGAACTGAAGGAAGAGCATGAAGGAATTTGTAAGGGATGTGCACTAGGTAAAAATGTAAAGAAACCCTTTGGAAGCAGTGCTTCAAGATCTAAGGAAATCTTGGATCTCATTCACTGTGATGTTTGTGGTCCAATGGCTACAAACACTCTTGGAAGTAATCTATACTATGCGACTTTCATTGATGATCACTCAAGAAAGACTTAGATTTATTTACTTAAGACCAAAGATGAAGTATTTGATAAATTTCAAGAATTCAAAGCATAAGTGGAGATTCTTACAGAAAGGAAGATAAAAGTGCTAAGATTTGAAAATGGAGGGGAATACACATCAAAATAACTCATAACTATTTGTAAGGAGGTTGGAATTAAGAGGGATTTGATAGTTCCATATAATCCAGAACAAAATGGAGTAGCAGAAAGGAAGAATTGTACAATTGAAGAATGCATCAGAGTTATGTTACATGATCAAGACTTACCTCAATTTCTATGCGGTGAAGCATCTAAAACAACAACCTATATTCAAAATCGAAGTCCTCATAAGATACTTGACAACATGACTCCTAAAGAAGCATTTCACGAAAGAAAAGGCAGTGTAGATCATCTTCGAATATTTGTCTTCCCTGTCTACATTCACATTCCAAAAGATGAAAGGAAGAAATTGGATCCTACAAACATTAAGGGCATATTCGTTGGATACGATACCTCATCAAAGGAATATGGGATCTACATCAAGGAAGGTCATTGAATTGAAACAAGTAGAGATGTGATTTTTGATGAATGGCCAAGCAAAGAAGAAGATACTATACATAATCATGAAGAAGAAGGCCCCAGTGAACTTGTGCAACAAGTCATAATCCCTGAAACTCGTAAGAGACCCACCTAGTTAAGATCAACTCTTCAAGAAGAAGAAGGACATGTTGCAACAAAAGGAACATTCAGGGAAAGCAAAAAGCCTAAAATATATTCAGGGTATGTAGCCTATATAAAAAAAAAGATTGAAGCAGAATCGTCCTCTTTTGAAGAAGTTGTCAAACATCAAGAATGGAAAGATGTTATGAAAGAAGAATATCAGTCTATAATGAAAAATGGAGTTTGGGAAATCCTTCCTAGGTCGAATGACAAATCTGTTGTAACTTCCAAATGGCTCTACAAGATTAAGCATGCAGCAGATGGATGCATTGACAAGTACAAAGCTAAGTTTTAGGCTAAGGGTTTCTCTCAACAAGAAAGCATTGATTATGAGGAAACATTTGCACCTACAACAAGATACACAACTATAAGATTGTTGTTCTCCTTGGCCACAAATATGGGATGGAACATCCATCAAATGGATGTGAAGACAACTTTCGTGAATGGCACCACTTAGGAAGAAGTATATATTGACCAACCCTTGGGATTCAAAGTACATAGTAAATAAACTCATGTCTGTAGGTTGAAGAAGACACTTTATGGTCTTAAACAAGCCCCAAGGGCTTGGTATGTTAGGATGGATACATATCTACAAAGAATGGGTTTTTCAAAGAGTTTGTAGATCCAAATCTTTATATCAAAGTAGTGAAGAATGAACTAGTGATTATTCTTCTACGTTGATGACCTTCTCATAACAGGTGTGGAAAGTTGTATTCAAGAATGCAAGAAACAATTAGCAGCATAATTCAATATAAAGGATCCAGGGTTTAGGCATTATTACTTGGGGTTGGAAGTTTGGCAAAAACCAAGCGAAATATATCTAGGTCGAGGAAAGTATGTAATTAAGATGCTACAAAGGTTTGGCATGATGGATAGCAAACCGATGACAACTCCCATGGTCACAAATTTGAAGAGGTTAAAAAATTCAAAATCAAGCCATGTGGATCCTACAAGTTATAGACAATTGGTTGGCTCTTTGATGTATCTTGTAAACACACATCCAAGTATTTTCTTTGTAGTGAATATTTTTAGTTAGTTTCAGATGGAGCCTAGACATGACCATTGGATAGCAGCCAAACATATATTGAGATATTTGCGAGGGACAATACATTACTTCCTGAAGTATGATGGAAAGAAAAATGTCCACATAATGGGATATCTTGATTCATATTGGGGAGGCAGTGAGACAGATGGAAGAAGCACTATTGGAGGATGTTTTAGCTTGGGATCGTCTATGATCTCATGGATGAGTAGAAAGCAAGAATCGATTGCATTAAGTAGTGTTGAAGTTGAATACATTGCAACATGTGAAGTTAGTAGAGAGGTTGTCTGGTTGAGGACATTGTTATCTGATTTGTTTGAAGGACCAATGCACCCTACAATTATACATTGTGACAACACAAGTTGCATAAGGTTGTTTGAAGACCCCATATTCCTTGCAAAGACAAAGTGCACAAACAACATTTATCATTACATACAAAAATTGGTGCAAGATGGGGTGGTGCAACTACAATATATCTCCACCGATCAACAGGTAGTTGATATTTGGACAAAATATCTTCCTAATAAGAAGTTTGTATATTTGAGAAACAATCTTAGAATAGTTGATATCTCCTCCCTAATTGAGAGGGAAAGATAGACACATCATTTTTGTATTCACATTATGAAGAAAGAATGGAGGATTGGGTAAGAATCTGAATTCTGATACTCTTTGAGGATGAGGTAGGGCATCCAATAGGTAAGAGTAGTCGAAGAGGAAATTCCTTAATGATGTCTTAATCCATGACAAGAATGGTCGTAAAAGAACATACCTTGTGAACATCCGGATGGGGTATGTTTCTTGAGAGATAAGGATGATGTTTATAATTCATTGTCTCCCCAACATTGTGCTCTAATCTTATGGAGAGATAGAGTTGTTAGTCAAGGCATTTCTATATGACAATGATGGTAGATATGATGAGATGCATTGATATACGCTGAAAAGATAGCTAGTGGGATGGCGTACCAATCTGACTATTCTTATGAGATCTCTTCAATATGAGAATGCCATTGTACCATTATGAATACCTCCCTAGTTAAGAGGGAATGTTGATATATGTAACTATGTTAGGTCTTCATAATATGTAAATTACTCTTGATTCTTATATATTGTAAAAGGAAAAGAAAATTATCATTATTATTATTATTATTATTCACATGGATTTCATGCTCAAGATTATTTTTGTTTTAGGTCAAAGCACCCATTGAGTGCTTCTAGGTTTTGTCAGAGTCAAGAATTCAAAGAGTCAATGTCATATGTAAAAGACACCATTGGGCATAAGAATTATTTTATAGTCAAAGGCATCAAATTACCCCTCCAAGACCAAGTCGACCTCGGAGTGGAGAAGTCGACCTAATTAGGGCAATTCGTACTCCTGGATGGGCTATATATAAGAGAGCATTCAAGTTCATTTAGAGAATCAATCAATCACACATCAAGGAAGCAAGAAAAAGAAGGAAAAAGGCAAGTGAAATTCCAGAAGGAAAAAGGAAGACAAAATTTCTGTTTTTTACAGTCTCTCTCACACGTGCAAAGAAGGCTAGGGTTTTTGCAGCTACAAGGTTGAAGTCTTTAAGTCATCAAAGAAGAGAAAATATTGGAAGAGAAGAAGTATATTTCATCACCTAGAAGTCTTTGAAGAGGAAGCATCCCAAGCAAACCAAGAGGAAGCCAAAGAAACCCTAATTCACCCACACGTGCGAAGTTGCAACCTGTTGTAAGGGGCAAAAATTTCAAACCTGTAGTGAGGGCCAAAATATAAAGCTAGGGGTTGAAGTTCTACAATTGGAAGAGGTTTGACTTGGTAAGAAGAAGAACATCCTCCAGAAGGTTTGACTTGGTCTTGGAAGGGTCTTGGTCTTAGTCTAGAGGTCTTGGAATTCGTCATTTGAAGAATCTATAAGAAGAAGAGATTTGTGTGGGTTTCCCAGAGAGGCTTCAACCCTAGCTAGTAGCCTACATCTTGTGTCCTTTTGTACTATTGATCTTCATGTTTTTGGTAGTTGTTTGATGATAAGAACAACATAATAATAAGAGAAGAAGAAGCTAATAAGAAAGAAAAGTAAAATAATTTCACAAGTAGTTATCAAGATTAAGAGAAATCAGTTCAATTGTAACCCTTTTGATTTCTCAATACAACATAAAAGAAAGACTTTTCAACCCCAACAAATCATATCCTTGATTTCAGGTCATAACGAAGGAGAGACTTCATCTTAACAATACGAGTGTATATGGTGACAAATACATAAGTATCCTTGATTACGGGTCATAACGAAGGAGAGACTCCATCTTAACAATAAGAGTGTAGCAAGTGACAAATACATGTAACTTCAGTTAAGGGCTCCTTATATAAGGTTTGTCACCTTCTTTGCAAGGTCAATATCATTGTCCTTAGACAAAATACTTTTATGTTCAGGACTTTTAAAATGAGAGACAATTATTCTGTATTTTCTGAGATTTTTTGAGACAATTATTTTGTATTTTGTTACAAGTACTAAGATCTACAATCCTTGAGATGTCCTTAGCAATTTGGGTCGAGGTTCTCAAAATTTTGAGATTTTATGAATTTCCAAGTCTTAGAACAAAACATAGATCTTCATACATTCGTGCCTACAAAAGAATGTTATGAATTCAAACATAATATTCCGGTCTCCTTGTAACCTTATGAGATTTTATGCCTTCAAGAATGATTCTCTAATTAAGGTCACAATTCTAGTGGCTCAGATTCAAGCCTTAAAGAAGAGATGCTCTTTCTCCCATAGCTTTGAAACAATGTTGATTTTTGGGTGGTCTTCTTTACTAATAATTACCCTTGATGATTATTATCTTTTTCACATTCTTATCATTAGTCCCATTATTCAATAATTACATAGAAGACATCAACCATATAGCAAATAAGACAATACGATCATAAAGAGACGGTCACACAAATAACACATGATATTGCCCTAGGAAAACCCTTAATAGGAAAAACCTAGCCAACCTTTTCCTTAGAGAATCAATGCAACAAGAGATACATCAAGGTCAACAAGATGACCAACCTCCAAAGACCAAGTCAATCCTCCACAAATTTAATCAAAGGAGCTCTGTAATACGGTCATGAGACATCCTCCAAGCCTGCCTCAGAACTCGCATTGTGCCATTGAGATCAACCTCTGAATATGTGATATATCCAAGGGATATATCACAAAGATAGGGTTTGAATAGAGTACTACAATTTTGTTTCAATATATATCCACATAAATGTACATCAGAGATCTAAACTAAACCACATGATATGGAAACCTCAGATCCACACTCATTCCACAGAGATGTAGGCCTCAGATCTGCACCTGTTACACATAGATGTAGACCTCATATTTACCCTCATTCCACATAGATGTAGGCCACAAATCTACCCTTAATCCACAGAGATGTAGGCCTCAGATCCACCCTCATTACACAAAGATGTAGGCCTCAAATCCACACATGTTACACAGAGATATAAGCCTCAGATCTACCCTCATTCCACAAATATGTAGGCCTCAGATCCGTCCTCATTAGACAAAGATGTAGGCCTCAAATCCGCACCTGTTACATAGAGATGTAGGCCTCAAATCTGCACCTGTTACATAGAGATGTAGGCCTCAAATCTACACCTGTAACATAGAGATATAGGCCTCAGATCTACCCTCATTCCACAGAGATGTAGGCCTCAAATCCACCCTCATTACACAGATATGTAGGCCTTCAATCCACACCTATTACACAAAGATGTAGGCCTCATATCCACCCTTTCCTTAGGCTACCATTATGCCTCAAAAACCTCGCATACTGCTTCCGGAACCAGACACTCTACCTTAGATCAAAGCATTCGAAGTCTATATTTGATGGAGACAAATTCGGTATATTTATAGTGTTTCGTCCATCCGAAAGCAAGTGACTCTTGGGCAAGCCTACTTGATCTAGGAGGGCCGATTTGGTCTTTGTGGAGGTAAATTATAAATTCACAAGTTTTCAATTTCCCACTCCTTGATGAGCCTTCTAATATTTTTCTTTTGAATACAAAATAAGTATTTTTCTTGCAAGCATGAAGAACATGCTTGAGGTAATTTTCTTTTACAAATATAATTCATTTTCAATATTACAAATATCATGAAGATCAACCATAACTACAAAATTCAACAATGCAATGGACAAAAGGAGCACCTTGGGGTGTTACTTCAGCTTCATATCAACTGTGATATCCTATTTTAGCATGAAGCAAACTTTTGTTGCACTCAGTACAACAGAAGCAAAGTATATCGTAACTAGTGTTGCAAGTTAAGAAGCAGTGTGGCTTCAAAGGCTTCTTGAGGGACTATTTGATCAAGAGCTAGAGACAACCTTGATACATTGTGATAGTCAAATTTGTGTCAAGCTTTCAAAGAATCCATTATTTCATGACAATTCAAAGCACATTGAGCTCAAATATCACTTCATTCGAGAAATGGTGTAGAAGTAAGTCGTGAAGCTCCAGTACATATCCACACACGAGCAAATTGCATGCATTCTCACCAAGCCTATGTTTAGTGGGAAGTTTGTATACTTCAAAGACAAACTTGGTGTGGTGCAAAATGTCTCCCTCACTGAGAGGGAGTGTTGATGTTTCTGCAGTTTGCAACATCGAACAGACATTCTCCCATGGGGTCATGCTGATTTGACTAGGGGGGAATCATACATTCACCCATGGGACCATACTGAGTTGGCTAGGAGTGAATGGCCTGTGGTAGTCTTTCTCCATTAGCCATGGTGTTTGGCTCGAGGAGATTAGCCCACAGTACTCACATTGCCTGCTCTAGGATGGAGTGATCTATTTTTAATAAAGAAAGTTTGATTTTTTAATTTAATGGGGCATTTCACCCATCAATGGAAAAAAAAAATCTAGTCTAAAGTTGAGGTGTAATGTAGGCTCGATAAGTGAAGGGGTTCCTTGTGATAAAGGGCTTCATAATGGGTTTCCACTCAACATTAGAGCTCTATATACATAGACATGCATGTGAGGAGACACTCATCCACATAGCAAGCTCATTCATCTGTTCTAGCATAGGAGAAATTCAACTAAGGAGAAATCTGCTCATCTTTCATCTTTTCTTCATCATTCTATCTCCCTTGGGGGATGCACATGTGAAGGGTTTGACTAAGTTTGACCAACATCCGTACAACCACACATGTGAGGATTTGACTAGGTTTGGCCATAGTCACACGTGTGAGGATTCATTCGAGTTTGATCGCAGGTTTAGTTGACTGCAAGATGCACGTGGGAGTTGACCATATGCCACACGTGTGAGCTTGACCACAAGCCACATTTTGACCAATGTTGACTGAGTTTACTTTTTTACTAGTTCGACCATCATTGACTAGCAATAGTTTGACCACGCTTGATTGGTGATTTGACGTGTAATGTTCGCACAAATTTTTAGACAAATTCAGATTTGTAAACCTTGTTGAAAAGACAATTTCTCCACGAGAAAAGATTGCTAGGTTTTCTCCTGGTTTGGATTTCCCAGGTGATAAAATATAGTGTCTATTGTGCATGGCTATCTTTATATGATCTTTATTGTTTATGTTGCATTTACAGTTGAGATTTTATGTGTAATTATTCAATGATATTAGTGGCATTAGAGATATTGTTTGAAAATCATTAATTAATTATCAAATCAGAAAATTGTATTCTACTGCACATGCTATAAAATTTCAACATTAAGGACTTGTTGACTATTAGGTACCTTTCTTCAAATTTTATATAAGAAAAGAGCAAGTGGTATGTTTGAACACCTTTCCATCATGAACAAAAACCTGTCCTTTTAGATTGAAAATTGATAGCATCACATTGACACAAAATCTTGTGACCTTCCTATTGAGAATTTAGAGGGCTAGTGATTAATACAAATTCTCTTCTTAATAATTACTTGTGACCTCACTTCTTTTACTTATTTCTTCTCTTCTCAGCTTATTATATCTTTCATTAAGTCAATTACCAAAAACACAAGAGACACAGATTTAGGCTTTCAAGCCAGGGCCAAAACCTCTCCCTCTTGGAGAGGAGAACCTGCAAGGAATTCTTCTTATAGACTTTCAATTGACAAGTACCATGACCATGACTCAGACCCTTGACCTCTATATGCCTCTAAGACCTTGTCACTGCTTTCTTCTTGACTTCCCTCCGATTGATCCTCTCTTCAACACTGCTTTGAACCAATACTAAGATAACTCGGTTCTTTGTGAATTCATTTAGTCCTAGAAATTCTTCAACACCCTGTAGTATCTTCTTCTAGTCTCAATCTTCTAGATATACTTCAACACACTGTCTTATCTTCCTTTATGCGTTGATCAACACTTGCCTATTTAGAGAAACTCGGTCTCTATATAACAATCCATAACTTAGTTATTTATGCATTTTGTAGTACTCCTGTTACAGTTGCTATTTTGTACTTGCACCGAGCAGCACCAGACTAGAGAATAGTTCTCGGACTCCTCTGTATTCACAGGTAATGTATCACAAGATTTTACTTCAGAATTACAGTGACCTATCTTGAATTTACTCCAGTAAGCGATTTCACTTTATTCCCTGTACTTCATGTCTGGGATCTGCACTATAATTACAAACATGTTCTCCTTATCAAACATAATCCCTTCTTCGCTTTATATCTTCTTTCACACAGCCTTAATTCGTTCTTCACAGAGTCAAATATAACCGAATACCTTCCTGTAACTTGTCTGCAAATTTCAGACACAATCGTTGCTCACTTATGTCCTTGTTGCGCAATATATATAGGGGTATATATAGTTGCCCCTGTATATTAATAAACCGACCTATCATATTAATATAGGGACGACTTGATCACTATTTTATAGGGAAACATGAAGGTTGTTTAGAGGAGAATTTCAACGTTGATAAGAGGCATCATTCTGAGCTTATGTTAGAAGGTCTTTAGGCATATTAGATTGACTTGACTCTTCATATACATGACTCTTTCAATAGTACATTTATGACCATAAGACAAATTCCTAAAAGGACATCAAGAAGTCTTTGACCTATAATAAAGCCTTTCTCATGAAACCCATGAAGCAAGCATACCAAAATATATATTATTATCTTTGTCTTCTTCATTACATAAATACATAATTACATAGTCAATATGAAGACTGATCCTAGTTACACTTTCCAACACTCCCTCTTAACTAGGGAGCTTTTCATACAAGTACATGGCCACTTTCAAACTGAAGAATCTCATAAGAAGAATCAGATTGGTAATCACATCTGTATAGCATCATATCAACCAGCATTGTCCTAGTGCAAGGCATTGACTAACATCCCCATCTCTCACGAGACAATGGGCTACAATGCTGGTGAAACACATGACTTATAGACACCATAGTCCTTGTCTCTACAAGATACATACTCCACCCAGGTGTTCCCAAGGAATGACCTTCTTGGACAATTCTTCTCTTGGGTAGCTAGCCTTCAAAGAATCGGTCCTCGACTACTCTTATCTTGAATTCCCTATCACATTCTCAAGTGAAGGCCAGAATGATGTGTCTATATGTCCCTCTCAGCCAGGGAGGATCTATTCCACAAGGGAATGTACTCATTCTTGTACAAGGAATGTACCTAAGCTCATTCTTAGGAATTACCCAGTTTCTTCCAGTAAGAAACTTATCACCAGGCTCCCCCTCAATTAGGGACCTGCAACAGCAATGGTGAGACACCCAGCTGCTCATGAAGAATTCCACCCCTTGATGTCATGGATTTCGATATTGAGGAATCTTCAACTTTAGCTCCATAGGGCATAGATCATCCATCACTTTCACTCATGAGTCATGTCATCTACCAAAAAGTGATTCATTAGTCTTTCTTATCTGGTCCACCTTTTATGCCATGTCGCTTTCTTTTGAATCATCTCCAAGGATCTTACATCCTTTCACATGATTAGCAACCCTGCACAAATTCATCCAGAAAAACACATATGTATGAACTTTTAAATTAAAAGTTACCTTAGTGATGATCTTTCACCATGACATCTTCATGTAGGCATTGACATCCTTTATTCAGATTGACATATCTTCTAATGATATGTCTTGTAAGGGTTTTCTTGTTTACGAGACTTCTATCAGAGTCTACATATCCTCCCAGGAGTTATTCTAGTCACATCTTCTTAGCTTCCGAATGATAACCACCCCTTGACATGGTTACACTTCATGATCTCTTCTCTTTTGCACATATTCATTCCCAGGAAATTTCAATATACAGTTACTGGTTCATATACAACCACCTCATATTCCATATGAGGATATATTATGTTGATTTCATCTGTTAGTGCACCAAGAGAGATCCTCCTCCATAGATCATACTTCTAAATATATAAGTCAATTACCTACAACCATATGACATGACTTCACAGCATCCAGTGTCAACATATAAATATATATACACCTCATACCTTTTTCCTTTGAGTCATCCTGTAGCAATTTCACTAGAATGAAGAGCTTCATTCCCTTGACATGCTTCATCAATATATTCAGCACATCCCATAATTCTGTAGCATAGAATTCTTGATGAAACCATTCTGCTTTCTTTATAATCAGTAAATTCATAGAGAACTCCATTAGAAAATGTCAGCACCTATTTCCATGATGACCCTTGATCTTGATGACTTCCTTCCATCAGTATTGTTATTGGTGAGGTTTTCCAGGAGCTGTTTCACCAAGAGCTCCTGCCATGCTTCTATCATGATGCTATTAATATACATTTCTTCCTATCATACAATTTTACAACCAACAGAAATCACTTAAAGGAGAAGATGATCTCAATCATAGTAGAGATCTCTCGCTTCTTCTTTCGTAGATTTCTTTGCATCGGGTTCTTCCCTTATATTTGAGACATGGGCTTCTTCCTTTTTCCTCTTGTCCTTTCCAGATTTAGGACAATCTCTTTTATAATGCCCAAGTTCATTACATCCAAAGCATCGTACTTTGTCCATATTTCTTTTTTTATTCTAAGGACCAAATTTTATGAATCTCCCTTTCTTCCTGGATATGGCTGCAAAGGCTTGATTCCCTTCACTTGATCCTGTATCAACGTTGGCTTTCAATCTTGTTTCCTCTATTTTACATAGAGACCATAAATCATGGAATGGTGTGGCTTCTTTCTTCCCGTATAAACTTGAAGTGAAGTTTCCCCATTCTTCTAGTAGAGCATTCAGCACCACTATAGTCATCTCAATGTCAGACATTACTTCTCCCAGTTCCTACAGTTGGTCTCTTATTTTGGAAATCCTCATAAAGTATGAAGTGATTCTTTCTTCTCTTGACAATTTTATTTTGAATATTTCTTGTCTCAGAGAGATTGCTTCTCTTGCAGTATTCACAGAGAATAACTCCACCAGTTTCTCATATATTTCTTTAACAAACTTTAGTTTTGATACATAGGGAATGAGTGAGTCCTTAATGGATTCTATGAGAATCCTCTGGGCTCTGATTTCTCCTTCCATGTACTTGGCATGAGCTAGAGCATCTTCTTTAGAGGGTTGACTTCTAGATCCTTCGATGTAATCCATAACTTTGTCTTCAATTAAATTCAAATCTGTCATCTTCTTCCATACACTAAAGTTTGATGACCCAACCAATTTGTTGCTCTCTTTACAATAAGTCATCTTGACAGATTTAAGTAAGGTTATAGATACTTACTTGAGTAGAGTGAGTTGCAGCTTCCTTGATGACGACGAAGATGAAGTCAGGAGCTTCTTCTAAGATTGAAATCTCCAATGTAGGTGTTCTTGGATCCTTGATGATAAGGATATCTTCAAAAAATGATGTTTCTTCCAACAATGTTTTTGAATATAAATCTTAGTTGCAAAGATTATTTTCTTGATGAGTTGATCCTTTGAATGAAATGAAGATCTTTCTTGAAAATAGCTTGAGAGTCTTCCTTGCAAAATGATTTGACTTTTCACCCAAACTTTGATCTTTGCTTCCTAGAGTGTCTTCTTGTCAAGTAGCCCTTGTGTTCAGCACCTTAGCTCTGAAGCCATGTTGAAAATTTACAAGACTGGTGATTAATACAATTTCTCCCTGGCCTTGGCCCTTCTAGAGAGACAGTGCTTCTGTCACCACTTCCAGGATATACCATCCAAGATGAACATCATGGATACCTTGATCCGCCCCACTGTGCTTTATGGATCAGAGGTTTGGGGCCCCTCACTACTGGATTCAGATTGGGCATCAGCTGAGCGATTCTAGATTCTTCTCTTGCGCCGCTTCATCTGGTGCAAGCATACAGTTCCTCAAAACATCATCTTAGCAGAGTTCGGAGCTAAGCCCTTTCGACTGGAGGCAATTTTCAGGATAGTCTCTTACCTTCATCAGATCCGTGGGGCTTGGCAGACACGAGTGAGGGGAGAGACAGGTACCCATACCTGGCCTATTGCTCCTTGGAGAACATCGCTCATACGCAGACCGACCACACCAAATGCTGGTTCACCAGGATGACAGAACTCCTTGGTCTTATCAGTATCCAGACAAATCATCTCCCCCCGTTCCAGTATTCACTGAACGCCCCGGGGCACCTTCTTCCAAACCAGCAGGAACTCAACAAAATCATCAGGGAGGACATCTACAGGCAGTACATTCAAACTACATGGGTCAATCCTCTGGGCGGTCTGCGCCCAAAGATGGCCTTTTACGCTGAACACTTTCTGGAGATCAGAGATGGACTCATCACTAGACCACCTTATACCCTCTAGCATTGGATGCATCCTATTAGGATCCCCCTTGGGCAACTCAGAGTTGGATCGCACAAGCTTCCGGTGGAAACATACCACCATATTGACAGGACGGAGAGGATCTGTCAACTTTGCCACTTACAGGAGGTGGAAACCGAGTCACACTTCATCTTCAGATGCCCAGTCTACTATGAGATCTGTGGGCGCTTTTATTGCTTATTCAGAGGCCCCCGGAGCCTAGCCAACTTCCTTAGATACCCTGATCAGCGATGCCTGGCTCTTTACCTCCAGGAGACCTTTAGACACCGTTCGACTCTACTCCAGCCTCCACCACACAGAGGATCACAGACTTCTTCAGAGTACTCCTAGCACCATAGGGCACCAAAAGAACCACCGATCGATCCACAGACCATGACTCCAGATCAGTGCGGTTTCGAGAATCTTGTCCCACCAGACCCCATCAACTATCCAGAACTAGGCACCCCCGCCTCCCCCCCCACATCTAGGGGACGCCCTAAATCTTCCAAATGGCAGTGGCAACAGTCCAGCTCCTCCTCAGGGTAACAGACGTTGACAAGTTTCCTTTAGTCCTCTTCTATCGGCCTCGGATGTTAGGAGAAGGAGTCTCCCCCCATTCAGGAGACTCGTCCTTCTCCTCCAAGACTTCTTCATCACAACTCATTGTCATGATGTTTAAGTCATTCAGTCATCTAGACTTTACTTTTGCATTCCTTGTAGCTTTGCATTTCCTGCTTTTATGAAGAAAGGGGACCGTTTGGTCCACCAGCTAGTATGCTGTAATCATTGTAACCAGCAGTCCCATTGACCTTTTTGTGGTCATTCGTTGGACATTAATAAAATTATCTTATCTTATCTTATCTTCTTGATAATTACTTGTGAGCTTACTTCTTTTACTTATGTCTTCTCTTCTTAGCTTATTATATCTTTCATCAAGTCAATTACCAAAAACACAAGAGACACAGATTTAAACTTTTCAAGCCAGGGCCAAAACCTTTCCCTCTTGGAGAGGAAAACCCGCAAGGAATTCTTCTTATAGACTTTCAATTGACAAGTACCATGACCATGACTCAGACCCTTGACCTCTATATGCCTCCTGGACCTTCTCACTGCTTTCTTCTTGACTTCCTTTTGATTGATCCTCTCTTCAGCACTGCTCTGCACCAATACTAGATAATTCGGTTCTTAGTGAATTCCTTTAGTCCTCCTAGAAATTCTTCAACACACTGTAGTATCTTCTTCTAGTCTCAATCTTCTAGATATACTTCAGCACATTGTCTTATCTTTCTTTATTCACTGATCAGCGCTTGCCTATTTAGAGAAACTCAGTCTCTATATAACAATCCATAACTTAGTTATTTATGCATTCTGTAGTACTCCTGTTACAGCCGCTATTTTGCACTTGCACCGAGCAGCACCAGACCAGAGAACAGTTCTCGGACTCCTCTGTATTCACAGGTAATGTATCACAGAATTTTACTTCAGAATTACAGTGACCTATCTCGCATTTACTCCACTAAGTGACTTCACTTTGTTCCCTGTACTTCATATCTGTGATCTGCACCATAATTACAGACCTGTTCTCCTTATCAAACATAATCCCTTCTTTGATTTTATATCTTCTTTGACACAGCCTTAATTCGTTCTTCAGTCACATATAACCGAATACCTTCCTGTAACTTGTCCGCAAATTTCAGACACAACAGTTGCTCACTTCTGTCTTTTCTGCGCAGTATATATAGGGGTATATATAATTGCCCCTGTATATTAATAAGCAGACCTGTCATATTAATACAGGGCCGACTTGATCATTATTTTATAGGCAGACATGACGGCTGTTTAGAGGAGAATTTCAACGCCGATATGAGGCATCATTCTGAGCTTATGTCACAAGGTCTTGAGGCATATTAGATTGACTTGACTCTTAATATACATGACTCTTTAAATTATACATTTATGACCAGAAGACAAATTCCTAAAGGACATCAAGAAGAAGTCCTTTGACCTATAATAGAGCCTTGCTCATGAAACCCATGAAGCAAGCATACCAAAATATATATTATTATCTTTGTCTTCATTACATAAATACATAATTACATAGTCAATATGAAGACTGATCCTAGTTACACTTTCCAACACTTCCTCCATTTGTAAAAAAATAATTTTTTACTCCTTTCCAGCAAACATTCACTTAAATATTTTTGGAAATTTCAAAAATTTATATTTTCCTAGCATAGTGAAATCCATCTCTATCTGGTATCTAGAATATATCTCTATAATTGATATCCTTGGTTGCTTTGTGCAGCATAGCCCCATTAAATTATTGTCTGATTTGGTGAAAACACGCCAAATTGCCCATCATATCTCTTTCTCTCCCACCATGAAATTTTTTTCTTCTCCAGATTTTGGATATGCTGGACGATAAAAAATGGTAATGATGGTATAGATACGTCTCTAAACCAAATCAAATACCATATGCCAAACCTTGTGAACGGTTGACTGAATTGATATTTTACAATTCAAATTCCATACATAATAAACCTAGCCTTTACCATATGTTCACCCTTTAATAACATCAACCAAAACAGAGCTATGATATATTCAAATCTCATATTTAATAAACATAGACTTTGCCATTAAAATTTCATATATAATATATTCTCGAGTCATTGATTAATCTACAAATTGAAATGCACGCTGGCATGCACCTGCTTTAAAATTGTGAAGAGCTCTTCAATCCACTCCTGAAAAGTTATTAACTTCAATAAACTCAAGAAAAAAAATGTAGCTGCAAGTCTTACTTTCACTTCAAATTCCAGGATACATACACAATCATCCGTTATTACATTAATCAAGATACATGTACACTGCATCACATCTAATAGTGGGGAAAATTCAAAATTCTTCCATGCTTTTCGAATAAAACAGTGCTATTTATATAATACAAAAGGCTTTTGGAGCAAAATTTGTAGCCCGTTAATACCTCCAATTAACTACTAACAATTTAATTAAAAAATGAGACCTGGTAAAACCATCTGCTTTATATACTACAAACGGCTTTTGGGGAAAAACGTGTATCCCTATAGATACCTCCAATTAACAACGAACAATTCAACGAAAAAAATGAAACCTGGCATAATCATCTGCTTTAACTGATGAAAATACCCGAACAACACAGTTCAACTTGTCACCCTTTTGGCTTTCTTGTTTGATAATCTTTTAATTTAGACATTAAAAGCATACCCTAGTAGTGTCAATTCCCTGCAAGATAAATTAGCAAGTACACTAGCAGCAGGAGAGGGAACATGCATATCATGCATCAAAAATTATATGCATTGTAATAATCCCTGATTTATACAATTCTTTTGAGTGAATTCTGTGTAAGCTCGTGAAATATTTAATCTTCAAACAAATGGCTGTCAGTCACAGAAGTCAAGATTGAATAGAGCACTTGCCCAGTGAAGAAAACATAATGTTGCCAGAGAATATTGCTTCTTTATCTGCAACTCAAAAGCAATTCATTGGAAACAGATGGTGCGAGATCATAGATTCAGAGTCAGAAATATCATTAGAAAAACACAAATATAAGGATATGAACATTGTCTAACTATCGTCTTGCAATATCCATATTTCATCTGGTATTCTCTGCTTGTTACATAAGAATCTAGATAGCATCAAAGAATCTACAAATTCAAACTTAAATATAAAAACTATTATCTGCTAATCTCAGCACATAACTTCTCCATTATTATGCAGGTCATTGAACACCACAAGGCAGGCTGCTTAAATATCCAATAATACTAATAATAATAATAGCATTATGTTTACATGAGATAATTTGATTCTCACACAAGGTATTTTTTTATTTCTTTTCTTTAATGACTATTATACACGCTACATTATTGAAAAAATATGTACGCAATAATTAGGTTGAAAGCAAGCTCCATTGCCCATAAAGAGGGGCAAAGCAACTGCTTTTGACTGTTTTCACTAATCTTGGTGGCACCAAAATAGCTGTTAGTTATGTTGGGGATAGAACAATTATGACATATTTAGCCATCGTAGAGCTCCAAATTCCTTTTATATCTCAGTCATTGCATTCAGGAAGCTCCAAATTCCTTTTATATCTCATTCATTACGTTTAGGAGAATATTTAATAATTAAATGCAGAGAAACCACCAGAAAACACAGGAATGGATTTTGAAAACACACAAAACAAATGATACAAAATACAAAAACACAAAATGAAAAGCCACACTAAAAGTTTCTGGTTTAGTCACCAATGGACAAAGACTCGGCTCAAAACCAAACAGTTTATCATGTTTATATTAATGGGGAAGGATATTGTACCATAAGCCAACTTACTATAAAAGGCAATAGGCTGCTAACAAACATGCCTTTATAAGTTAATAATTAATATAACTATCTTATGTTAATCTTATAGAGCTTTGTAAGCTCATTCCTGATTTAGTGTTCAAGATGAAATCGGATGGTGAGGGATCAAATTGGAGGGATAGAAATGGCCCCAAGAGAAACCCTCTATCGATTTACAGAACGAAAGGGCTCTCTATTCTAAGATCCAGCCCAACCATCTACTTGTAGATTGACTCAATTAAAATATAGTCATTCAAGATGGTAAAATCAGGTGACTTAAGAAGTGTCAAAATGGTTAGAAATCCTTTTTACCATTTAAGACCAGGATGCCTGGATGGTTAGAGGTTTATTAAAGCTTAGCGATTAAAGATAAATCCCACCTCTCATGCCTAAGGAATTGCTTCTGTGTGACTGACCACAAAGTCGAAATGGTTAAGCGTGTATTTTAGGAATGCATGGTTGCCATAATCAATGCAATTGTATTATTGATAAGTTCACCATTCTCTTTGTCACCCACTTCACTGAGGAGTTAATCGTGGAAAAGGATGGATGATAAAACAGTCTGAGAGAAGTGTCCGGAAGGCCATATGATGGACGGACATCTCTTTCTTACAGAGACAGTAATGCCATACCACATTCAATGGGAATGCTACCTACTTTCATTTGAGAGAAGTCTTGGTTTTTAGGGCAGAGCTCGCAGGACAATTATAGAAATGACATATTTTTTGAGATTGGTGACCAAGGCAGATATGTTGGCTCTCCTTGCCCACATAGGGAGTGGTATCCTGTATAATCACATCTCGCCTCCACTATGGATCACTTTTTTATGTATTTGTTATAATTGAATAATGATATATAAGATGCATTTTTCAGAAAAACTAAGAAAAGACAGGAATCCCATGCTAAAACCTGTCCTTTCTTATGGGCAAGCTCAATAGCTAGTATTCTTTAAGTGCTTCTGAACATACATACCCCAGAAAAGACCTAGTTTTAAGAGGTGTAACCTGTAATATCCCGAATGGGAAATAGACAGCAATACACAGCAATACAAGCATACAACTATATGGAAAAATGCCGGAAATAGAATATAGAGCAAGTACACATAAAAATACCAGAACGCTAACCATTTTATTAATCTGAGAATATATATGGGTACAATAGATAATCAGAATAAGTGCACCTATCCTTGCACAAGGCAAGTGAAGAACCCTCTCAGAACAGAAAATGGCTGCTATAGAGATTGCGTCCCAGTTCTTTGGAAAGAGCTCTGTTGGTAAGAATCACTGTATTTGCAATAGTGGAGTTCAAAGTGGATCTCACCGAATAAGGCAGAAAATGGGTGAACTCACCTATACCATGGGACAAAAAACCCAGTAACAAACCGTGGACCACCTCAAAAACACCCAGGAAGCCACTCCTCAGAAAAAACGTTGTTCCTCCAAGCCATTCGCAGATGCCAAGGAAGAATGCGAGGAAAAGACACAAATCCCTACGCAAACTCTCCAGTGAAAGAAACAACCACCTCAGCGACACTGCTGAATCTCCCGAAAATCTGGTAGTGCTCTCGCTCCAATGGTAATCCTCCCTCCAGAACGAGTCCTCCAAGGGCCCTCGACCCCCACTTTTCAACGTCCAACAAATCACCTGTAAATCAGCACCGCTAAGGCCCGAAGAATACCTTCGCAAGCGAGGCACTAAAAGTCCCAAGTTCGCAAGGTGAGATCTCCGACCGGAGACACTCAGTCGCACTAAACAGTGCTGCAGACCGACTAAACAACCGGCGTGCTCAAGTAGACAGAATTCTAGCTCAAAATATCATCAACATATCAATAATGCCAAATGGAGTGACTCTCCCACCTTTTATAGTGCTGGCTCTCCTCAAAACCCTAACTGCGTCCCCTCTCTCCCTGAGCTCCTCCTATGCCTGCGCAGTTGCTTCTAGAGCCTACGTGAGGCCTCTCTCATGCGAAGTGTGGACCCCCAAGGCTTTCCTTTAAGTCACAACGTTGCTCCTACTAGGAAGCACTTTATTTTATTAAAGTGAGTTGACCCCTCTTTCTCACTTTTATTTATTAATTAACTCTAGGCGGCAAAACTATACAAAAATGAAATATTCCAATTAGCGGTGCTAATTAGGAATATTACATAACCTCACATGACATCATCAGTAACTTGACATACAATATTGGAGTTCAATTAAAAGTTTTACCAACAAGCAGCAGCACTCCAGCCTTTCAGTCTCAAGTCCCGGCTATCTAGATGTTCACTTGACCTATATCTGAAAAACAAGACAAAAGGAAGAATCAACCCCCCAGAATTCCTTCCAAATCCCCCATTGCTCCATTCTCCAGAAAATAGAACTGTAAATATTACATACATGGTCTAAATTTTCAACCATGGCAGTTAACTATCAACTGCAACATCAAACGGTAATAAGATGTCTGTGTGGATTCTGTCTGATAGTTTTACTCTCCATGTACTTCAAAAAGAGGTAATGCAGCCCACAGGTCTGTGTTCTTGCAGAAGGAAACGAAGTAATTGGGCTTGTGTTAACAAAAAGACTTGGGTTCAAAGCCCACCAAGTGGGTGTGGATGAGGCTAGGTGACTGTCCCTGGTAATTTTGACAGCATAGAAATGCCTCCCATAGCACAACAATTTAGCCAAAGGACAGCAGTGAGTTACTACAGGCAGCATTTCTCAAGAGAAAAGAGGTAATGTAATGCAGGTGCACTCTCCAATCATCAGATTTCCCCCCTAGATCTCATCACTAAAATGGCTGGGTACTGTTGCCGCACAATCTAGCAGGTGTCCTAGGAGGGGGTACCTAAAGGCTAAGGGACAACTAGTAGACCAAATGACAACAATGGGACAAAAGACCCACTGTCACCTCAGTCAGCGTCCCCTGCTCTTTACGGACTTTCTGTGAAAATTTCAATCTTGAAATACTGCTGTAGTGATAGATTTATTTCTCCTACGTATTCTTACAATAAGTTATTTACAGAATTATTCCAGTAAATTTTGAAATAAACACTACTGCAGTAATCACTCATGTATATGCAGAGAACATAGCAGTAAAAAATACGAGCATAAAAATCAATCACATAGACAGTTATTTTTGGACAATTGTCCCCGAAAAAACCCAATGTGGGAAAACCGGTGCAGCAGATGAGGTTTTATATTATTCTTCAGCAGTGAAATCTTTACAAGGAAAGTTTGACAGAAACAATTGAGAGAACTTCTTGAGATACACCTTTGAGAATTCTTCTACAGTCCTCGGAAGAATTTCTGACACTTGAGGGATTCACAAGCCCTCCCTACATCACTCTGCATCTCTCCTGCATGCCCCTCTGCGTCTCTCCTGAATGTCTCTCTGCACAGAGCCAGCGTATGCCAGCATCAGCACTGCGTGAGGCCTCTATGCTGCTCCTGCGTGCTGCTTCTATGGTCTCCTGCTGCCTTCTTCCCTTGAACCCTGACACTGCTAAAACCCTCTGCTTCCTTCGCCCTACAAATCTCCCTCTGAAATCGAATTCTATTCCTTCATAATCGACTTCCCTCAGGTTACTGAACGCATGCCTGACTTACTTTCCAAATGACCCTCAAGCCTTCTTTCATAATCTTCTCATTGATGAATCAACGGCCCAGATTAGAAGTCTAATAAATGGCTATGATTAAAACTTGACTTGATCTTCGTTTTCTAGAAGATTCACACTCTGTTTTATTAATACCATTAATTATTTAATTTCCCTAAGTTTAGACTTAGGGTCTCCATTAAAATAATTAATTATTTTAATAAAACATGAACCGAGTGGAATTTTCACAAATGGTTTATGGGTTCTTTGGAATACTGGTGTCTAAGCCTCCTCACCAATTTTGAGACTTAGATCACTTTCTGATGCTACAAAAATCAACACTCCCTCTTAGCGAGGAAAGTGTTCTAGCAATATGCCTGCTACATACTGCTCAAACCCTGAAGCATTCTCTGCGTTGCTGCTGCTCCTCATCTGTTGCATTGTTGCCTTCTATACTGCCACTGCCTCATCCGTACTGCAGCTCCCACTCAATTCTGCATCAGTCCATTTCTGCTATTGATCATCCCCATCTTCTCTCTAAAGTAGACAAACTTTGTCTTTCCCAGTGCCTTAGTAAGGATGTCTGCCACCTCTTCTCCTGTCAGAGTGTACTGTAATTGTACAGCTCCCCGCTAGACACAATCTCTGATGAAATGACACCTGATGTCAATGTGCTTCGACCGATCATGGAACACAAGATTTTCAGAGAGCTTGATGCAACTCTGATTATCACATAGAATGTTGGTCACTTCCATCTTTTCTTTGAGTAGATTCACATGCAGCTTCTATGGGCTCGCATGAAGCAGTGCTTGCAGCCATATATTCTGCCTTAGCTGAGCTCAGAGCCACGGACTTTTGTTTTCTACTACACCAGGAGGTCATTCCTAATCCAACATTGAAACAGTACCCACTGGTACTTTTCCAAGCCACTGGGCTCAGCCCAATCTGCGTTAGTGAACCCACCCAATCGGATGTCATTTCCTCGAGTGTATCTCAATCCAAGCTCGATTGTTCCCTTGAAATATCTGAGAACATGCTTGGTTGCTGCCCAATGTGCCCTCCTTGGTTCCATCATGAACTGATAGAGGGTGTTGACAGCATAATAGATGTTTGGCCTAGTGTTGACCAGATACATCAGAGATCCTATGAGCTGCCTATACAAGGTAGGATCAACCTCATCATCTTCAAACGTATCAATTTTCTTCCAATTGGTAATCATTGGAGTAGCCATGCGTCTACAGTCCTCCATATGAAACCTCTTTAGAATTTTTGTAGTATATCTTCCTTGACCAAGGAAGATCTCACCCTTCTGCTGCCAAACGTCCAACCCCAGAAAATAATGCATTAGCCCTAGAACCTTCATCTCGAATTATGCAGCTAAATTCTCCTTGCAACCCTTGATGAGCCTAGATGATCCTATTAGAAATAGATCATCTACGTACAACACCAGTATCAGGGGCTCATCCCCTACTCTCAAATAGTAGAGATTGGGATCTGCATCACTCTTGACAAATCCCATCTTTTGCAAGTAGTTGTCAAATCGACCATACCAAGCTCTAGGGGCTTGCTTTAGTCCATACAAGGCCTTCTTGAGCCTGCACACATGAGTTTTCTGCTCATGTGTCTCAAAGCCCTATGGTTGTTCAATATATACTTCTTCTTCTATCACCTCATTCAAGGATGCAGTCTTGACGTCCATCTGGTGAATCTCCCATCCCATCTGCGCAGCAAAGGATATCACGGATCTAATAGAAGTATATTGGGCTACTGGGGCGAAGGTCTCTTCATAGTCTATCCCTTCCTTCTGAGCGTACCCCTAGCCACAAACCTGGCTTTAAATTTCTCAATGCTGCCATCTGCAACATATTTGATCTTGTAGATCCATCTCGAACCCACAATTGATCTATCCTGAGGCCTAGGAACCACTTCCCAGACATCATTTGTCATGATGGAGTTGTATTCTTCCACCATCGCATCTTCCCACACTTGATGTTGAGTTGCCTCTTGAAAACTAGAGGGTTACCCACCCTGGGCTACCAAGGCTTGATACTTGTCAGGTTTCCTGTGTTGCCTCTGTTCATTTCTGGGGGCTTCGACAAACTACTCTGCGTCCCTCAGAATTTGTTGTAATTCCTTGCTCGTCCTACCACTGGTAGTGGGTGGATCTACCTGCTCCCCTTCCTACAACTCCTCCGGAGATGTATCCCTTGGATCCTCATGCCTAGGAGAAGCACTTGTGTTATCTTTCACAGGTCGTTGTGCTTAGACCAACAGATCCTCCTCAGACTGCGTTGCAGAAGGTATCTCCTGGGATTTCTTGAAGGCCCTTTCCTCCATGAACTTCACATCTCATCGTACTACAATCTTCTTGCTCTCAGGAATGTAGATGCGGTAAGCCTTTGCATTCTCACTATATCCCACCAGATATCCCTTTTCCGCGGTCTTATCTAGTTTCTTCCTCTTCTCTTCGAGTACATGGCAGTATGCCACACTACCAAAGATCCTAAAGTGGCTCACCTTTGGCTTCCTGCCAGTGAAGACACTTTTTGGAGTGATCTTACCCAATGCACTATGAGGAATCTTGTTTTGTACATAGACAGTTGTATTACAAGATTCAACCCACATGAATTTGGGCATGTCTTGATCATACAGCATTGCCCTTGCAGCCTTGACAATAGTTCTATTCCCTCTCTACAATTCCATTATGCTCTGAATTATACGAAGCAGTCCACTCTCTTCTGATGCCTTCCCTTGCACAAAACTTTGTGAAGTCTTTATCAAGGTATTCTCCACCATTGTCTGATCGTGGTGTCTTTATCCGCTTTCCTGTCAAATTCTCCACCAGAGCTTTAAACTCCTTGAATCGAACAAAGACTTCGTTCTTGGTCTTCAGAAAGTAGATCTAGGTCTTCCTGGAATGGTCATCAATAAAGGTGACGAAATATTCGACACAACTAAGAGACCTAGTGGATATTGACCCGCAGATGTCCGAGTGTATTAAATCCAACATACTCTTAGCCCTATTGTTGCTTCTATGGTACACTACCTTTGCATACTTCGCCAATACGCACCCTCTGCAAACATCATCTCGCTTGGTGCTCAGTTCTGGAACTCCTGTGACAGTCTTCTTGAGAATCCTTAAAGCCCCATGGTGTAAGTGCCTCATTCTCCTGTGCCATAGTTCATTCAAATCCCTCTCATCAGTGCTTCCTATCAGCGCCATTGGGGATTCGAGCTGTAACTTGTAGAGTTTATTACTCCTGACTCCGATTTGTGTCTTCTTCTTCCAACTCAGATGTTTTACATATACTCTTTTGCCAATGAAATAAACATCATAACCTTTGTTTTGAAGCTGCGACATGGAGAGTAATTTCATCCCCAAACCAGGCACATGCAACACATTGGTGGCCCAAAGCTTATTACCAGCTTCTGTTTGAAACACGATTGTACCTCTTCCAACAGGGGTACATTTTGCCTTATTGCCTATGGTGATTTTAAAATTCATCTGCTCTTCTTGGTAGCTTCAAAAACATTCTCGTACTCTTGTCATGTGAGCAGAAGCCCCACTGTCAATATACCAAATCTCTGGAGAAGCAGAGCTTGACACACAAGCAAATTCTTCTTCCAGTCCGGATGCCAGAACACAAATGTCGTGATCCATCTGCTCTTTCATGCTTTCCCTCTTCTATGGAGAACTGCGTGAACCCTTCTGAGTTGTTGTTGCAGCAACGTCTGAAGTTTGTTCCATTGCAGAATATCCACTCCTATTACTAAATCTCAACTCTGAAACCATGTGAAAATTTCAATCTTGAAATACTACTGTAGTGATAGATGTATTTCTCTTACTTATTCTTACAATAAGTTATTACAGAATTATTCCAGTAAATTTTGAAATAAAGACTTCTGCAATAATCACTCATGTATATGCAGAGAACAGAATAGTAGAAAATACAAGCATAAGAATCAATCACATAGACACAATTATTTTTGGAAAATTGTCCCTGGAAAAACCCAATGTGGGAAAACCAGTGCAGCAGATGGGGGTTTATATTATTCTTCAGTAGTGAAATCTTTACAAGGAAAGTTTGATAGAAACAACTGAGAAAACTTCTTGAAATACACTTGAGAGAATTCTTCTACAGTCCTTGGAATAATTTCTGACACCTGAGGGATTCACCAGCCCTCCCTGCGTCATTCTGTGTCTCTCCTGTGTGCCCCTCTGCGCAGAGCCAACATATGCCTGCATCAGCACTACGTGAGGCCATTACGTTGTTCCTGCGTGCTGCTTCTTCTACTGCCTTCCCTTGAACCCTCTGCTTCCTTTGCCTTGCAAATGTCCCTCTGAAATTGAATTCTATTCCTTCATAATCAACTTCCCTTGGGTTACTGAACGCTTACCCGACTTACTTTCCAAATAACCCTCAAGCCTTCTTTTATAATCTTCCCATTGATGAATCAACGACCTAGATTAGAAGTTTAATCAATGGCTAAGATTAAAACTTGACTTGATCTTCGTTGTCTGTAGAAGATTCACACTCTGTTTTATTAATGCCCATTAATTATTTAATTTCCCTAAGTTTAGACTTAGGGTCTCCATTAAAAAAATTAATTATTTTAATAAAACATGAACCAAGTGGAATTTCCACAAACGGTTTCTAGGTTCTTTGGAATACTGATAGCTAAGCATCCTCGCCAATTTTGAGACTTAGATCACTTTCCGATGCTACAAAAATCAACACTTTCACTGATGAATCATGAGAGGAGTCTTGGTATAAAGGAAACCACGAGGATGATAGAATCAATGAAAAGGTACAAAATGAACTCCAAAGTCCATTCAAAGGAGAGGCTCAGAAAGTGGCTTGATTGCTTCAAGAGCAAGATAATGGCTCTCCAAGAAAGGCTTAAAATGAGGCCTCGTCCTAGGTGAACAAGATACTCAATAGAGGAGATACACCTAAGTCAATGCTTCCTAGGGAATAGGAAAGACCTCTCTTAAGGTTGAGAAAGATAACAATCATGCGAGGGGTTTTGGGACTACAAGAGAGACCTAAGGGGATCCAAGCAAGGCCTAGGGTTTATGAAATTTCAAAGACAATAAGATGCCTAGGTCAAGCAAGGATGATAGGGGTTCAAAGAATGAATACCTCCAATGAGTTTTCAAGAGCAAATGACCCTAGGAATGCCGCTAACCAAGGGAGGAGAAGGATAGAAATAGTTTCGGAGCTAGGGCTTGAGATTTCTCTCAAACTAGCCATGAGAATTGCCTCAAATTTGAAGGGCACTTAGATGTTGAGATTTTGTGTATTTGGGGTAGCATCAGTTGTGCTCTAGCTCCCGAATTTTGTGGAGGGACTAGAGTACACTTGATCTACAAGACCCGAAAATGGATTTGAGAAATTTCAAGTTGTGTTCAAGTTATTCAAATAATTAATTATTTTTAATGGATTTCCTAAGTCTAACTTAGTAAAATAAAATAATTAAAGTGAATTAATTAACACATGTGCTGAAATTGTCTTAAGTCACATGGATCAAGCAGTCTTTTAATCTCAGTTGTTGATGGATGATTTAATCTCGGACGTTGAAGGGTTCAACGAAAAAGTATATGAGAAAGGCTTGAGGGTCATTTGAAGAAACACATATTTGGTAGAACTGAGGAATAGATCTGGAATTCTAGGGCGAGTTTGCTAAGAATTTCCGAAGGAATTTCCTGCAGTGAGGGATAGTATTGGCCAAGGGAATGTTTTGATTCCAGGACCAAGAGACAGCAAGAGGCAAGAGGAGCAGCTCAAGGACAGCGTAGAGGGGCTTCAGAGCCACGCAGTCCAACAGAGACAGTGCAAAGGCAGCTAGGGCCATGCAGGGCTGACGTTGGCCTAGCAAAGGCAGCGCAAGGGCAGCGTAGACCCTCCAGGGGTGACGCAGGTCCTCCTAGGGCCACGCAGAGGCTGACACAGGCCTTCTAGGGCAATGTTGGGGCTTAAGAAGCTGCTTTGAGGGTTTTTAGGGTCATATTCGGGCTGAGTCCTGTCAATCCTGTTTGAGGGTGTGGATTAGTCAGATATTTGGCACTAGATCTTTAGGTTAGCTGCAGATTTGATATCTTTTATTCTCTGTCGGGTTTTCCAAGGTTGGAACCTAGATTTGTTGTACTCAGAACTACTTAATAATAAAACCCTCATATCTACTGAACCGGTTTTCCCGCTTTGGGTTTTTCCGGGGACTTATGTCCAAAATTCCATGTGTCACTTTGTTGCATGAGTGAATTATTCAATAAATGATTTGCATGTGTAGGTTGTAGTTGTGCTTATTTTCGGTATTTTTTGAGTCTAATTTCTGGAAATAACTTGTATTAATTAAATCAAGTAGGAGGAAATAAACCAATACATTGCAGTAAAATTTTCACATGATATCAGAGAGATAGCAGATCAAACTGAATCTCCAACAATCAGCTGAAGAAATATTTTTCTGCAGGGTGGCAGAAGAAGCAGCAGATCCAGAAAGGGCATCTTGACAGCAAGGGAAAGCAAATCCGGGAGACAGCGCTGAAGCTGCAAAAGGCCTGCAGGCTTACGCAGACCCTTCCTAGGGCAGCGTAAGGACTGCTTCACCTAGTCTGGGGTTACACAGTCCACTTCTAAGCAGCGCTGGGACTGCGCTAGCCAACCAGGAGGACATTGTCTAGTCACTTCTCTTGTTTCAAAAAATTTTTCCAAGGTCTGGAAGAAGTGCTTCAGATCTTCAGCAGTGCTGGTGGGGTAGAGATTGTGCAGAATTGTGCCTAGCGAAGGCAACAAAGGCGGGAGGAAGACAGTCATTCAGCAGATCTGAGCCAAACAGATCTGAGATTCGATCAGGAGGATCGGAGGATACTATCCGTTTGAGTTTTGGTGGAAGATTTCCAGGAGGGAAGTCGGTTTTCAACAGAAGCAACTACTAGAGGGTTTCTAGTCACCAAGAAACCCAGATCCAGAGGGAGAAGTATTGTTTCTTTCAGATCTGAGCAAAGATGGCTCGATATGGACTAAGGGATCAAGATAGATTGGATGGCATGTCCAACTATGTTATCTGGAAGCCCAGAATCCTCTCAGTTCTGGATGAGTATGGTCTCAAAGATCATGCAGAGAAGACACTTGTTTTACCAACCGATGCAGATCCACTCAATAAGTATGAAGAAAATCAAGCGCGGACGAAGCGTTTGATCATAGACGGAGTCAAGGACCACGTGATTCCTCATATTGCTAGTAAGAATACAACAAATGACATGTGGTCAGCTTTGGAAGTAATGCACCAAGGAGGCTATGTGCAAAGAAGAATGCTTCTTGAGAATGAGATGTGGATGTTCCAAATGATGAAGGGTGAAGAGATAGATCCATTCCTCTTCAGACTTCAAGCTATCCGAGACCAGCTGATTGGCATGGGTGCTAATCTAGATGAAGGGCTCCTAGTGAGGACAGCCCTGAATGTTGTCTCTGAAGAATGGGAAACGTTTGTCCAAAGCATTCTGGGAAGGGCAGATATGTGGGCTATTCTCTGCCAAGAGGAGATCAGGAGGATCACCAAGAAGCAGTCTATTGGTGGAGGAAGCAGATCAGCTAGAGTGAAGAAAGAAGAGGAGGAGGATGCAGCCCTTGCATCAAGGGAAAAGAAGCAAGGGAAGAAGAAGAAGGACCTCTCTAAGGTTCGGTGCTTTAACTGTGGTGATCTTGGTCATTTCGCCAATAGTTGTCCTAAGAAGAAGGACAAAGGAGCTTCTAATTCCAAGGCTGCAGCAGCAATGACGATGGCTCTGATGATGATGCAACCATGAGTGCTCATGCACCTCGAGAGAAGAGGTGGGGTGACATGGATATATAGAGTATCAATATTTTATGGCGGAATCCTTGAGTCAGCCCTACTCTTGGATCACATACGAGCTACGGGAGCCTTAAGACGGTAGCGGGATGAGTCAGGAGATGGTTGCAGATAACCACATTGAAGAGAAAAGAGGGAGCTGAAGAAGCTGAAGAGTGAGCAGCGTGATGCAGAGGCAGCAGCAGCGTGGAGGTAGCAGCACAGAGAGGCTGATGGGACTTCAACAGTGCAGAGAAGCTTGGCTCACGCAGTCTTAACACTTAGGAAAATGAAATAATTAAAGTGAATTAATTAACACATGTGCTGAAATTTTCTTAAGTCACATGGATCAAGCAGTCTTTTAATCTCAGCCGTTGATGGATGATTTAATCTCGGTCGTTGAAGGGTTCAATGAAAAAGTATAAGAGAAAGGCTTGAGGGTCATTTGAAGACACACATATTTGGTAGAACTGAGGAATAGATTTGGAATTCTAGGGCGGGTTTGCTAAGAATTTCCGGAGGAATTTCCTGTAGTGAGGGGTAGTATTGGCCAAGGGAATGTTCTAATTCTAGGGCCAAGAGACAACAAGAGGCAGGAGGAGCAGCTCAAGGACAACGCAGAGGGGCTTCAAAGCCACGCAGTCCAGCAGGGACAACGCAGAGGCAGCTAGGGCCACGCAGGGCTAACGGTAGCCTAGCAAAGGCAGCGCAGGGGCAGCGTAGACCCTCCAGGGGTGATGCAGGCCCTCCTAGGGCCACGCAGAGGCCAATGCAAGCCTTCTAGGGCAATGTTGGGGCTTCAAAAGTTGCGTTGAGGGTTTCTAGGGTCAGATCCGGGCTGAGTCCTGTAAATCCAGTTTGAGGGTGTGGATCAGTCAGATATTTGGCACTAGATCTTCAGGTTAGCTGCAGATTTGATATCTTTTATTCTTTGTCGAGTTTTCCAAGGTTGGAACCCAGATTTGTTGTACTCAGAACTACTTAATAATAAAACCCTCATATCCGTTGAACCAATTTTCCCGCTTTGGGTTTTTCCGGGGACTTATGTCCAAAAATCCATGTGTCACTTTGTTGCATGAGTGAATTATTCACTAAATGATCTGAATGTGTAGGTTGTAGTTGTGTTTATTTTCAGTATTTTCTGAATCTAATTTCTGGAAATAACTTGTATTAATTAAATCAAGTAGGAGGAAATAAACCAATACACTGCAATAGAATTTTCACATTATAGGACTCACCAACATAGTTTCCTAACAACTCTCTCTCAAAAACTCACCTCCTAAAGCAATTTGTGCCCTAGTTTACCTTCTAGCGTTGGGGCAAAAAGAGGGTAAAAGGTAAAAGAAAAGGATTTTGAAGGTGATCAACTAGGATTAAGACCCAATGCCTTGACAATTGGGTGAAATGGAGTTGAGATTGACCTTGACGAAGGAAATTTTCTCTATCAAGGAGTCAGAAAGGTAGAGGATATTAAACACAAAGTAACACAAATACTTCACACACAAAACACACACGAGTTGCGTCTCTTATATTAATCACATGAACTTCAATCTCTCCAAATAAAATGAACCCGGTGAAGGGTATTTATCCTTTTTGACTAACGACTCGTTTGACATGCACACACTTACCAAACTCATGTATCACATAACTCGACTTGACTAAACGCTCACTTAACTGACTCTCTAACTCATCATGTGGGACTTAATTAGATATTTTAACACTCCCCCTTAATTACGACCGCTCAACTAAAACATGACTCATGACAACTCAAACATGCCTGTTGGTCTATGTGTCGGCAAGGCTTACAACACCCAAGTTTCTTTGTGAAACTCAAACACATCTTTTGCTAATGGCTTTGTAAATATATCAGCCAGTTGATCACTAGATTTACAAGGCTTCAAGTCAACTTCTCCATTGCTCACAAGTTCTCTAATAAAATGATATCTAGTATCAATATGCTTGCACTTTTGATGAAACACACTATTTTTGGATAGCACAATCGTTGATGTGTTGTCACAGTGTATTGTTGTTTATCCTTGTTGTTTTTTCTTGAGTCCATCCAATATTCTTCTTAACCATACTGCTTGACATGTTGTTGATGTTGCTGCTACATATTCTGCTTCTACTGATGATAGTGTCACAATGGGTTGCTTCTTAGATGCCCATGCTATCACACCTGAACCAAGATGGAACACATAACCGGAAGTGCTCTTCCTATCATCCAAACTACCTGCAAAATCACTATCTGTAAATCCAATCAAATCTTTATTTTTTTTACTTGCTTACATTATGCCACAATCTCTAGTTCCTGCTATGTATATCAGAATTCTTTTTCCTACACTCCAATGTGTGCCTTTTGGAGTCTCCATAAATCTGGAAATCAAACTCACTCCTTGCATAATATCCGGTCTTGTAGCTATGAGATACATGAGGTTGCCAACCAATCTTTTGAATAGAGTTGGATTAACATCTGATCCTTCATCATCCTTGCTTAACTTTGTACCTATTGCAACTAGTGTAGGTACAGGTTTGAAATCATCCATCCTAAAGCTTTTCAGCAAACATCTGGCATATTTATTTTGGAAAATAAAAATTCATTTTTCAGATTGCTCAACTTCTATGCCAAGAAAATATTTCATCCATGGCTTGCACCCAATTTTCATCTCTGATTGCTTCTTCAAACGAAGAAGGTTGGAATGACAACAATGTAAAATTTGAACTCACATCCAAGTCATCATAAATATCTTTCAAACTTCTCATCTTTCTCTTACCATTGCCTGATTCATCACCTGATTGTTTGTTGGGAGAATTCTGATATGTAGATTTGCTTGAAGATCCATGTTGCCTATCCTTCTATCCTTGCCTCATGCGATAGAAGTGATCCTATCAACTCATCAATTGTCAGTTTTTCCAAATCCTTGGCTTCTTCTATGGTTGCTACAATAACATCAAACTTGGTAGAGAAAGATCTAAGGACCTTCTCAATCATTGTTTGATCTTTAATTTCTTCACCATAAATTTTTAGCTGATTTACTACAAACATGACCTGATTCATGAAAGAATCGATGTCCTTTGTCTCCTTCACCTGCAGACTTTCAAAATCTCTCGTAGTATTCTGCAATTTAACAATATTGACTTTTGCCATACCTTGATAGCCTGTCGCCAAAGTTTCCCATGCTTCCTTTGCTGAAGACGTGATCATAATCCTCTGGAACACTGCTCGGTCCACTCCCTGTTGGATAAGAAGCAATGCTTGTGCATTCTTCCTTTTGTCTTTCTTCCATTATTCCCTCTCTGCATTACTGAGGGCTCGTTCTTCTACGTCATTCTGAGGTTCTAGAAACCCAAACTTGACATGATCCCAAACATCATGCGCTTTTAACTTGGTCTCCATTTTAATGGTCCACGCATCATAATCTTTCCCTGTGAAATAAGGAAGTTGTGGTTGGAAACTCGATGTTGCCATCTTTTTTCAAAAAAAAATCTTCTTTGATAAAAACCCTAAATTTCTCCTTTTATGAGTTTTGCAAAACTCCTTTAAAAAAAATCCCTTTCAATAAAACCCTAAGATTTGTCTTTATATAATAAATATTTAAAAAAAGAAAATTATATATAAAAAATATCTTTTATAATAAGCTCCCTTTTTAATAATATATATCTTTTTTGAAAATCCTCCTAAAAAAGAAATTATAAAATACCTTTTTTTTAAAGATATTATATAACTCTTTTATAAAATGCTCCTCACGAATTGTATTGTTCGAATACAACCTTAAAGCTCACATATAAAAGGGGAGAAGTGAGCACGTGGAAAAATTTAAATGATTTGAACCGAACCTTTTGACTTTTATCACCCTCACGACGGTTGGCCTTTACAAAAAAGTTAAACCCAATTGTGCACGCGAGCACAAAACAAACTGTGGACTAAAACCCGATTTCTGCCAAAACGCAAGTCTCACGAAAGTTGCGCAATTTTTGTATTAATAAAGTGCGGAAGTTGTGCGATTTTTGTGCTAAGAACGTGTGGATCTGCAGACTCTTTATCCATTCAACGATTTTGCAAATTAAAAAAAAAAAATTGCCAGCCTTCTACTCTTGGCCCTCTTCTCACTGGCTCTGCTCACCCCACGGATCTTGTGATCCTTCCTCGGCTCTGATACCAATCTGTTGGAAAGGAAGAGGATATAATACACATGGTCCCAAGTCTCACGAAAGTTGCACAGTTTTTGTATTAATAAAGTGCTGAAGTTGCGTGATTTTTGTGCTAAGAATGTGCGGACCTGCACACTCCTTATCCGTTCAACGATTTTGCAAATTTAAAAAAAAAAATGTTGGTCTTCTGCTCTTGGCCCTCTTCTCACTGTAACTGTTCGCCCCACGGATCTTGTGATCCTTCCTCAGCTCTGATACCAATCTGTTGGAAAGGTAGAGGATATTAAACACAAAGTAACGCAAATACTTCCCACACGAAACACACACGAGCTGCAGCTCTTCTATTAATCACACGAACTTCAATCTCTCTCTGAATACAATGAACCCGATGAAGGGCATTTATCCTTTTCGACTAACAACTTGTTTGAAATGCACACACTTACCAAACTCATCTATCACATAAATTGACTTGACTCAACGCTCACTTAACTAACTCTCTAACTCATCATGCGGGAGTTAATTATATATTTTAACACTCCCCCTTAATTACGACCGCTAAACTAAAACATAACCCATGTCAACTCAAACATGCATGTTGGTCTATGTCTCAGCTAGGCTTACAACACCCAAGTTTCTTTTGTGAAACTCAAACACATATATTGCTAATGGCTTTGTAAATATATCAGCCAATTGATCACTAAACTTACAAAGCTTCAAGTGAACTTCTACATTGCTCACAAGTTCTCTAATAAAATGATATCTAGTATTAATATACTTTCTCTTTTGATGAAACACAGTGTTCTTGGATAGTGCAATCGCTGAGGTGTTGTCACAATATATTGTTGTTGATCCTTGTTGTTTATGCTTGAGTCCATCCAATACTCTTCTTAACCACTGCTTGACATGTTGTTGATGTTGCTACTAGCTATTTTGCTTAAGCTGATGATAGTGTCACAATGGGTTGCTTCTTAGATGCCCATGCTATCACACCTGAAACAAGATGAAACACATAACCGGAAGTGCTCTTCCTATCATCCAAACTGCCTGCAAAATCACGATCTGTAAATCCAATCAAATCTTTCTTTTCTGTACTTGCATACATTATGCCACAATCTCTAGTTCTTGCTATGTATCTCAGAATTTTTTTTTAGCTTTCATTTTTTTTTAGCTTTCCAATGTGTGTCTTTTCGAGTCCCCATAAATCTGGAAATCAAACTTACTCCTTGCATAATATCTGGTCTTGTAGTTGTGACCAATGTTATCGGAACCGAACCGGTTATCGAACCGGAAAACCTTGTGGACCGGGAACCGGTCGGAATCGGACCAGAACCGGAAAAAAACCGGAAAAAAAACCGGTTTACTAAAAACACATAAAATATTCATATTTTAAAGAAAAACCAGATATATTCATGTACATCCATATTAATCCAAACCATTTAAACACAAATATGCAAAAGTTTTCATTATATAGGTGCAGATAGCCAAAATAGCACTTAGTGCAAAACATCGCTGAATAAAAAATGTAACAAACATCAAGAAACAGGCTCTAAAAGGCCTTTATAGTCCAAAATAACATGTTAGATCATAGTATTATACTATAGCCTACAATACTACAAGCTACATATGATCAAATCATCAATCATCATCAGAATCCCTAAGTCACCTAATATGGGGATACGGGGATTCGAAGAATCGGATACAGGTACGGTGACCCCGGAACAGGATACTTCTGGGATACGATACATTATATATTATTTTATATATATATATATTAAAAATTAGATATTTTTTACACAAATTCATACTTAATTCATTGATTTAAACATAGATTTATCTATCATCTTCGATAGTCAAGGTTTTGTTTGAGTGATGGGTACATTTTTAGTAGGGTCATGATAGAGGAGTTTGACAACCAATGTCACTAACATCAAGGTACATAGAGGGATTGGTGCTCTTGATTAAATACGAGTTCCGTACCCTAATACATGACAAAATTCGATGGAAACATTGTAATAACCCAATCCTGAAATCCTGAAAAAACTGATAAGTCTGCTGGATTTTGAATGAGATCTAAAATTCTACTTTCTCCATATGAAATCCAATGAGGTCGGAACCACTCTCAAACATCCTGAGTCATTTCATGGTAATGTTAAAAATTTAAGTTAAAGGATGAAAATGAAAATTAAGGAGAATGTCACTTTTACTTTAAGAATTTAACATTACCATGAATAGTGTGAGGGAAATAGAGGGGGTGGGGGTGTTTGAGTAGCTTTAGGGGGGGCTAGGGTAGCGTTATTAACTAGGAAAAATACTTGAATGAATAGTGTGAGTGAAATAGAGGGGGTGGGGCTCTTTAAATAGCATTAGGGGGGTGGGTAGGTTAGTTATAAAATATTAAAAAAAATTAAAATAAAAAAAAATAAAAAAAATAAAAACAGATTTTTTTTTGGCCTTGGCCGTACGGCGGGGCCCATGTGAACCGGTTGAACCGGTCACCGGACCGGTCCGGACCGGTCCGGTACCAAACCGGTCTTTTCCGGTTCGGAGGGTCGGTTCAGACCGGTTTTGCCTCCAAACCGGTCGGACCGGCCGGTTTTGCAGAACCGGTTCGGTTCTAATAACATTGGTTGTGACATACATGAGGCTGCCAACCAATCTTTTGAATATAGTTGGATTGAAATATGATCCTTCATCATCCTTGCTTAACATTATACCTGTAGCAACTGGTGTAGGTACAGGTTTGCAATTATCCATCTTGAATTTTCTCAGCAAATCTCTAGCAAACTTAATTTGGCAAATACAAATTCTTTTTTTTTTCAGATTTCTCAACTTCTATGCCAAGAAAATATTTCATTAGACCAAGATCTGTCATCTCAAATTCTTTCATCGTGGCGGCCTTAAATTCATCTAGCTCAAGATTACATGTAAAAATCATATCATCAACATATAAGCAAACAATCAAAAATTTCCCATGCTCATTTACCTTTGTGTACAAGGTAGGCTCAATGTTGCTTCTGCAAAATCCATTCTTAATCATGTAACTGTCGATTCTGCTATACCATGCTTTAGGTGCTTGCTTGAGACCATAGAGCACTTTTTTCAACCTGTAAACTTTATCTTCTTTACCTTCTACTTCATAACCTGGACGTTGTTGCACATAAATTTCTTCTTCTAGAATTCCATTCAAGAAGGTTGATTTGGCATCCATCCGATATACTTTGCACTTGTTCTGAGTTGTTGTGGCTAGAATTGCTCTTACAATATCCAATCTGGCTACCGGAGCAAATGTTTCTCCAAATTCTATTCTTGGTTGTTGTGATAAGCCTTTTGCTACAAGTCTTTCTTTAAATATGTCAATTTCAACTTTCTCATTCAGCTTTGTCTTGTACACCCACTTCACACCAATGAGGTTTTTATCCTTTGGAAAATTAACCAAATCCCATGTATCATTCTTTTCAATAGAATCAATCTCTTCATCCATGGCATGCACCCAATTTTCATCTCTAATTGCTTCTTCAAACGAAGAAGGTTGGAATAAAAACAATGCAAAAATATCTTTCAGAATTCTCATCTTTCTCTTACCATTGCTTGATTCATCACCTGGTTGGATGTTTGGAGAATTATGATCTGTTGATCTGCTTGAAGATCCATGTTGCTCTGAAAATCATGGAGTCCTTGCTGGTGTGACTATGTTTGGTGTCTGCACTTTTGATTCTCGCTGCTTCTTTTCTGCTACATCATCCTCTTCCATCAATGGTGCTTGGGCAACAACTGTTTTGTCTATAGTCCCATTCCATGACTCTTGTTCTTTGAACACAAAATCTCTACTAATTATTGTCTTCTTGGTGACAGGGTTATACAATTTGTAAGTTTTTGACTGCTCACTATAACCAGTAAATATGCATTTTTCACTTTGATCATCCAATTTTCCTCTTATCTGCTTAGGCACATGTGCATAGGCTACACATCCAAAAACTCTGAAATGAGATACACTGCATGACATACTTGACCATGCCTCTTATGGTACTCTGTTCATCACACTCTTTGTAGGAGATCTATTTATCACATGAACAGCACATACAACTGCTTATGCCCAATACTCATTAGACAAGTTTCTTGCTTTCAACAAGCTCCTTGTCATGTTCATAATTGTTTTGTTCTTTCTCTCTGCTACACCATTCTACTGTAGTGTGTATCTAGTTGTAAATTGTCTTCTGATTCCATGTTGTTTGCAGTACTCATGGAATGCATTCGAATCATATTCTCCACTACGATCTGATCTTAATACCTTGATTTGTCGATCACTTTGGTTCTCTGTTAAGGCTTTGAACTCTTTGAAATTTGCAAAAGTTTCAGACTTCTGCTTCAAGAATTAAACCCAAATCTTTCTGCTATAGTCATCAATAAAAGTGAGGAAGTAACAACTTCTACCAATCGATTGTGTCCTCATATGTCCACACAAGTCTGTATGCACTAACTCAAGTGGTTTCTTTGCTCTGTATGAAATTCCCTTCGGAAAACTTTCATGATATCTCTTTCCCAAGATGCAACACTCATAAGTATTAGCAGGTTCTTTGATGGGAGGTAATCCTTTGACCATTTGTTTCTGCTGCAACAATCTTAAACCAGAAAAATGCAAGTGTCCAAACCGAAAGTGCCATAACCAGTAATCATTAAAACATGCAACTGTAAAAGAACTAACCTAATCATTTTAATTCATAATTAGAGGAAATAGTATGTTCCTCTTCATCTGCACCTTTGTTATCAGTTGTGTGCTTGGGGGTTTGTCATAAATAACACACTCTTGTCCTTGAAAAATAACTTTGTATCATTTTTTCTTCAATTGACCAACACTTAACAAATTGTGTTTGAGGCCAGGAACATATTATACCTCTGAGATTGTCTTTGGCTCCCCCTGCTTGGTTAGAATGTTGACCACTCCTTTTCCATCTACATCCACAGTCTTTTCAGTCCCCAACTTTACCTCTGTCTTCACATATTGATCCAAATTTGCAACCAAACTCTTATTGCCTGTCATGTGGTTACTGCAACCACTGTCTAATAGCCACACCTTATCAGACAGTTCATGCATGTTATTGCATGCTAGGAACATGGAGTTAGTATTCTCTATACTAAGGTTAGCTCTTTGGTTTCCTTGATCAGCTATCTTCTTCCTGCAATCACGAGCATAGTGACCAAATTTATTGCAATAATAACATCTCACCTGTGATTTGTCAGATCTTTGGTTATTGTTGAAGCCTCTATTGTTGCTTCCACTTTCATGTTCATTTTCTTCTCGGCCATCTCTTTGACCACCATATCTTCCGCCTTGTCCTCTGCCTCTCGATATACCTCTGCCTCGACCTCTTGAAATAGAAACTTGACTTTTGAAAGCAGTTTCTAAAGTGGAATCCTTACTTCTGTCTATCCTTGCTTCATGCGATAGAAGTGATCCCATCAACTCATAAACTTTTAGTTTTCCAAATCCTTGGCTTCTTCTATGGCTTCTACCACAACATCAAACTTGGTAGACAAAGATCTAAGAACCTTCTTAATCACTGTTCGATCTTTAATTTCTTCACCATAATTTTTTAACTGATTTAATACAAACATGACCCGATTCATGAAAGAATCAATGTCTTTTGTTTCCTTCATTTGTAGACTTTCAAAATCTCTTCTAGTGTTCTGCAATTTAACAATATTGACTTTGGCCATACCTTGATAGCTTGTCGCCAAAGTTTCCCATGCTTCCTTTGCTAAAGATGTGATCATAATCTTCTGGAATACTGCTCGGTCCACTACCTGCTGGATAAAAACCAATACGTCTGCATTCTTCCTTTTGTCTTTCTTCCATTGTTCCCTCTTTGCATTATTGAGAGCTCGTTCTTCTACTTCATTCTCAGGTTCTGCAAACCCAAACTTAACATGATCCCAAACATCATGCACTTTTAACATGGTCTCCATCTTAATTGCCCACACATCATAATCCTTCCTTGTGAAAAAAGGAATTTGTGGTTGGAAACTTGATATTGCCATCTTTCTTAAAAAAAAATCACTTCTTTGATAAAACCCTAAATTTCTTCTTTTGTAAACTTTGCAAAGCTCCAAAAAATAACCTTTTTATTTTTTTATATAACAAATTCTTTTATAAAAAAAATTATATATAAAAAAATTTTTTATAATAACCCTCTTAAAAACTTTATTTTAAAATATTTAAAAAAAAAATATTATAATTTTTTTTTTTTAATATTTTATAAAATTCTTTAATGAAGTCTTGTTTATTAGTCACTCCAAAAACCTTCTAAAAGATCGTATCTTCAAACCCTTTTAATATGACCTTGTGTTGGCACAAAGGTTTTGTAAGAAAACATTTAATAGAATACGTATGCCCCCACGTGAGCTCCAATGACCATGTTAAAAAATATTTATATGCTTTGAAAAAACCAAACCTTGTTTGACTTTTATTCTCGACGCTCAGGGTTGTCAGGGTTGTCAGCTGTTTAAACTTATAAACCGATTGCGCACCCTTGAAACCAATTAACTGCGCAATAAACTCGATTTTTGGAAATTCGTAAGTTTTACGATTGTTGCGCAGTTTTTCAACTAAAAGGTGCATAACTTGCATGCTTTTTGTACTAAGAACGTGCAAACCTGCGCACTCCTTAACCGTTCAACGATTTTGCAAATTAAAAAAAAAAAAAAAAATTGTCAGCGTTCTGCTCTTGGCCCTCTTCTCATTGGCTCTGCACGCCCCACAGATCTTGTGATCCTTCCTCAGCTTTGATACCAATTTGTTGGAAAAGTAGAGGATATTAAACACAAAGTAACACAAATACTTCACACACGAAACATACACGAGTTGTGGCTCAAGTATTTATCCTTTTCAAATAACGACTTGCTTAACATGCACACACTTACCAAACTCATCTATCACATAACTCGACTTGACTCAACGCTCACTTAACTGACTCTCTAACTCATCATGCGAGAGTTAATTATATATTTCAACAAGTCCTATGTTGCTATACATCTTTTTGCTAACCCTAATGAGGCAGAACCCAACAACAAAGGAATTTATACTTCATTTGGCAAGATAATGAAGTTTAGAGGTTTGAAAGACAACGCAAGCCTCTAGGAACATCCATTCGCTATATCTAACATGTAATGCATGCAACACTTTACAATCCCATTGTTTCATGAATCTCGCATTAAATTAGTGCACAAGAAGATAATGACAAGATATTCCATACATTAACATCAAAAATAGCACTTACAATATAAAGCGTATATATCCATCCGTCATATTTGCAAAATAGAAACTCCGAGGTAAGATAGCTAAGATCCAAACATCAAAATGCATAAAGAACAACCAATTTTGTCCAATAATTGCAGGTCCGAACTCTTTTCACAAGAGAATTTCTCTGAATTCTTTTGTCTGAATTTTGTCTATCAACTGCTTCCTATCATACAACCAACAAAAATCACTTAAAGGAGAAGATGATCTCTATCATAGTGAAGATCCCTTGCTTCTTCTTTCTTAGATTTCTTTGCATCAGGTTCTTCCCTCATTTCTAAGACATGGGCTTCTTCCCTATTTCTCTTGTCCTTTTCAGATTTAGGACAATCTCTTTTATTCTACCCAAGTTCATTACATCAAGAGCATCGTACTTTGTCCATATTTCTTCTTTTATTCTAAGAACCAGATTTACCGAATCTTCATTTCTTCCTGATTACTACTGCAAAGGCTAGATTCCCTTCACTTGATCCTGTATCAGCTTTGGCTTTCAATCTTGTTTCCTCCATTTATATAGAGACCATAAATAGTGAATAGTGTGGCTTCTTTCTTCCCATATACACCTGAAGTAAAGTTTCCCCATTCTTCTAACAGAGCATTCAGCACCACTGTAGTCATCTCAGTGTTAGACATTACTTCTCCCAGATCCTGCAGTTGATCAGAGAGATTGCTTCTCCTGCAGAACTCACAGAGAATAGCTCCACCAAATTCTCATATATTCATTTTGATGATTCTAGATTTGATACATCGGAGATGAGAGAGTCTTTTATGGATTTTGTAAGAATCCTTTAGGTTCTTATATCTTCCTTCATGTGTTTGGCATGACTTCATTGTCCTTGTCTTCCATGCAGGAAATTTTGAAACCCTAACTAGTTTGTTGCTCTCTTTGCAAAGAAGACATTTTGATAGATTCATATGAAGTCATAAAAATACTTACTTTAGTAGATGCTTTTCTTCTTCTATCAGCTTCTTTGTTGAGGATGATGGCAAGAACTCCCTCTTACATTGATTTTAAAGTAGGTGATCTAGGATCTTTGATGATCAAGGATTACATCAGAATGAAGATGTCTTCAATAGTGTTGGGTGGTGCTTAATGATGTGTCTTCCAACAATGTCTTCAATATCAAGGATCTTTGATGTCAAATATTACCTCCTTGATGTGTAGATTCTTTAAATAAGGTGGAAAGTCTTCTTGAGATGGCTTGCAGATTTCCTTACAAACAGATTTGACTTTCCAATGTAATATTTGACTTTTGCTTTGATGCTTAGAGAACCGAATTTTGATCCTTGAGTGTCTTCTTGTCAAATAGCATTTTGTCGTTAGCACCTTAGCTCTGAAACCATGTTAAGAATTTGGAGGGTTGGTGTTTCATACAAATTCTCTTCTTGATAATTATTTGTGATCTTTCTTGACTTACTTCTGTCTTCTCTTCGTTATCTTATTTAGTCTTTCATCAAGTCAATTATCAAAATGCACAAGACACAAAATTAGGCTCTTAGAGCCAGGGCAAAACCTCTCCCTCTTGGAGAGGAAAAACCCACAAAGAATTATTCTTATAGATCTTCAAATGACAATTACCATGACCAAGACTCAGACCCTTGACCTAGGTATGCTTCCAAGACTTTGTCACTTCTTTGAACTCAGTTCTTCTCTTCTTCACCAATCTATACTGACCTCCAATCGCTTTAGAGAACTCGATCTCTAAGTTCTGTAATACATGCGGATACACTCATGGAATAACTTCGGACATGTACATGGGTAATAAAGTTTACTTAGGTTACTTAAATCTGTCCACATTCTCTGCCTTAGCTCGCATTAGATCTAGACCTCATTACGTTGTTGCAATCACAGATATATATATTCATGACCCTGTTAACTTGCATTTATACTCTTCTTGATATCCGCAATCTCACTGATCCGCATTTTAACCACAGTTATTTTTCCAGACAAAATCCGCAATGACTAATGTTACTTCTTCAAAGATAACCGCATCCTTTTCTTCCTTAATCACGCACTGTGGCCTTCTTCTTAAACCCGCATTGTTGACCTTTTCAAACCCGCACTATTGACCACAGTGTTTTCCTCTTTTACACCGCAGAGGAATCCGCATTTTCTTCTTGACATTAAAATTGTTCCATTTCAAAGAAATTTGCACTTTATTTACTGCTCTTTCACACGGAGGAATCTGCACCTCAGATCTGTATCTTAGTCACAATAAATACACAATAGGTTAGACTCCTTAACACTTGTAACCATCTCAGAGGATGTACGCACTGAAAACCCTGTACTCGTTCTTCAAAAATCCGCATTTTAGTTCTGTGTGAACTCAAAGAGAAATCCGCATTTTTCTTGTCCAAATGAGTCGCAGTTCTAGCTCTATTTATAGTGGAATTACCTCTGATTTAGGCCGACCACATAGACAATATTTAGGACAACTTTAATCACCGATTCTGGGCCGACTTGTCCAGCTGTTGGAGGCTGACTTTAGGATTTATTTCCAGCGTTGATATAAGGACTATTTCAAGACATTCTTCCATAGCTTCTTTGACAAGGTCTTGGAGCATTCTCTTGCCTAGATACTTCATACTTATTACATTTTTATCTAGAAGACAAATACCTAGAAATACATCAAGAAGAAGTCTACTAACCTATAATAAAATCTTGCTCATGAAACCCATGAAGCAAGTTCAAAATTCATTTTATTATCTTTGTCTTCTACTTTACATAAATCCATAATTAAATATGAAGACCGACCTAGTTACACTTTTCAACAACAAGATCACCTACTTTGAAATCAATCTAAGAGGGATTTCCTGCCATCATCTTCATCATTATCAACAAGGACACTGATAGAAGAAGATCCTAACTCTGTCGTCGTCATCAAGGAAGCTGCAAGCCACTCTACTCAAGTAAGTATCTATGACCTTACTTAAATCGGTCAAGATGACTTATAGTAAAGAAAGCAACAAGCTTGTTGGGTCATCAAACTTTAGCGCATGGAAGAAGAGGACAAATTTGAGTTTAATTGAAGACGAAGTTATGGACTACATCGATGGATCAACAATTCAACCACCAAAAGAAGATGCTTCAGCTCATGCCAAGTACATGAAGGGAAAAACCAGAGCCCAGAGGATTCTTACAGAATCCATAAAACACTCTCATCTCTGATGTATCAAATCTAGAATCATCAAAAAGAATATATGAGAAATTGGTGGAGCTATTCTCTGTCAGTACTGCAGGAGAAGCAATCTCTCTGAGATCATCTGCAGGAACTAGGAGAAGTAATGTCTGACACTAAGATGACCACAGTGGTGCTGAATGCTCTACCAGAAGAATGGGAAAAATTCACTTCAAGTGTATACGGGAAGAAAGAAGCCACACCATTCCACGATTTAGCGTCTCTATGTAAAATATAGGAAACATGATTGAAAGCCAAAAGTGTTATAGGATCAAGTGAAGGGAATCAAGCCTTTGCAACCACGTAGAAAGGAAGATTCGGTAAGTTTGGTGCTTAGAACAGTATGGACAAAGCATGATGCTTTGGATGTGATGAACTTGGGCATTATAAAAGAGTTTGTCCTAAATCTGAAAAGGACAAGAGAAATAGGGAAGAAGCCCATATCTTAGAAATGAGAGAAGAACTTGATGCAAAGAAATCTAAGAAAGAAGAAGCGAGAGATCTCCACTATGATTGAGATCATCTTCTCCTTTAAGTGGTTTCTGTTGGTTGTATGATAAGAAGTAGTGTAGCATCCTGATCAAAGCATGGTAGGAGTTCTTGGTAAAACAACTCCTGGAAATCATCTTTGATAACAATACTGATGGAAGGCAGTCATCAAGATCAAGGGTCATCGTGAAAAACAGAATTATGGGATGTGATGACATATTGATGGAGCAGGCCAAGGGAATGAAGCTCTTCATTGTAGTAAAACTGCTGAAGGATGACTTAAATGAAAAAGGTATGAAGTATGTATATATTTGTATGCTGGCACTGGATGTTGTGAAGTCATGTCATATGGTTGCAGGTAATAGACTTCTATATTTAGAAGTATGATATATGAAGGAGGACCTCTCGGTGTACTAACAGATGAAATCAACATAATATATATCCTCATGGAATATTAAGTGGTTGTACATGAACGACGAACTGGAAAATGTGTAAGTTCCTGGGAATTAAGAATGTGCAGAAAGGAAGAGATCATGAAATGCAACCATGTCAAGAGGAAATTATCATCTGAAAGCCAAGAAGATGTGACTAGGAGACCTCCTCGGAGGATATGTAGACTCTGACAAAAGTCTGGTAAAGAAGAAGATCCTTCACAAAACATATCATTAGGAGATGTCTCAATCTGAATAAAGGATGTTGATGCCTACAGGAAGATGTCATGGTGGAAGATCATCACTGAGGTAACTTTTGTTTTAAAAGTTCATATGTATATGTTTATCTGGATGAATTTGTGCAGGGTTGCTAATCATGAGAAAGGATGTATGATCCTTGGAGATGATTCCAAGGAAGGCAGCATGGCACAACGGTGGACCGGATGAGAAAGACTAATGAATCACTTTCTGATAGTGAACATGGCTTGTGACTGAAAGTGATGGATGATCTATGCCCTATGAAGCCAAAAGTTGAAGATTCCTCAATATCGAAATCCATGACATCGAGAAGAGGAATTCTTCATGAGTAGCTGGATTGCTGCTGCAACACCCTGGTTGAGAGGGAGCCTGATGGTAAGTTTCTTACTTGAAAGAAACTTGAAGTATGTCCTTCCTGAGTTGAGAGGGAGTGACATATGTGATTCTCTAATACATGTGTCATGCACTAGACCAGAACTAACAGCCATAAGTCTTAGTGAAAGCCATGTGGAGAGAATGGATAGACACATCATTCTGGTCTTCACCTGGAAGACAGAATGGAGGATTGGGTAATCATCTGGCATTCGATACTCTTTGAGAATGAGATAGGGCATTCATGATAAGAGTAGTCGAGGACCGATATTCTTTGAGGGCTGGCTACCCAAGAGAAGAATAGTCCAAGAAGGTCATACTTTGGGAACACCTGGGTGGAGTATGTACCTTGGAGAGGCAATGACTATGGTGTCTATAAGTCATGCGTCTCGCCAGCATTGTAGCCCATAGTCTCGTTGAGAGAAGGGGCTATTAGTCAAGGCCTTGCACTAGGACAATGCTGGTTGATATGATGCTATACAGATGCGATTACCAATCCAATTCTTCTTATGAGATTTGTTAATTTGAAAGTGACCGTGTACCTATATGAATACCTCCCTAGTTAAGAGGGAATGTTGAAAAGTGTAACTAGGTCGTTCTTCATACTGACTATGTAATTATGTATTTATGTAAAGAAGAAGACAAGATTATAATGTTCATATTTTTTATATGCTTGAGTCATGGGTTTCATAAGCAAGGTTTTAGGTCAAAGGACTTCTTCTTGATGTCCTCTAGGGATATGTCTTCTGGGCATAAATTGTATTAATTAAGTGTCATGTTTATGAAGTGTCAAAGTCAAAATTGTATGCCTCCAGACTATCACATAAACCTTTAAGGTTGCAACCAGAAGATGATCAGAACAACGTCGGAAAAATACCTCAAGTAAACCTCCTTAACGCTGGAAGACTCTCTCTACATGTCAGCCTATAAACTAGTTTTCATGTCAGCCCCTATACATTTGAACAGGTCCGCTAAAATACAGACAGAAATAACTATATATACCCTAGTCATACTGCGCAGAAAAACATAAGTTGTAGCTCGCATTTTCTTCTATGTTTAAGGACAAGTATTGCGGATCTGTCTACGTTTTTCACTGTGATAAAAAGTGTGGATTTAAGGCAAGGAAAGGCTGCGGACTTCAGGGATGGAACAAGTCTGAAATTCATATATTCGGATAAGGTATATAATATATTCGGATAAGGTATAGATATATGTGGATACATTTGAGTTAGCATGCGGACCTTTGGACAGCATCTAACGGAGAGTTAAGAATGGGAAAAGAAGCATATATATACTTGATGATATCGTAATTAAGTGCAGTGGAACAGGAGTGCCACAGTTGACCAAAATTGGAGTGCAGACTATCCATTTGAAGTAGTGCGGATAAATCTGAAGTCACTATAGCATGACAATTTTAAGGGCAATGTTTGCGTATTGAAGTGTGAATCTGTTCAAGAAGTAATGTGCAGTGAGTACGGAAGTGCAGTGAATACGAAAGTGCAGTGAGTACGGAAGTGCAGTGAGTGTGGAAGTGCAGATCAGTGTAGATTCATGGAGAAGAGAAGGGTCAGTGTTGAAGGCAAGCAAAGAAGTAAAGACAAGGTCTTGGAGGCATTCATAGGTCAAGGGTCTAAGTTTGGGTCATGGTACTTGTTATTTGAAGATCTATAAGAAGAATTTCTCGTGGGTTTTCCTCTCCAAGAGGGAGAGGTTTTGCCCTGGCTCTAGGAGCCTAATTTGTGTGTCCCGTGTATTTTGATAATTAACTTGATGAAAGATTAACTAAGCTAAAGAAGAGAAGACATAAGTAATCCAAGTAAGTTCACAAGTAATTATCAAGAAGAGAATTTTGTATTAATCACCAGCCCTCCAAATTCTCAACATGGTATCAGAGCTAAGGTGCTAAAGACAAAGGGCTATTGGACAAGAAGACACTGAAGGATCAAAATTCAGTTTTCTAGAAAGCATCAAAGCAAAGGTAAAAATCTACATTGAGAAAGTCAAGTCAGTTTGCAAGAAAAATCCTCAAGCCATCTCAAAGAAGACTTTCAACCTTAATTCAAAGAATCCACACATCAAGGAGGATACAAGATCACCTACTTTAAAATCAATCTAAGAGGGAGTTCCTTCCATCATCTTCATCATTATCAACAAGGACACTGATAAAAGAAGCTCCTAACTCCGTCTTCATCATCAAGGAAACTACAAGCCACTCTACTCAAGTAAGTATCTATGACCTTACTTAAATCTGTCAAGATGACTTATTATAAAGAAAGCAACAAGTTGGTTGGGTCATCAAACTTTAGCGCATGGAAGAAGAGGACAGATTTGAATTTAATTGAAGACTAAGTTATGAACTACATCGATGGGTCAACAATTGTAAATTTTTGAAGATGTTCTATGCTTCATGCAAACAAGTTGGTTGGGTCATCAAAATTTAGCGCATGGAAGAAGAGGACAGATTTGAATTTAATTGAAGACTAAGTTATGGACTACATCGATAGATCAACAATTGTAAATTTATGAAGATGTTCTATGCTTGATGCAACTTTACTTTTATCCCCAATGTCAGTCAGCAATCACATAAACAAGAAAGTAAAGTGCTGATAGAACATACCAGTAGATCGACAAAAGACAAGCCAGAAAAATATAAGTGTGTTGGTGCGTTACAGCGGTCAACAGGATGCTTCAACCAGCAAAGTCTCAATACGGTCATCCAACTAGAAGTGTCACACACACAACCCTTAAAGATAGCTCATCAAAAATCAACATAATTCAACAAAAGAATCCCACATCCAGATTTCCAGCATCATCCAAATTTACGGCATCCATTTCTGGCATCATCCAGATTTACGGCATCCATTTACGGCATCATCCATATTTACGGCATCCAGATATACGACATCCATTCCAACATCATCCAGATTTACGGCATCCATTTCCGACATCATCCAGATTTACGGCATCCATTTGTAGCATCATCCATATTTACGGCATCCATTTATGGCATCCATTTCTAGATCATGAGGATGTGTGTGATGAGATGATTGAAATATCCTCCAACGTTGACTCTATTTATATCAATCACTGAGGGTGTGTGACACATTTGCTGGGTGTGTAAAACCTGAAGGCCGACCTGCACATATTTTGAAAGTTTTAAAAATAAATTCAAAACAAATGTTCTGCTCATCGGATCAAGATGATCTTTAGATCGATCTTGCACCTCTTCGAAAGAGGAACCCAATAAAAATATTGGCGCCTTCATCTAAGCATCACAACATGGAGTTTGGACCTAGTTATCCAATTTTAACACTCCCTCTCAACTAGGGAGAACTCCACCCACCTGTGCAATCAAACATTGTGCGTCATCCCGTCGTAACTTGCTTTGCTGGCCTCTTTATTTCAGAACAGAAGTGGGTCAGTCACAAAGACATCATTCCCAGCTGACAAATTTGGCCCAGAGGTCCGAAACCTCTATAGCACTCACAAAGAGTCTCATACCAACCCAGAGTCGGTTTATCTGACCCAAAGTTAGTAGGAGATCTGAAACCTCACTTGGACTCAAGAGAGTCATATATACTAACGCGAAGTTAGTCTCACTGACTTGAATTCAGTTGGAGGTCTGAAACCTCACATGGATTCAAAGAGTCACATACCAACCCAAAGTTGGTTTATTTGACCCGAAGTCAGTAGGAGGTCTGAAACCTCACATGGACTCAAAGAGTCACATACCAACCCGAAGTTAGTTCATCTGACCTGAAGTCAATAGGAGGCCCGAAACCTCACTTGGACTCAAGAGAGTCATATATACTAACCCGAAGTTAGTCTCACTGACCTGAAGTTAGTTGGAGGTCCGAAACCTCACATGACTTGATCCCAGATCAAGTGGTTGGACACGTGTCATCCTAGATAGAGAGTATGACAATCTCTTATGTGTCCATCAGTCTTTGCTACTAGTCTCTAGCTTTTCCCACCTCATTGGCCAAATGAGAAGTACTTCCCATGAGTCTGAAACTCAAATGGGTAGAATGCATACGAGGCACAGATCATGAGAGGCGAACCAACTCAATCATCATAACGGTGGGGCCCAAGCACACCAACAAGGTTTGGCAAGCCTAGCCCTGTGGTTGCTTATAGCTCCGAGAAGCTATCCCCAAAGCCCCCATAGCTCCCAGAGCTCATCGTCCAACAGGACCATCAGAATAGGGTCGTTCCACGATACCAAGATTCTCATGGAAGGTTAGGAACATGACCTTCCCCAAGGAAATTGTGAGAATATTTGCGACCTTCTCATCAGTTCCTATATGATCGAGCCTTACGGCGCCTCGCTGTACCATATCCCGGATAAAGTGGTACCAACCATCAACATGCTTGGATCGTTCATGGAACACGGGATTCTATGACAAACGAATCCCCCTCTAGTTATCAGAAAGTATAACAGTAGCATCTAGAACATGCTCGAACAACTCACTGAAGAGCTTTCGCAACCAAGTGACTTCACAACAGGCCATACATGTTACAATGTATTCGGCCTCAGCGGTGCTCAAGGCTACCGACTTCAGTTTCCTGCTCGAAGCAGATCTACGTGTGAAGTAGTATCCAGATGTGCTCTTGTGATCCACCACACTGCTAGCCCAATCGACATTAGTATATCCATGGAGCGTCATACTCCCGGCAGTGTCTCAGCCCATGGTCTATCTTGCCTCAGAGATATCTCAAGAGTTTCTTGGCACCAACCCAGTGAATGTTATAATCAACCATGTGTTGACTCAAAGCGTTCACTGCACAACATACGTCCAGATGGGTGTTCACTAAGAACATCAGGGCCCCTACGAGTTGAAGATACTCAGTAGGATTTGCTAGCACGCGCCTAGCAGCGCTGCCTCTCAACTTCTTAAAGTTGAGCTCCATTGGTGTCGACACGGACTTACAGTCCATCATACTAAATCTTTCCAGAAGCTTCACAATGTATTTTCCTTGAGAAAGGAAAATCTCGCCAGGTCTTTGCCAGACCTCCAGGCCTAGGAAGTCGTGCATCAGTCCTAGGTCCTTCATCTTGAACACAGCAGCGAGCTCCCTCTTGCACTGATGAATGAGAGGAACAACACCTGTCAAGAAGAAGTCGTCCACATACAACACCAGAATGAGAGGCTTCTCTCTATAAACCTTGAAGTAAAGGTTCAGATCAACATTACTACGAGTGAAGCCTGGCTTCATCAAGTAGCTATCTATCCTCTTGTACCAAGCTCTGGGTGCTTGCTTCAACCCATAGAGGGCTTTCTTCAACCTACAAACATGGGTGTCCCGATCCTGGACTTCGAACCCCAGAGGTTGCTCCACATACACCTCTTCCTTTGTCGCACCATGCAGAAATGAGGTCTTCACATCCATCTGATGAAGACTCCATCCTTTCGTAGCAGCAAGGGCTATGATAGATTGGATGGTGGTATATCGGGCCACAGGTGCAAATATATCATCATAGTCTATGCCTTCCTTTTGAGAGAAGCCACAAGCAACGAACCTTGCCTTGAACTTTTCAGCACTTCCATAAGATCCATGCTTGATCTTGTAGAGCCATTTCGAGGTGACAACTCCTTTGTCCTCCGGCCTTGGAACCACATCCCAGACATCATTCTTCATTATGGACTCATACTCTTTGTGCATAACATCCTTCCAGACTTGATGCTTTACGGCTTCCTCAAAAGATCCAGGCTCAGATTGTACAATAGTACTCATGGGTGCTAGATACCCTTGGTATCTACTTAGCTTCTTGCTTTCACGAATGTCCCCCTTTGGGGCCATATGTCCCTCGGCATCCTCCAGAGTGTCCCTGAGCCATGATGGTCTCTTCCCTATTGAAGGAGGTGGATCAATCGGGTCCATTGGTCCTTCAACATCGGGCATCGTCTCATCCTTCGGTTCTTCTTGATTTCCAGGCCTTGCTTCATGATCTTCCTCAGAACTTGGAAGATTGACTACTTTCCTCAGGGAGGCATCTTTGTCAAAGGTAACATCGTGGCATATCTCCACTGCCCTTTGACCAGGCATATATACTTTATAGGCCTTCGAAGTTTCGTTGTAGCCCACAGACATTGTGGTCTCCTTCTTGATGCTAGCTCCTCTGCAAAAGTTCTTGAACTCGTTTGTCTCGTATAATAAGAACATCCTCCCAGAGATGTCACGGGCAGCATACCAGACAAATCAAAATGTACTAATTGCAAGACATTAGATGTCTTTGTGACACTTGAGGGGAAAGGTCCACTTGTATGCTTTCCTTCAGCACAACCCTGACATACACCTTCATGATTATTTGAGAACTCAGGCATCCCCGTCACCACCTTCCTTGCTTCGGGAAGGGCCTTGTAGTGAAGTTGTTCAAACCTCCAGTGCCATAGTTCAGTCTGTCGGATAGTATCACATGTCATCGCTCCCAATGGACTTCCTCCAACCTAGTAGAGTGTACCAACTCTAAACCCAATCGTGATAGCTTCCTTTAAACTCTTCTTCCACATGCGCACCTTCCATCAATGAATGCCACATTGAAACCTTTGTCTTCCATGGCTGAAATGGACACAAGGTTCTTCTTCAAATTAGGTACATATAGTGCATCTTGCAGGCGGAGGACTTGACCTTGAGACAAGTGGAGGGTCACAGTCCCTGTCCTTTTCATGGGATATGTGGCATTATCTCCAAAGATAATTTGTAGATTAGTGTTCTTCTCAACCATATCAGTAAGTGCATATTTGAACCCAATGATGTGCCTTGAGGCACCATTATCTATAAACTAGACATCCATAGTGTCGAGTGGAGATGTAGTAGAGAGGGCAGATACAAGAATGAATTCATTTCTTTTATCATCAAAAACATTTGATTCCTCATACCTGGAATATCTTGACCTTTTGAAAGGTTGCCCATTTCTGCCGGAGGGAGCCTTCCTTTTCTTGACCTTCTTGAAAGGGAATTCTCTAGCATAGTGACCTAGCTCAAAGATGTAGGCAACCAGACTCTTATGAATTGAGTCCCCGATCATCAGCTTTTCTTGGATTTCCCCCTTCTTGTACTCTGATTTGGCAACAACAGCTGTAGTGGATGGAGGCTCTTGGATTTTACCCTACACATAGTCCATGACATCTTGGTATTCCAAATTAAGATCCAATGTCATCTTCCAAGCATGGAAATCATCCTTCCTAGTCAATTTTTCATCAACCTTAAAGCCATTGTAGTTTGAGGAACCCATCCTCTTCTTCGGTGATTGCTACAAACTAGAGCTTTGTCTTCACCTCAGCTCTGATACCATGTAAATTTTTGAAGATGTTCTATGTTTGATGCAACTTTACTTTTATCCCCAATGTCAGTCAACAATCACGTAAACAAGAAAGGAAAGTGCTGATAAAACATACCGGTAGATCGACAGAAGACAAGCCAGAAAAATATAAGTGTGTTGGTGCATTACAACGGTCAACGGGATGCTTCAACCAGCAAAGTCTCAATACGGTCAGCCAACCAGAAGTGTCACACACATAGCCCTTAAAGATAGCTCATCAAAAATCAACATAATTCAACAAAAGAATCCCACATCCAGATTTACGGCATCATCCATATTTACAGCATCCATTTCCGGCATCATCCATATTTACGACATCCATTTCCGGCATCCATTTCTAGATCATGAGGATGTCTGTGTTGAGATGATTGAAATATCCTCCAACGTTGACTCTATTTATATCAATCACTGAGGGTGTGTGACACATTTGCTGGCGGTGAAAAACCTTAAGGTCGGCCTGCACATATTTTGAAAGTATTAAAAATAAATTCAAAATAAATGTTCTGCTCATCGGATCAAGATGATCTTTAGATCGATCTTTCACCTCTTCGAAAGAGGAACCCAATAAAAATATTGGTGTCTTCATCTGAGCATCACAACATGGAGTTTGGACCTAGTTGTCCAATTCTAACAACAATTCAACCACCAAAAGAAGATGCTCCAGCTCATGCCAAGTACATAAAGGGAGAAATCAGAGCCCAAAGGATTCTTATAGAATCCATAAAAGACTCTCATCTCTGATGTATCAAATCTAGAATCATCAAAAAGAATATATGAGAAATTGGTGGAGCTATTCTCTGTCAGTATTGCAGGAGAAGCAATCTCTTTGAGATCATCTGCAGGAATTGGGAGAAGTAATGTCTGACACTGAGATCACTACAGTGGTGTTGAATGCTCTTCCAGAAGAATGGGGAAACTTCACTTCAGGTTTATACGGGAAGAAAGAAGCCACACCATTCCACGATTTAGGGTCTCTATGTAAAATATAGGAAACATGATTGAAAGCCAAAAGTGTTACAGGATCAAGTGAAGGGAATCAAGCCTTTACAGCCACGTAGAAAGGAAGATTCGGTAAGTCTGGTCCTCAGAACAGTATGGACAAAGAACGATGCTTTGGATGTGATGAACTTGGGCATTATAAAAGAGATTCCTTATATTTTTCATACTGAAAATAATATTCCATAACTATCATTTATTTTCAGAAAGGAAAGGAGATCATGGGTGACAAAGGGGTCAAATAAGTCCATCTACCATTTGATTTCAGTTAAAAGAGGAAAATTTTTATGATTAAGTGTGATGGAAAGCCAAATCTCGCTGCCTTCATTATTTTTCATTTAAGCTCTTCATTACCTTTCATTTTACCTTTTCTGACATTCTCATGCTCTGAAACCCCATTTAAAACCCCATTTCCATATATATAATCCCTTCCCCTTTTACTCATTTCCCTTTTCCATTAAAAACATGTAAAATACCCAATTTTTACAATGTTTTTAATTAAAATAATATGGGGCCTCCATATTTAAAAAACCTTAACCCGATGTTATTTTAACCTCCTCCCCTCCTAAAGTTTTTCTATTTCCCTACCTTATACTATTTTCCCGCTTATCTTATATTCCTCCCTCACTACATTTTATCTCGGGTCCCACTTTTTACCCTGACCCCTGTTATGATTAAAACCCTGACTCACACTTATATTAAAGCCTCCACTTTAATATGTCTCCCCTCTGCTTTGATATAACCCCGGGTCCCACTATTACATTGCTTCCCGTTAAATATATTAAAAACCCTACGCTAATGTTTTAACCCTCCTTCTTCGTTCAAACTCCGACCCTACTGTTCAAACCGACCCGTACTCTACCCTTCGCCCAACCACCGTCCAATCTCCATCGCCTGATCCGACGGTCCCCAACCTTTTTCGCACCCACAACTGCCTGTCGTTTACAAACTTCGGGGGGTTGCGAAATGGGCGGTTTTGCAAACCTCCCATTCGCCACACGTCGCCCCTAGGCTTCATCGCATACCCTCCAACTAAAACCTCCTAACCGCTTATCACCGCGCGATAAACAGTAAACCGCCTCCGCGCCATAAAATGAAACCACTGACCATTTGAAATATTGTGAACTCTGTGTTACTGCGGCGAAATCTCGAGCCATCGTGATAACCCCTGCGACGTCCTGAAAAGACCTAAAAAGCTATCGCTAAACACAGAGATCGAAAAAACCTCCACTGTCCAGACTCCTTACATAGCTTTCCCAAGTTCCTTCAAGCCATCGCTCGCCGCCCTGCGAACCTGTGTTTTAAATTAATAATTGTTTTGATTGTTGCAGGTGATCTACATATCAGAAAATGCGATAGTCAATTTGTCGTTCTAATTCCAAGGAAATGTTTAAATCCAGACTCTTTGGATTTCAGTTTAAAGGCTTTATTCACCCGAGGATTATCAGTAGAAGAATAAATTAAAGCAATAATGGAGCAGAAAGGAAGATAGTCATGATTATCAAGGATCATACATTTACTCCAAAAACAACAAAGTTTATTCAAAATAAAGGACAGTGAAAAGTAAAAGAAATAAATAGAGCAGTCAGGGGTAAAGGTGAAAATAGATAAAAGACATAGTTAAAGGACAAAGTTAAGGAAAAGGCAGATAAAGAGGTGAAAGAAGAAATTTCAGTGAAAACAAAGGCGATAAAAAGAACACAGATAAAGACAAGTTAAAGATTAAAAAACAAATCAGAGAACAAATCAACAAGGAAGAGAGAGCCAGATGCCAAGGCCAATTAGCATTTGCCTTTTCTCATCCATGTTGGCCACCTCCAACTTAATTTTGATTTAATAAAAGCTACCACAGTTAATATTACAGTCAGAGATATTTTAGCATCAATTAAGAAGTTATTATAAAAGTTAATTTTGCAGGCAGTTGGTCAAATATATTTTAAAGTTAGCTCAGGAGTTAATTGAAAGTTACTACTACAGTAGGTTTGTCAGAGATATTTTTGGCTTGGGCCTTGCATGGTCACAATTGTCAAAACTTCATTTACTTTGTAGTAAATGCAGTCTGTCACCCTAGATTAGGGCAACCACCTCAGTTGCAGTTAAATACTGCATGTATTTTCATTATCAGTGTTGGTTGGTTGGTGGGTTGGACTTTGTTTAGACTCTGAGTTGTAAAGATCATTGTATTGGAGCACTGTAACTGTTTTTGAGCTGGACATTAGTAATACAAGCACTTTCACAGGATCCTTGAGCTATGTTAATGGTGATGTTATCCCTTTTATGTTAATGTTTTTCCCCTTTGTTTTTCCATACTGTACATCAATTTCTCTGATAGAAAAACAAAAATTTTAGATTGAGATATGCTGCTTGAGCACCTTAACTCTGTCTGTTATTGTTATCTTGGTGTTTTCCTCTGAAAGTATAACTAAAAAATTCTTAAATGCTTTTTAGTACTACTGGATTGTTGTCTTAAGATTTTCTTTGTGAAGTATAGCTCAAGAATTCTTAAATGCTCTTTAGTTTTACCAAACTGTTATCTTAAGGCTTTCTCTGATGTTTAGTTAAAGAATTCTTAACTGCTCTTTAATTTCACTGAACTGTTACCTTGAATGTTTTCCTCTAAGGACTTGAATGCAGAATTCAGAGACTGTCTACTCTATATTTATGTTGAAGTATAGTTAAAGAATTCTTAACTGCTCTTTAGCTTTACTGAACTCACTACCATCTCATATTCATACTGCCACTATGATCCATTTTGCATAGTTAGCTTGCCATGTGAGAACCCTTGGAAAGTTGATATACAATTCAACCCTTTTATGACTCCATAGCCCAATGGATTAAGCTTCACACATTCTATCTGTCCAACGAAACAAAAAATCAAACAAACAACCCCAATCTTTATAACTAGTCTATAATTAGAAAATATAATCATAAAGATAAATCAGTTAATCATAAATATAGAGAGGGCCCTCTCTTAGCCCAGGAAGGCTAGGTCCTGGACCCCAAAGTGGTTTGATGTTGTTCTCTGCAACTTGTTCTTGCCGATCTTACAAATTACAGGGAGCTAATATAATGGCGACCATACTAGGGTTTATTGAGAAAACCTAATATTATCAAAATTCAAATAGAAACCTAGTCAAAATACTGTGTGAATTTAGTATTTTTTCACAGATTGGTTTGTTTTTCAGCTATTATAAAACTTTCATCCTCTCTGGGCCTTGGGTCTAAATTCTGGCTTCTAAAAGAATCTGTACCAGATCCCATCCTGAACCAAACCCTCCTTCAATAGTTGACAATCCAGAGAAAATCCTAAGGAAAACTCCTAGATCTAAGAGTTCAACTGTTAGCAAGCCTATTCACAAAGCAAGTTCCCTACCTGAAAACCTTAATAACTTGCAAGATATCCAATTTGACTCACACTTTGAACAAAGCTTGTTCAGGACTAAATCCTAGAATTGGATAACCCATACAGTTTTAGACCCATCCATCTTACAGCAGAGTCCTATTGTAGAAGCTTCTAACCCCACTCCTACTGACTTTCAACTTCTCCAACACTTCGACTCCCTTCAAGGAAAGGTAACTGAGCTCACTACAGCTATTGATGATGCTTACCTTCAACAGTTTGTAGAACTATCTGCACTTACTACAGCAGTAATTAGTCCGAGTATATCTGCAGCCCTTGTCATTTTCTTGAACTTTACTCACCAAAGTCCTCAAACCCCCATTCATACACCCACTATCCACCTTCCTCCATTCAATCCTCCACCACCTTTTGCACACCCCCCACTTGTTAACCCCCCTTGGGTTCCCCAACCACCAGCCATGGCAGCCTGGTATGCCCCATTAGTCCTACCATTGCCTTTAGTGCCTCTACCACAGGACTATCAGTCCAAAATCCCCCTATTTGATGAGAGTAGTTCTACAACTGCTCAACAACATGTGGATAGAATGGATGACTATTTTGATCGACAAGAGATAAATGATGAAACTATTAAGTTAAGAATGTTTGCAGCTTAGGGGTAGAAGCAAGAAATTGGTTTAAAGGCCTGACCCCTAATAGTATTCATGACCTCCCTGCTTTTCACCAACTGTTCGTAAACAAATTGGAAGTCAAGAAAAATCCTCTCCAAATCTTGTCAGAATATGAAAACATCAAGAGAAACGTTGGAGAAAGTGTTCAAGATTACTGCACTAGGTTCACTAGTGTATACAACACCCCCCCTCCCCACATGAAACCCCCACAAGGTCTAGCCCTAATGAAATTTCTAGATGGTTCCGACCCAGAGATGGCTTATCAGTTGAGAGAGAGAGACCCTCCTACATTAGAAGACATGCAGAGGGGTGCAGTAAGTATGGAAGCAAATCTGATTGCCAAAAGGGCTAGAATGAAAAATGAAAAGAAAGTCACATATAGGGAAGAGGTTGTGGCCTCCACATCTGACACTAAGATTGATAACCTCGTTAGAACCATGGAGAGGATGATGGAAAGAATCAACCTAAATGAGAGAACTTTCCCCAGAGAAAACCAAGAAGCTCCTCAGAATAGAAACCCGAACCAAAACCAAAACTTTAGGAGAAACCCCCCATAGATAAGACAAAGGGAACAAAGGGGACCTAATCAACAAATCAGGCCTCCTTTCCAAGAAAACTATGCTGATGAGGATGAGGGGGTGATTGAAGAGCCAGAAGAGAGTCAAATTAATCTAATGGGAGTTAATGATGAGGATACTGTTTTCCTCTCTGAGGAAGAGCAAGGCATATTTGCCCCAACTCAAATTGAAGAGGAATGCAAAGAATCTGAGGAATATAAACAAGGATTTGAAAATGCTATCATGGAGATACATAGACAATATGACCTCAAAAGCAAGAAGGCCCAGGACATTCCCAAGAGAAAGAATTCTGAAAACTTTGCTAGAAAGGCCCCTGAAACTGATCATAAAAAAACAACAGAAAGCTCAAATAAAATGGTTAAAAATTCTGATAAAAAGAAAAACAATCTAGAAAGCAGCACTAGTAAATGAACTATCAGCCCTAACAAAACTGATCCAACTGATATCCCTAATGCAAATCAACAATCTGAAATTGCTGCAAAAATAATGTCTGATAAAACTGATTCAAAACTGCCAAAAACAAAGACACCATTTAGTATTGAGAATGAAATTTCCAACATAAATATTTCCATACCTCTCACTGAATTGGTAGGCCAAGATGTATATAGATCCCAAGTTTTGAAAGCACTAATCATAGGAGAAAATACTGATACTATGCATTTGAATGATAACAAACCTGAACTTTTGTTTGGGCCTGAAGTAGAAGGTAAATTCCAAGAGGGAGGTGTGCCCCCATTTTATGTCAGTTTAAATATTCATGATAAAATCCTCCATAATGCCATGTTAGATTCAGGAGCAACTCATACCCTTATGCCAAAGGTAATTATGGAAAAACTTGGCCTTAAGATAACTAGACTATACAAAGACCTGTACTCTTTTGACTCTAGTAGAGTTAAATGTCTAGGCCTGATCAAAGATCTCTGTGTTACTTTAGCACAAATACCAGCCAAAAGTCTAGTAATGGATATTGTAGTGGCTGACATTCCTCCTAAATATGGCATGCTTCTATCACGCTCATGGGGAGCCAAGCTTCAAGGCACCATCCAAATGGATATGACCTATGCTACCATACCAGTCTTTAGTCAACCAAGAAGATTGTATAGGGAAACTCATATGAAATACATGGTGAGCAGTCAAGAAAAGCTTGATAACTCCCCCCTCTACTCTGTCCACTCAAACCTTGATTCATTTATCCTTTACAATGATGAAAACATTAATGAACAAGTAGCAGTTAATGAACAAAAAGCAGAAAAAGAAGAAGAAAAGGAAGAACAGTTAAACCAAATAGAAAACGAACACAAGTCTGAACCTAAACCTCTTTGGAGCATGAGTTTTGATGGTTCTTGTGGCAAAACTAGATCAGGAGCAAGTGTTTGGGTACACAACACTAAAAATAAGCACGCAAAGGGTCACTCTTACAAACTGAACTTTCAGTGTACAAATAATATAGCAGAATATGAGGCACTCCTTCTAGGGCTACAATTACTAAAGAAATTAGAAGCCAAAAGGATCTCTGTCCATGTAGATTCTGAGCTAGTCATTAGGCAAATTAAGGGAGAGTATTCAGCTAAGCATCTTAGATTAAGAGCATACAGGAATGCTACTCTTGACCTCCTTAAAACATTCAAAGAATATGACCTTGCCTCTATTCCAAGAAATCAAAATATCCTTGCCAATGGACTAGCATTTGCAGCTAGTACTTGTCAACTACCTCATCCTAACAAACAAATACATAGTACAGGATAAATACAGACCAACAGTCCCTGATAATATGAGATATTGGCAAGTTTTGAAGATGACCAACAGATTGAAGACTTCCTGCAATCCAAAAATGAGTTTGAGATTCCAAATTCAGACTTAGATCATGAAGAAGACTTCTCTACTGAGGAACAAATATACAAGGAGGAGTCCCCTCATGATGTTGAAATAATTCTGTTAGCAAACAGAAATGTGTGAAGATCCAGAAAAATAAGACTTGAAGTGCTGCAGTTCAGAGACAATACCCTCCCAAGAGGACTTGTCCCTCTAGAAGAACTTTTTGATTTCAATGATGTTGCTAGAAAGCCAAAAATGGAATCCACTGAAACAAATATAGAGGAGTGCAATCTGGGCAGTGAGCAAGAACCCAAGATGGTAAAACTATCAAAGACACTGCTAGCACCTATAAAACAGAAATATATTGAGTTATTCAAAGAATTTATTGATGTGTTCGCTTGGAGTTATGAAGACTTGAAGTCCTATAATACTGATATCATCTAGCACAAAATTTCACTCAAAGAGTGCCAAAAGCCCTTTAAACAGAAACTACGTAGAATAAATCCTGTCCAAATGCCGCTAGTTGAGAAGGAGATAAAGAAAGTGTACGATGCTGGGATAATAGTCCCACTCAAGTACTCGGAATGGGTTTCAAATATTGTATCTATGAGGAAGAAGACAGGAGAGATTAGGCTCTGCATTGACTTCTTAAATCTAAATAGAGCATCCCTAAAAGACAACTACCCTTTACCAAAGATGGACCACATATTGCAAAGGGTAGTAGGCTCCAAAAGGATCTCCCTGCTAGGCGGCTTTTCAGGGTATAATTAGGTGCTGGTGCATCCAAATGATCAACACAAAACAGCTTTCACTACACCTTGAGGCACCTTTATGTATGTAGAAATGCCTTTTGGATTAATGAACGTTGGAGCCACTTTTCAAAGAGCAATGGATATTGCTTTCTTAGAAGAAATAGGTTACTTCATTGTGATATATCTTGATGATATCATAGTTTATTCAAACACTGATGAAGAACATCTAGCTCATTTAAGAAAGGTCTTTGAGAAATGCAGAAAGTATGGTCTGTCACTAAATCCTAAGAAGTCTTTATTTGGCCTTCAAGAAGGAAAGCTTCTAGGTCACATCATATCTGAAGAAGGGATTAAGATCGACCCAAATAAGATTGAGGGAATATTGCAAATCAGTCACCCAAGAAATATCAAAGAGCTGCAATCTTTCATTGGAAAGATAAATTTTTTAAAAAGGTTTATATCAAACCTTGCAGAACTCCTGAAGAACATCACCAAAATACTCAAAAGAGAGTCAGGAGTCAAGTGGACCAAGGAAGCAAAGTAGTCTTTTGACCTGGTGAAGCAAGCACTTACACAAGCACCGGTTCTGATCAACCCTGACTTCACCAAAGATTTATTTATATTTTCCTTTGCATCAGAAGACACAGTTGTTGTTGTATTACTGCAGAAAAATACAAAGGGACAAGAGCAGCCCATAGCATTCTTCAGCCAAGCTTTAAGAAATGCACCTTTGAAATACAATTTCATGGAAAAAAAGGCTTTTGCCTTAATCAAAGCACTAAAGGATTTCAGAGTCTACATTCTGCATTCACACATCATTGCATTTGTGCTCCATACAGTGGTTAAAAACATCCTAACACAAGATCTTGATGGAAAAAGAGGTAAATGGATTGTTGTTATCTTGGAGTATGATGTATAAATCAAACCCACCAAATTAATCAAAAGACAAAGGCTGGCTAAACTAATGGCTGAAACAAATTTTCAAGCACAAGACATCAAATGATTCATTCATTGGATGAACAAGAGGAGCTGGCAACTCCACCTATTGAGGAAGCATTTCTAAATTCTCCCTGGTACGCAAATATACTGTATGTGCTTTTTAATTTAAATGCTCCTCCTAGTTTGTCCAAAACAAAGGCCAGATTCTTGAAATTAAAAGCTGTAAATTTCTGCATTCTGGAAAAAGTTTTATACTGGAAAAATTCTGGTGGTGTATTGCTTAAATGTTTTCCTAAAGAAAATGCAGATAAAATTATACATGAATTTCATGAAGGGGATTGTGGAGGCCACCTCTATTGGAAAACCACTATTAATAAGATCCTTAGGGTTGGTTTCTATTGGCCTACCCTTTTCCAAGACATCCACAAAATAGTAGTTACCTGTCATAAATGCCAAATTTTCAAAGGAAAAAGAAAGCTGCTACCTTTGCCATTACAGCCAATCTCTGTTGAAGCTCCTTTTCAACAATGGGGTCTAGATTTCATTGGAGAAAACTACCTTTCCTCCTCTGCCCAGCATAAATGGATCCTTACTGCCACTGACTATTTTATCAAGTGCATAGAAGCCATTCCTTCCAGGACTGCCATAGACTCAGTAATTATTAGATTTCTTGAAACCAACATCCTGTCTAGATTTGGCTGTCCTAGGAAAATCATTACTAATAACGTTGTTGTCTTTAAATCCAAGAGAATGGTGGAGTTCTGCCACAAATATCACATTAGTTTGGGGCATTCTACTGATTATTACCCTCAAGGTAATGGGTTGGTTGAATCCTCAAATAAGAGTTTGGTGAACATCATTAAGAATTTATTCGAAGAAAATAAGAAATCATGGCACAACAAATTGGTACATGCACTATGGGCAGACAAGCTGACAAATAAGAAGTCAATTGATATGTCACCCTATTAGCTAGTCTATGGAATAGATGCAGTCTTCCCAACAACCTTAGGGGTGCCAGTAATGAAACTCATTCAAGAGGTGCAGTCTGAGAAGAATGATATACAAAGAAGAATAAGCCAAACCATTCAGCTGTAGCAATCCAGAGAATGAGTACACAACAAAACACAGTTGGTACAAGAAAACATAAAGAAAATCTTTGACAAAAGAACCAAAACAAATGATTTCAACATTGGAGACAAAATGTTGAAGTGGGATTCTAGAAGAGTGGACAAAGGCAAGCATGGGAAGTTTGATAACTTATGGAAAGGTCCATACATCATTCATTTTGCAAGGGGTAATAATGCATTCTTCTTACAAGAAATGGATGGAACAGAGCTGTTTGGAAGTCTTGTCAATGGCAGGATGCTAAAACACTATTTCAGTTAAGAATCTCAGTTTGAATTTTTTTCATTGTATATAACATTGCCTAAACAAATTTCAAACAGAATACTGGACCAGGTTGAGGCCTGAAGTGAAGGCCATAAGCCTAGTCTGATAAAACAAAAAGAGAGAGAAAAAAAAACAAAAAAGAAGAAAAGAGGGTATGTAAAAAAGGAAAAAGTAAACCCCATACAAAAAATGAATGTTTCTGAAAGTGTTGCAAATCAAAATGCCACTACTTTTAAGGCGGCCTTGTTCAATCATACAGTCTAAACATGATTGTACAAATTTTGAATTTTTGTTGATAAGTTAGAAATGAAGATTTGCCAAATTGTTTAATCTTGGCTTATCATGTAGGTAGGTAGAAAATGACATTGGTTCAAAAGCCTAATTTGAACCAATAGGAGAAATAAGGATAGGTGGTAAGAGAGAGGTTCGAAAAGAAAAAATGATGTCAAGGTTTGCAAGTCTAAATGCACCCCAAAAGGAAGGAGAATTATTTGAATCATACATTGGGTAGGTATGTATGCAAAAGATCTTCAAAATACTTGAGCATGCTTCAAAGTTTTCAAGATTTCAGGTTGTTTATTCAAGCTCAAGAACAAGTGTGTTTCAAACCTCATGTTTACAGTAAGCATGGATTTCATTTTTTGAAGGTCACCGTCACAAAAGTTGTAGCAGATCAAGATGACAGAGTGGAAATCAACCAAATAAATCAGGCTATTGGTCTTCAAAGTTTTTGACACCCCCTAAAGGAGTTACCATCCCCAGTTGGAGCCACTGTTAGACTCCTGTATTTTTTACAGTATCACCAGATGACTGTCTATTCCTTATATTTTTCATACTGAAAATAATATTCCATAACTATCATTTATTTTCAGAAAGGAAATGAGATCATGGGTGACAAAGGGGTCAAATAAGTCCATCTACCATTTGATTTCAGTTAAAAGAGGAAAAATTTTATGATTAAGTGTGATGGAAAGCCAAATCTCGCTGTCCTCATTATTTTTCATTTAACCTCTCCATTACCTTTCATTTTATCTTTTCTGGGATTCTCATGCTTTGAAATCCCATTTAAAACCCCATTTCCATATATATAATCCCTTCCCCTTTTACTCATTTCCTTTTTCCATTAAAAACATGTAAAAAACTCAATTTTTACAATGTTTTTAATTAAAATAATATGGGGCCTCCACATTTAAAAAACCTTACCCCGATGTTATTTTAACCTCCTCCCCTCCTAAAGTTTTTCTATTCCCCTACTTTATAGTATTTTCCCGCTTATCTTATATTCCTCCCTCACTACATTTTATCCCGGGTCCCACTTTTTAACTTAACTTTGTTTATTTTACCCGACCCCTATTATGATTAAAACCCTGACTCACACTTATATTAAAGCCTCCACTTTAATATGCCTCCCCTCTGCTTCGATACATCCTTGGACCCAACTATTACATTGCTTCCCATTAAATATCTTAAAAACCCCACGCTAATGTTTTAATCCTCCGTCTTCGTTCAAACCCCGACCCCACCGTTCAAACCGACCCGTACTCTATCCTTCACCCGACCACCGTCCGATCTCCATCGCCTGATTCGACGGTCCCCAACCCTTTCCGCACCCACAACTACCCGTTGTTTACAATCTTCAGGGGGTTGCGAAATGGGCGGTTTTGCAAACCGCCCATCCATCATGCATCGCCCCTACGCTTCATTGCATACCCTCCAACTAAAACCGCCTAACTTCTTATCACCACGCGATAAACCGTAAACCGCCTCTGCACCATAGAATGAAAGCACTGACCATTTGAAATATTGTGAACTCTATGCTACTGCGGTGAATTCCCGAGCCATTGTGATAACCCCTACGACGTCCTGAAAAGACCTGAAAATCTATTGCTAAACACAGAGATCGAAAAAACATCTATTGTCCAGACTCCTTCCACAGTTTTCCCAAGTTCCTTCAAGCCACGCTCGCCTCCCTGCGGACCTGTGTTTTAAATTAATGATTGTTTTGATTGTTGCATGTGATCTACATATCAGAAAATGCGATAATCAATTTGTGATTCTAATTCCAATGAAATATTTAAATCCAAACTCTCTGGATTTTAGTTTAAAGGCCTTATTCACTCGAAGATTATCAGTAGAAGAATAAATTAAAGCAGCAATGGAGCAGAAAGGAAGACAGTCATGATTATCAAGGATCATACATTTACTCCAAAGCCAACAAAGTTTATTGAAAATAAAGGACAGTGAAAAGTAAAAGAAATAAACAGAGCAGTCAGGGGTAAAGGTGAAAACAGATAAAAGACACAGTTAAAGGAAAAAGTTAAGGAAAAGGTAGATAAAGACGTGAAAGAAGAAATTTTAGTGACAACAAAGGCAATAAAAAGAAAACAGATAAAAGATACAGATAAAGACAGCTTAAATATTAGAAAAAAAATCAACGAGGAAGATAGAGCCAGATGTCAAGGCCAATCAGCATTTGCCTTTTCTCATCCATGTTGGCCACCTCCAACTTAATTTTGATTTAATAAAAGCTAACGCAGTTAATATTACAGTCAGAGATATTTTAGCATCAGTTCAGAAGTTATTATAAAAGTTAATTTTGCAAGCAGTTGGTCAAAGATATTTTGAACTTAGCTCAGGAGTTAATTTGAAAGTTATTACTACAGTAGGTTTGTCAGAGATATTTTTGGCTTGGGCCTTGCATGGTCACAATTGTCAAAACTTCATTTACTCTGTAGTAAATGCAGTCTGTCACCCTAGATTAGGGCAACCACCTCAGTTGCAGTTAAATACTGCATGTATTTTCATTATTAGTGTTGGTTGGTTGGTGGGTTGGACTTTGTTTAGACTCTGAGTTGTAAAGATCATTGTGTTGGAGCACTACAACTGTTTTTGAGCTAGACATCAGTAATACAAACCGAATCCTTGAGCTATGTTAATGGTGATGTTATCCCTTTTATGTTAATGTTTTTCCCCTTTGTTTTTCCATACTGTACATCAATTTCTCTGATAGCAAAACATAAATTTTAGATTGAGATACGCTGCTTGAGCACCTTAACTCTGTCTATTATTGTTATCTTGATGTTTTCCTCTGAAAGTATAACTAAAAAATTCTTAAATTATTTTTAGTACTATTGGATTGTTGTCTTAAAGTTTTTATTTATGAAGTATAGCTGAAGAATTCTTAAATGCTCTTTAATTTCACTGAACTGTTATCTTGAATGTTTTCCTCTAAGGACCTGAATGCAGAATTTAGAGACTGTCTGCTCTATCTTTATGTTGAAGTATAGTTAAAGAATTCTTAACTGCTCTTTAGCTTTACTGAACTCACTACCATCTCATATTCATACTACTAATATGATCCATTTTGTATAGTTAGCTTGCCCTGTGAGAACCCTTGGAAAGTTGATATACAATTCAACCCTTTTCTGACTCCATAGCCCAATGGATTAAGCTTCACACATTCTATCTGTCCAATCAAACAAACAACCCCAATCTTTATAACTAGCCTAAAATCAGAAAATATAATCATAAAGATAAATCAGTTAATCATAAATATAGAGAGAGCCTTCTCTGAGCCCAGGAAGGCTAGGTCCTGGACTCCAAAGTGGTTTGATGTTGTTCTCTGCAACTTGTTCTTGCCAATCTTATAAATTATAGGGAGCTAACAAAGCGCATATCTCATAAATGAGAGAAGAACCTGATGCAAAGAAATCTAAGAAAGAAGAAGTGAGGGATCTCCACTATGATTGAGATCGTCTTCTCCTTTAAGTGGTTTCTATTGGTTGTATGATAGGAAGTAGTGTAGCATTCTGATCAAAGCATGGTAGGAGTTCTTGGTAAAACAACAACTGAAAAACCTCTTTGATAACAATACTGATGGAAGGAAGTCATCAAGATCAAGGGTCATCATGAAAAACAGAATTCTGGGATGTGATGACATATTGATGGAGCAGGCCGACGGAATGAAGCTCTTCAATGTATAAAACTGCTGAAGGATGACTTAAATGAAGAAGGTATGAGGTATGTATATATTTATATGCTAACACTGGATGTTGTGAAGTCATGTCATATGGTTGCAGGTAATAGACTTCTATATTTAGAAGTATGATCTATGAAGGAGGATCTCTCAGTGCATTAACAGATGAAATCAACATAATATGTATCCTCATGGAATATGAGGTGGCTGTATATGAATGACGAACTGGAAAATGTGTAAGTTCCTGGGAATGAAGAATGTGCAGAAAAGAAGAGATCATGAAATGCAATCATGTCAAGAGGCAAATATCGTCCGGAAGCCAAGAAGATGTGACTAGGAGATCTCCTGGAAGGATATGTAGACTCTGACAGAAGTGTGGTAAAGAAGAAGAACCTTGACAAAACATATCATTAGGAGATGTGTCAATCTAAATAAAGGATGTTGATACCTACAGGAAGATGTCATGGTGAAAGATCATCGCTGAGGTAACTTTTGTTTTAAAAGTTCATATGTATATGTGTATCTGGATGAATTTGTGCAGCGCTGCTAATCATGAGAAAGGATGTATGATCCTTGGAGATGATTCCAAGGAAACTGTAATATTCCTAATTAACACCGCTAATTGGAATATTTGATTTTTGTATAGTTTTGCCGCCTATAGTTAATTAATAAATAAAAGTGAGAAAAGGGGGGGGCTAACTCACTTAAATAAAATAAAGTGTTTCCCTAGTAGATGCAACGTTATAACTTAAGGGGGAGCCTTGGGGGTCCACACCACGTATGAGAGGAGGCTCACGTAGCCTCTAGAAGCTTCTGCGCAGGCCCATGAGGAGCACGTGGGAGAGAGAGGGACCACGTAGGGGTTTGAGGAGGGCCAGCGTTATAAAAGGAGGGAGAGCTATCTCATTTGGGCATTATTGATATTGTTGATGATATTGAGCTAGACTTCTGTCTACTTGAGCACGCTGGCTGTTTAGTCGGTCTGCAGCACTGTTTAGTGCGACTGAGTGTCTCCAGTCGGAGATCTCACCCTTGGCCCGGGGGGACTTCGAGTGCCTGCTCGGGAAAGGTTTTTCTTTAGTCTTTAGTAGGAGATTTGTAGGTGTTTTGTTGGGAGTTTTGCTGAGGAGCTGAGCTTCATTGGGTGACTGCGCAGTCCTTGGAGGGAGGACGCAGTTTGAGTTGGAGCTGTTCAGTGGTAGAGATTTCTGCAGGAGATTCAGGCCTATTCCGGTGTGGAGGTTCAGCGTTTATCATTTGGTGAGTTTCCTGAGGAGTTGTGGCCCCATTTTAGTCTATTTCAGTTGGTGTCTGCGTTGGGCTTGGAGGGACAGCGTTTTTCTAGGAGGAGGGTTTTCTGGGGTGATTTTCGGAGGTGGTCCATTTTGTATATGGTTTCTGGGTTTTGTCCGGGGTGGTGAGTTCAGGTGGTCTGCCGATTTTCAGCTCATTCCGGCAAGGGGATCAGCCCCTAGCTTCAGTTCATTCCAGCAGCAGCAGTTTACGGCAGTTTCTTCCAGCAGTTGGGATGCAGTTTCTGTAGCAGCCATTTCCTGTTTTTCTGAGAGGGTTCTTCACTTGCCTTGAGCAAGGATAGGTGCTCTTATTCTGATTATCCATTGTACCCATTTATATTCTCAGATTAATAAAATGGCTTAGCATTCCTGGCATTTTATGTGTACTTGCTTTATATTCTGTTTCCGGCGTTTTTCCTATATAGTTGTATGCTTGTATTGATGTGTATTGCTGTCTATTTCCTATTGGGGATATTACAGAAACCAAGATGGCATAACGGTGGACCAGATGAGAAAGACTAATGAATCACTTTCTAATAGTGGACATAACTCGTGATTGAAAGTGATGGATGATCTGTGCCCTATGAAGCCAAAAGTTGAAGGTTCCTCAATATTGAAATCCATGACATCGAGGGGATGAATTCTTCATGAGTATTTGGATTACTGTTGCAGGACCCTAGTTGACAGGAATCTTGATGGTAAGTTTCTTACTTGAAAGAAACCTGAAATATGTCCTTCTTGAGTTAAGAGGGAGTGACATATATGATTCTCTAATACATGTGTCATGCACTAGACCAGGACTAACAGTGGTAAGTCTTAGTGAAGGCCATGTGGAGAGAATGGATAGACAGATCATTCTATTCTTCACCTGGAAGACAGAATAGAGGATTGGGTAATCATCTGGCATTCGATACTCTTTGAGAATGAGATAGGGCATTCAAGATAAGAGTAGTCGAGGACCGATATTCTTTGATGATTGGCTACCCAAGAGAAGAATAGTCCAAGAAGGTCATACTTTGGGAACACCTGCGTGGAGTATGTACCTTAGAGAGGCAATGACTATGGTGTCTATGAGTCATGTGTCTCGCGAGCATTGTAGCCAATAGTCTCGTTGAGAGATGGGGCTGTTAGTCAAGGCCTTGCACTAGGACAATGCTGGTTGATATGATGCTATACAGATGCGATTACCAATCTGATTCTTCTTATGAGATTCTTCAGTTTGAAAGTGACCATGTACCTATATGAATACCTCCCTGGTTAAGAGGGAGTGTTGAAAAGTGTAACTAGGTCGGTCTTCATATTGACTATGTAATTATGTATTTATGTAAAGAAGAAGACAAGATTATAATGTATATATTTTTGATATGCTTGACTCATGTGCTTCATGAGCAAGGTTTTAGGTCAAAGGAATTATTCTTGATGTCCCCTAGGGATATGCCTTTTGGTCATAAATTGTATTAATTAAGTGTCATGTTTATGAAGTGTCAAAGTCAAAATTGTATGCCTCCAGACTGTCACATAAACCTTGAAGGCTGCACCCAGAAGATGATCAAAACAGCGTTGGAAAAATCCCTCAAGTAAACCTCCTTAACGCTGGAAGACTCTCTCTACAAGTCGGCCTATAAACTACTGCTCATGTCGGCCCCTATACATTTGAACAGGTCGGCTAAAATATGTTAGGATATTCCGACACATAGGAAATAGTTAAGAATAACTTAGTCTAGTGTAGAGTTAGGTAAAGTGTGTTTCTTTACTATGTACATTTGTAACTTATATTCCGACAGTCATGATTTGTAGTGATCCGACGGTTCACTCTCTCCTCGGTATTAACGACACTTGATCTGTGGCTTAACACCCCATTGGTCCATGATCTCTATTTCAAGAGCATGGAGAGTCATTTGTTCAGTAACCATTTATGAGAGAAACATATGTAACTTTTCTTTTTATATTAATAAATTGACTAAAGTGGCCGCGTTGGCTCAGGCCATGGATTGTTCCCCTCTTAGAGGGTTTTAACCACGTGATAATACTCGTGTACTAATTTGTAATGTGTTTGTGAGCGGTTGACCTTTGGTTTTTGATCTACGGAACTTACCCTGTAAATTCCTACATGGTATCAGAGCCATTTTGAGAGCCACATCCGTTGTTGATCCAAATCTGAAGCAGGTTTGACTGCATGCGACCGTCGTTTTGTAGATCTACTATTTCTGAACATTTCGGACCTGGAGAACTACTCTGTTGTGTCTGGAGCATTTGTTACAGTGAGAAACACCTTTCGTTTCATGCAAAAAGGTTTATGGTTGCCCAAGTTATGTCAGTTTAGATCTGGAGGTATAAAGTATCTATTTTGCAGTTATATTTATTAATAGTTCTACTTATTTCGGTTCCCTCTGTTAATTTCGGTTTGTAGGTTTTATTTATTTGCCAAATCTATACCCTCTTCTCTATGTATGCTCTTTGCTCTGTGCTGTGTGTGATCTTGGCAAATCAGAAACAGGAAGAAGGGATTTTTTTTCTACGTATGCTCTTTCCCGGCGTCTTTGTGCGATCACGGGAATAAAAAATAGTGAAAAATAGATAGTTGTCGGTAAGGTTAACTGAAAATCTAACATTCTGCCGTAAGGCTTGTATTTCGTTTTTTTTTTTTTTTTTGGCTCGTATTTTGTGTTTTTTGTACAGGAAAAAGAATGCACACCGAAGACAAAAAAAAAAAAACCCTTCCTCCTTTCAAACAATTACAGAATCCTTTTACTATCTCACTTGGTGAGGAGTTAGTTTATGAGAATAGAGGTCTTGGGTTCAAGTCTCTTTCTCAAGCTTCTTTTATAAAAAGTTTTTTGTTAAAGGGGTGGTATTTTTTTTTTAAGTTGAACTTCATCACCAAATTTCAAACCGTTCTCGTAACTATTTGGCATCTTCAACTCGTTTTTTCAAAAAGACATAACTTCTTCATCCGGAAGTCGTTTTTCGAGCCGTTTTTTTTTAATCAGCCTAACTTTTCGAGATCTTTCCATTGCAGTAGTTAGTTTCAGCTTTTTTCAACTTCATTTTTAAAAAAAATGGAAAGTGCATGCCTGATTATTCTTAACAGCACCAATTATTTCCAATGTCTACCTCACATGGTAGATATACTTAGAAGTAAAAGGCTTTATAGAATAGCCACAGGAAAAGAAACTAAACCTTCCAATGATGATAAAGTCGCTAAATGGGAAAATAAACAAGATTAAGCACGAGGGTTGATAGGAATGTCCATTGCTCAAGATCTTCGATTTCATATCCGTGACATTGACACCCCTCATGAAGCCTAGTAATGGTTATTGTAGTGGCTGAAATTCCTCCTAAATATGGCATGCTTCTATCACGTTCATGGGGAGCCAAGCTTCAAGGCCATCCAAATGGATATGACCTATGCTACCATACCAGTCTTTAGTCAACCAAGAAGATTGTATAGGGAAACTCATATGAAATACATGGTGAGCAGTCAAGAAAAGCTTGATAACTCCCCCCTATACTCTGTCCACTCAAACCTTGATTCATTTATCCTTTACAATGATGAAAACATTAATGAACAAGTAGCAGTTAAAGAACAAAAAGTAGAAAAAGAAGAAGAAAAGGAAGAACAGTTAGACCAAATAGAACCTAAACCTCTTTGGAGCATGAGTTTTGATGGTTCTTGTGGCAAAACTAGATCAGGAGCAAGTGTTTGGGTACACAACACTAAAAATAATCACGCAAAGGGTCACTCTTACAAACTGAAATTTCAGTGTACAAATAATATAGCAGAATATGAGGCACTCCTTCTAGGGCTACAATTACTGAAGAAATTAGAAGCCAAAAGGATCTCTGTCCATGTAAATTATGAGCTAGTCATTAGGCAAATTAAGGGAGAGTATTCAGCTAAGCATCTTAGATTAAGAGCATACAGGAATGCTACTCTTGACCTCCTTAAAACATTCAAAGAATATGACCTTGCCTCTATTCCAAGAAATCAAAATATCCTTGCCAATGGACTAACATTTGCAGCTAGTACTTGTCAACTACCTCATCCTAACAAACAATACATAGTACAGGATAAATACAGACCAGCAATCCCTGATAATATGAGATATTGGCAAGTTTTGAAGATGACCAACAGATTGAAGACTTCCTGCAATCCAAAAAGGAGTTTGAGATTCCAAATTCAGACTTAGATCATGAAAAAGACTGCTCTACTGAGGAACAAATATACAAGGAGGAGTCCCCTCATGATGTTAATATAATTCTGCTAGCAAAGAAAGACCCACATAGGACAGAAATGTGTGAAGATCCAGAAAAATAAGACTTTGAAGTGCTGCAGTTCAGAGACAATACACTCCCAAGAGGACTTGTCCCTCTAGAAGAACTTTTTGATTTCAATGATGTTGCTAGAAAGCCAAAAATGGAATCCACTGAAGCAAATATAGAGGAGTGCAATCTAGGCAGTGAGCAAGAACCCAAGATGGTAAAACTATCAAAGACACTGCCAGCACCTATAAAACAGAAATATATTGAGTTATTCAAAGAATTTATTGATGTGTTTGCCTGGAGTTGTGAAGACTTGAAGTCCTATAATACTGATATCATCTAGCACAAAATTTTGTAAGGTCAAAAAGGAAGATGGTAGCCTCATCTATTGCATTCTAGCTAAGCTTGGCCCTGCATACTCTGTATTTGTTTCCACCTTCCATTCCACTAGAGAAGCCCTCATTTCTTTAGGAACCACCTACAAGAACCCCTCTTTTGATACCTTTTGCGACTCTTTGATAAGAGAACAAGAAAAACTCTTACACCTTGGTCTTATCACTTCTAGAAACGCTTCTAAGAAAGCCTTAGCAGTTCAACAGCAATCATATCGAAAGAATCCCAAGAAGCAGTATCCCAAAAAGTATGGTCCAAAAGAAAACAAGGGTCCTAAGAAATTTCAGCCGCAAACTAAAAAAGTAACTCACCAAAATGATAAGGCAAATAAAAACAAAGGGAAGAAGACAGATAGACATTGCAACTTTTGTAATCGTGATGGTCATATAGAGTCCAAATGTTTTAAGAAGATGAAAGCCTTAGAAGCAGCAATGAAGAAGCACAACATCAATTTGGAGCACTCTTCACCTTCATCTTCAGGAATGGCGCTTTCTACTTGTGGTTGTCAAGCATCAAGCTCTGGTTATGCATTAAATGTATCTTCTTCTTCTCATTCTCACGAGTGGCTCATTGATTCTGGAGCTTCTTACCACATGGCCAAAAATAAAGCCATGTTTTCTTCTTTAAATGATTGTAACACCAAACATATTTATGTTGGTGATGATAGATCTGTTAGTGTTGTAAGATCTGGGACAATTCATCTAGATAATGGTCAGTTTAATGGTGTACTATGTGTTCCTACCTTGTCATGCAACCTTCTCTCTGTTTATCAGATAACTCATTCAGGTGAAGGGAAATAGTAGAATTCTCACATCATGATGTTGTAATCAAATACCTTAAAGATCCTAGACATGTTTTAGCTACTGGCATTGCTGATGATTCCACAAGGTTGTATAAGTTTGACAACTTTGGGTCATCATGTCTTCCCTCCGTTTTTGTTGCTCATAAAGATGAAGTGAGCAAACTTTGGCATGAGCGATTTGGTCACTTAAACTACCGCTCTCTTCAAACTCTATGTAAAGAAAATATGGTGACAAGTCTTCCCATGGTATCTTGCCGAGATGGTGTTTGCTCCAGATGTGTACTCGGAAAACATCATCAAGATAGTTTTGACAAACGTGCCTCTTGGCACGCTTCAGCCCCTTTGTAGCTTGTGCACAGTGATTTATGTGGTCCACTTCTTGTTGTCTTTTTCTCTGGTTGCAAGTACTTCTTAACTTTCATTGATGATTTTTCCAGACGCACTTGGGTATACTTCTTAAAAATCAAGAGTGAAGTTTTTAACATGTTGTGGCTTTTAAGGCCTTTGTTGAGAAACAATCTGGACATCAAATTCTCAAGTTAAGATCAGACAATGGAGGACAATATGTTAACAACAAATTTATAAACTTCTGCATTGAGCATGGCATTGAATTGCAACACACTGTTCCATATACTCCACAACAAAATGGTGTAGCTGAAAGGAAGAATTGCACCTTCAAAGAAATGGTTAATTGTATGCTTCAATCTAAAGAACTTAGTCTCAATTTTTGGGCAGAAACAATTAACTGTGCAAATTTCATAGTAAATCGCACTCCTACTAAGGTTTTAAAGAATATAACTCCAGAAGAAGCTTGGAGCTCAATCAAACCAGATGTAAGTCACTTTCGTGTTTTTGGAAGTGATGCTTGGGCGCATATTCCAGACGCGAAACATAAAACCTTAGAACCTAAGAGTGAAAAATGCATTTTTGTTGGATATTCTGAAGATGTCAAAGGATATAGACTTCTTCAACCAAAATCCAAAAATATAAGCATTAGAAGAGATGTAAAATTTGATGAAAAAATATCGGCCTGCGAGCCTAGTTTGATGGGCATGCCACCTTTGGCCTGCGAGCCTGATTCGGCATATGTGCCACCTCTCTCTCTCTCTTCTATTTTTAATAGCATTCCTTCTAGTTTAGATGATGACAGCAAGGATGAAAATCCTCGTCCACCTATTGAAATTATTCCTTTTACTCCACAACTTCTAAGAAGGGTCCGCTCTAATCGGGATGCAGCAGGTTCTCTTGCAGGAGACCCTGCCGATCGACGACGTACACGTTCTCAGTTCGAATGAACCTCTTCCTTATTGGCTCAGGTTCCAGAAAAACCTGATCCAGAAACCTTTGAAGAAGCCTCTAGTCAGCCAGATTCGGATGAAGCTATGAATGAAGAATATCGTTCCTTATTAGCAAACAATACTTGGGATCTTGTTCCTCTTCCAAAAGGAAGAAAACTTGTCAGATGCAGATGGGTTTACAAAACAAAGTTTGGACCAGATGGAAAAGTGGATAGACATGAAGCTCGTCTTGTTGCTAAAGGATTTTCACAAGTTGAAGGCATTGACTATACTGAAACCTTCTCCCCTGTTGCCAAAATGAATTCTATCCGCCTTGTTCTTTCTCTTGCTGCCTCCTTTAAATGGGAAGTCCATCAGATGGATGTTAAATCCGCCTTCTTACATGGAGATTTGCATAAAGAAATCTACATGGAACAACCCCCTGGCTTTATCCAAAAAGACTCCAGCCTTGTTTGTCGCCTTAGGAAGTCTATGGTCTCAAACAAGCTCCTCGGGCTTGTTATGCCAAAATGGATAGATTTCTATTAGATAATGGCTTTTCTAGGTGTCATTCTGACAACACTATCTACACCAAGAAAGTGGGTAAGTCCTTCACCATCCTTGTTCTTTATGTTGATGATCTTATCCTTACTGGTAGTGATCCAAACCATATAAACCATGTGAAGTCTAGCCTCAAAAAGAAGTTTGAAATGACAGACTTAGGACACTTGCATTATTTCCTTGGTCTTCAAGTTTTGCAATCCAAAGAAGGCATTACCCTCTCTCAGTCCAAGTATGCAAGTGATCTTCTACACCACTTTCACATGGAAGACTGTAAGCCAGCCCCTTCTCCCTTTCAGTGTAGAGCAAAGATGAAAAAATCGCGATAGGGATAAAATCGCCGAGGGGAAAAAATCGGAAAAAATCGTAAAAATCGAGAAAAAATTGGCACATACAAAAATATTCATTTTTTTTCAATTTTTTTAATATCTAAAGCATCTACAGAATAAAATAAATGCATTGACACATAAATATGAAAAAAAAACTAATATATAAGATGTGTAATATCATGTCTAGTGCTACATCACACATAAAACTGAATCCTGTCCTGAATACTAAGTCCTGAGTCTCGAGAGTCAACTCAGCCTCAAAATATCAACAAAAAATATAATAATGTATCTCATATCAGAATCATAATGTCAACAGTCATATACAAAGGAATGTCAATGCACCATATAACCTATGGTCCTATACTATTGATTTCCTCTGCCCCTCTTGCGAGAAAATACAATAGCTTTGCCTTTCTCTCTAGATGAAGAAGCTGGCGGGACTGGCAATGGGCTCTGTCGTGCTCTAGAAGTAAAAAATGAAGCACCAGAACGGGAACCTGAACCACTAGGAGCTAAAGGAGGCAGACCACGTCCTCTACCGGTAGTAGTGGTAGGTGGTGTCACCTCCTCCTCCTACTCCTCCTCCTCCTCCTGCTGCTGCTGCTCCTCCTCGTCCTCCCCCTCCACTACCTCCTGCTCTATCCAATCAGGGGCTGACTCCATGACAGGCCTCTCAACCTCAACCCTCCATTCAGCAATGGTGTCAATCGCATCTAAAGAGATGGCCTCCATATCAGGGGTCCTCTCAAGTTGTCTCACCCACAATCTAAGATTGTAGTAGACGTAAACCATGTCATTGAGCCGCTGACCCTCCAACCTATACAAGGGTCATAAATTAATAAATTAAATATTTAAAAAAAAATATTTAATGAATTCAAAAAATTAGTTGGAATATGTTAAGTTCTTTACCTGTTGCGCTTTTTGGTGTGTATTTCTTCAAAAACACTCCAGTTGCGCTCGCATCCTGAAGCGCTACATGTTTCGCTGAGTATTCAAATGGCAAGTTTTTGGAGTTTTGGTAATCTGCCACCGTAGCTCCTCCACCATGCATCTACAAGTAACAAGTTACAACAAATAAGATAAACTTATAAAGTTACAAACATAAGAAAATTTTTAAAATAATGAAAATCTTACCTGGCATTTTAGCAGTCCTATCCTGGACAGCCATGTCGAAGCTCAAGGTGCCACCTGCCATTCTGTATACCTCCATCTCTTTGGATATCTCTGCACGTTCTGATGGATTTGACACCATCTTCTGAACACAAGTGAAAAAGCCATCCATGACCTCAGCATCAAATAGAAAACCACATGAATAAGCAAATGCGGGGTTCAGGAAGTGCCCTGCAGCATGAATGGGACGATGGAGTGTGTTGTTCCATCGATCATCAATCACTTCCCATAAAAGAAGTTGTCTCTGAAACCCCTCATCACCCTTATCATCATAATAGCTGCGAACAACTTTTTTGGCCCTATCCATGGCCTCATACAAGTAGCCCATTGCGGGCTTCTCTCCATCCACCAATCTAAGAACCTTTACCAAAGGTTCACTAATGCTGCACACCTCTTCCACTCCAGCCCAGAAACTTTCCTGATATGACACCAACCTGCAGATAGCCTGTCCCTCTGATTTGCGGCTGATAGTCAAAGCACGCCACTCATCTGAAAGAAACATTCTCTTCAAATCCCACTTAGAATTCAAGAGGGATTGAAGAGAGATGAAAGTAGTGGCAAATCGTGTAATAGCAGGCCGCACCAACTCCTTATTGTTGGTGAATGTCCTCATCAAATGAAGCACGGATCCATGGTTATATATAAATTTTGTGATTCTCTTTGATGATTCTACAATATCTTTGACAAAATCAAGCTTTCCGATGTCCTCCAACATCAAATCAAGGCAATGTGCAGCACAAGGTGTCCAAAATATGCTCGGATACCTCTCCATAAGCATCTTGCCAGCTGAAACATAGTTTGCAGCATTGTCCATTATGATTTGGACAACATTTTGGGGCCCAACCTCCATAATGAACACATCTAATAAATCACATAATAATCTTGCATCTTTGACATGTGCAGATGCATCAACAGATTTCATAAACATTGTCCCCTTGGGACCACTGACCAAGAAGTTAATAAGGGTCCTACCCCTTTGATCAGTCCAACCATCTGACATCACAGTGCATCCTGTGACTTCCCATGATGCCCTTAACTCTTCCAATCTCTTGGTGCAGTCAGCTTTCTCATTTTGCAGAATGCGCCCTCTAAGGTCATTATATGAAGGGGCTTTGTATCCTGGGCCAACAACAACGATAGCATCAACCGTAGCCTGATAAAATGGATTGTTCCTGGCAACATTGAAAGGAATATCACTCCAAAGAAACAGTTTGCCCAACAACTTATCAGCTTCTTCCTTCTCCTTTTTTTTAATAAGGGAGGAGATAGATGGTTGTGCCCCGGGAGTGGTTCTAGGAACAAAAAATGAGGAGGCAGCTACGGGGCTGCCTGTAGAAGAGGCTGATGCTGAAGAGCCACTACCACTCTCACGGTCAACTCCAAACCCTGATATTTGACTTTTCAGAGCTACTTTGCTGAGTTTAATGGTTTCTATTTCTCCTAATGAGTTCATGGCTCTTTTGATTATTTCTGCATTGGTGTTTCTGCAAGGGCCTACTTCATGCCCAGGAATTTGTGCCAGGTGGTATTTCAACCTGTATATCCCCCCTGTCATGTGTTGACCACATAATTTGCAAGTCAAGTTTGATTGGTCAAACCCCTGATCAGGTTCACCAAATTCCCATAAAGGATCTAATTTCCTTGGCATGTTGGAAACTTTGAACTTTGAATGTTGAAATTTGAACCTAGGGCACAAAAAAAATTGCAAGTTAAAAAATAAAATAAAAAAATTACAATTTTACATACAACATTTTGATTTTTTTCACAAAAAAAAAACCATCAACTCAATGCAAAAATAATGGAAAAAATAACATGTTGAAACGCAAGCAAAAATAATGGAAAGAAACTAAGAGCACAAGAAGAAATATAAAAAACAATATTTAACAAACAATTTTTTGCATTTTTGACCAAAATAAACCCTCTCCTCTCAATAAAACAAAAACAAAACAAAAAACAAAACCAAATGCAATCACAAATGATGAAAAATACATGGGTAATAGAAACCCATGGAAGAACAAGAAAAAAACAATAAAAAATGGGTCAAATTTGATGCCCATACCTGGAAAAACGTTTTGCCGGAGACACTTGGTCCAAATTCGATTTTTGTTCGCTTGGCTTGCAAGAAATTCTTCACTTTTGTCCAATCTTGGGCTTGTAAATTACGTATCTCCCTCCTTGGCTCTCCTCCTTCCCTCCTTGGCTCTCATAAGCAAGTCTTTCCAACTAAAAATGAAAAACAAAAAACCAAAAATCGCATTATAAACTCGCTGTTGGAGGCTGCCACGATTTTTTCCCTTCGACTCGCGATTTTTTCAAAAAATCGTTGAAAAAATCGCCGATAAAATCGGCAGCCCGAAAAACTCGCACGATAAAATCGCGATGTTTGCTTCTTTGGTGTAGAGTCAAGCTTTCAGTCACTTGTAGTACCCCAGAAGTTGATGCTAACTTGTTGGTAAACTTTTGTATCTAACCCATACCGGTCCTGACCTTTCCTTTGTCGTTGGTCTTGTCGCTTGGTTTATGCACCAGACTCATGAAAGTCACTGGAAAGCAGCTAAAAGAATACTTCAATATATTCGAGGTACAGTTCAGTTCAAGATTCATTACAATGCAGGAGCAGCTCCATTGTTGATTGGTTTCACTGATTTTGATTGGGCTGGTGACCCTAATGATCGAAAGTCTACTACAGGATATGTACTCACTCTTGGTTCAGGACCTATTACTTGGTCTTGTAAGAAACAAAGTGTCATCTCTCTTTCTTCAACAGAAGCAGAGTATCGTGGTGCAGTTGAAGCCAACCAGGAAGCCATGTGGCTTCGTCAGATCCTGTCTGAATTTGGTCTTCATCAGCAGCATCCAACTACACTTTGGTGTGATAATCAGAGTGCCATTCAACTATGTAAAGATTCAGTTCAGCATCAACGTATGAAACACATTAAACTCCACATACACTTCATCAGAAAGCTCATTCATGATCATGTTCTTGAAGTGCAGTATTATCCAACCAATGATCAAGTAGTCGATATCTTTACAAAGGCTCTCACAGAAGCGAAGTTTACCAAACTTCGATCCATGCTTGGAGTTCAGGAAAGTTCTCATTAAGGGGAGATAGGCTCTAATGCCTCCTTCCTTCTCATATTGTGTCACCTTTGTAAATCCTTCAATCCTATCCCAAGTTGTTCTTAAGGGGGGATGTTAGGATATTCTGACACATAGGAAATAGGCTCCTTTTGTGTCACCTTTGTAAATCCTTCAATCCTATCTCAAGTTGTTCTTAAGGGGGGGTGTTAGGATATTCCGACACATAGGAAATAGTTAAGAATAACTTAGTCTAGTGTAGAGTTAGGTAAAGTGTGTTTCTATACTATGTACATTTGTAACTTATAATCCAACGGTCATGATTTGTAGTGATCTGACGATTCACTCTCTCCTCGGTATTAACGACACTTGATCCGTGGCTTAACACCCAATTGGTCCATGGTCTCTATTTAAAGAGCATGGAGGGTCATTTGTTCGGTAACCGTTTATGAGAGAAACATATGTAACTTTTCTTTTTATATTAATAAATTGCCTGAAGTGCCTGCGTTGACTCAGGCCGTGGACTGTTCCCTCTTCGACGGTTTTAACCACGTGATAATACTGGTGTACTGATTTGTAATATGTTTGTGAGCAGTGACCTTTGGATTTTGATCTACGGAACTTACCCTGTAAATTCCTACAAAATACAGACGGAAATAACTATATATACTCTAGTCATACTGGGCAGAAAAACACAAGCTATAGCTCGCCTTTCTTCTGTGTTTAAGGACAAGTATTGCAGATCTGTTTGCTTTTTTCACTGTGATAAAAAGGTTCAGATTTAAGGCAAGGAAAGGCTATGGACTTCAGGGATGGAACAAGTATGAAATTCATATATTCGGATAAGGTATATAATATATCTGTGGTATAGATATATGTGGATACATCTGAGTTAGCATGCGGACCTTTGGACAACATCTAATGGAGACTTAAGACTGGTAAAAGAAGCATATATATACTTGATGATATCATAATAAAGTGCAGTGGAACAGGAGTGCCACGGTTGACAGAAATTGGAGTGCAGACTGTCCATTTGAAGTAGTGTGGATAAATCTGAAGTCACTACAGCATGACAATGTTAAGGGCAGTGTTTGCGTATTGAAGTTCGAATTTGTTCAAGAAGTAAAGTGCAATGAGTACGGAAGTGCAGTGAATGCGGAAGTGCAGTGAGTGCAGAAGTGTAGATCAGTGCAAATTCGAGCAGAAGAGAAGGGTTAGTGTTGAAGGCAAGCAAAGAAGTAAAGACATGGTCTTGGAGGCATTCATAGGTCAATGGTCTAAGTCTGTGTCATGGTACTTGTCATTTGAAGATCTATAAGAAGAATTTCTCGTGGGTTTTCCTCTCCAAGAGGGAGAGGTTTTCCCTGGCTCTAGGAGCCTAACTTGTGTGTCTCGTGTATTTTGATAATTGACTTGATGAAAGATTTACTAAGCTAAAGAAGAGAAGACATAAGTAATCCAAGTAAGTTCACAAGTAATTATCAAGAAGAGAATTTTGTATTAATCACCAGCCCTCCAAATTCTCAACAAGTGGGGGCCCCATACATTAAGAAAGAAGGAGAAAATTGAATTCCTAGTGGGAAGTGGGGGGGCACTCCTAGAGAATTGCGGTCCACAAAGATGTATGCTCTCATTGGAAGGAGTTGGGTGAGGGAAAGTCGATGGTTGGGCCCACATGGGCAATTGGGAGGATCCTTGACAAAAGAGGAAAAGACATTCACTTTGGCTAATTCATGATCATTTGCAAAATTTCCTTTGACATAGCACGCTTGAGTTGAAGCCAAGTCTACAAGTGTTGTTCAGCACACGAGTGTTTCTGAGTAGAAACCTCAACCCTTGCTTCAGTGGACTTACTAGCCCAAGGAGGGAGTCTCATCCATTTTCAGTTGATCCAAGAGCAGCATGTCGTAGTTTGGGGCCAGCATCACCAAGAGCTACGTAGGCACTGTGTGAAAATTCCTAGATCTTAACAATCTAAGGAACCCTACTGCAACCAACTAGATTACTTCTTCTATTATGTAATTTATTTTACACAATTATTTGTGAATCATGCATGCAATACTGAAGCAATCATTGAAGCAGCCTAGACTATAATACTCAAGATTCTGAAACAAAGAAATTGAACAAGGAAATCAATCACACATATGACACTATTATTTTTGGATAAGAAAGTCCCCGAAAAAAGCCAATGCTGGAAAACTGATGCAGCAGATTTGAGGGTTTTATTATTAAGCAATAGCAATGTCTGAATACATCTCTGAATATCCCTAGGGTTATTGAGTTACAGAGAGAAATACAGGTAGAAGAATTTGAGGATTTACCTAACTCAATCACTGAGTTTCCGGCTGATCCGAATGAGGAGAAAACTGCCCTGGGGAGGCACTGCGCTGCCTCTGCCTCTGCGTCACCCCCTTCCAGGCTTAACGTTCTGCCCCAACCAAGTCGTTTTGCCTCTGTGGACCCTGAGGAATAGCCTACCAGTGTCACTTTCCGGATCTCGGCCTCCGAACTTGATCTACAAGCGAAATTCCGAAAACCCTCCTCTGCCTCTGCGTTGCTTCTGCATGAGCCCTACGCAGTCACTGCATTAGCCCTGCTTCCTTCAATGCTGGCTTGGTTAGATAACCTATGTCTCTCTCTGAATGATGCTCCACCGGCTGAGAAAACCTCTTACTCTCTGGATCCTATCTCTGCCCCTCACTGCTCAAATCTCTAGGTCGAATTTCTCAGCAAACCCAGCCCCAGAAATTTTGAACTCTAGATCAATTCGATGTGTCTTTCCAAATGGCCCTCAAGTCTTCCTCTACAGTCTTCTCGTTGACATATCAACGGCCGAGATTAGATCTCTAATCAACAACTAAGATTATATTAGACTTGATCTCTGCCTTTTATAGATTATTCTCACTTTTTTTATTAATGCCCTTTAATTATTTAATTTCTCTATGTTTAAACTTAGGGTCTCCATTAAAATATTTAATTATTTTAATAAAACATTAACAGAGTGGAATTTTCACAAACAATTTCTAGGTTCTTTGGAATACCGGTGTCTAAGCCTCTCCACAAAATTTGAGACTTAGAGAACTTTCTGATGCTACAAAAATCAACACTCCCTCTTAGCAAGGAAAGTGCTCTAGCAATTATGCCTACTGCATACTACTCTGACTCTGAAGCATCCTCTGTGCTGCTGAAGTCCATCAACCACTGCGCTACTACTACCATTGTACTGCTTCCCATGACACTGCCACTGCCATGTAGGAATTTACAGGGTAAGTTTCGTAGATCAAGAACCAAAGGTCTTCCATAGATCAAGAACCAAAGGTCACCACTCACAAACAGATCACAAATCAGTACACCAGTATATTCACGTGGTTAAAACCCTCGAAGAGGGAAACAGTCCACGGCCTGAGCCAACGCGGCCACTTCAGGCAATTTATTAATATAAAAAGAAAAGTTACATATGTTTCTCTCATAAACAATTACTAGACAAATGACCCTCCATACTCTTTAAATAGAGATCATGGACCAATCAGGTGTTAAGCCACGGATCAAGTGTCGTTAACACTGAGAAGAGAGATAACCGTCGGATCACAACAAATCGTGACCGTCGGATTATAAGTTACAAATGTACATAGTAAAGAAACACACTTTACCTAACTCTACACTAGACTAAGTTATTCTTGACTATTTCCTATGTGTCGAAATATCCTAACATCCCCCCTTAAGAACAACTTGGGATAGGATTGAAGGATTTACAAAGGTGACACAAAAGGAGCCTATTTCCTATGTGTCGAAATATCTTAACATCCCCCCTTAAGAACAAATTGGGATAGGATTGAAAGATTTACAAAGGTGACACAATAGGAGAAGGAAGGAGGCATTAGAGCCTATCCCCCCTTAATGACAACTTTCCTGAACTCCAAGCATGGATCGAAGTTTGGTAAACTTCGCTTCTGTGAGAGCCTTCATAAAGATATTGGCTATTTGATCATTGATTGGACAGTACTGCACTTCAAGAACACAACCATGAATGAACTTTTTGATGAAGTGTATGTGGAGTTCAATGTGTTTCATACGTTGATGCTGAATTGGATCTTTACATAGCTGAATGGCACTCTGATTATCACACCAAAGTGTAGTTGGATGTTGTTGATGAAGACCAAATTCAGACAGGATCTGACGAAGCCACATGGCTTCCTTGCTGGCTTCAACCACACCACGATACTCTGCTTCTGCTGAAGAAAGAGAGATGGAACTTTGTTTCTTACAAGACCAAGTAATAGGTCCTAAACCAAGAGTGAATACATATCCTGCAGTAGACTTTCGATCATCAGGGTCACCAGCCCAATCAGAATTAGTGAAACCAATCAACAATGGAGATGCTCCTGCACTGTAATGAATCCCGAACTAAACTGTACCTCGAATATATCGAAGTATTCTTTTAGCTACTTTCCAATGACTTTCATGGGGTTGGTGCATAAACCGAGCGATAAGACCAACGGCAAAGGAAAAGTCAGGACAAGTATGGGTTAGATATAGAAGTTTACCAACAAGTTGACAATATAAGGTAGCATCAACTTCAGGGGTAGTACAAGTGACTGAAAGCTTGACTCCAGATTGAAAGGGAGAAGGGGCTGGCTTACAGTCTTCCATGTGAAAGTGGTGTAGAAGATCACAGGCATACTTGGACTGAGAGAGGTAATGCCTTCCTTGGATTGCAAGACTTGAAGACCAAGGAAATAATGCAAGTGTCCTAACTCTGTCATTTCAAACTTCTTTTTGAGGCTATACTTCACATGGTTTATATGGTTTGGATCACTACCAGTAAGGATAAGATCATCAACATAAAAACAAGTGACTGAAAGCTTGACTCCAGAAGTTTACCAACAAGTTGACAGTACAAGGTAGCATCAACTTCTGGGGTAGTACAAGTGACTGAAAGCCTGACTCCAGATTGAAAGGGAGAAGGGGCTGGCTTACAGTCTTCCATGTGAAAGTGGTGTAGAAGATCACATGCATACTTGGACTGAGAGAGGGTAATGCCTTCTTTGGATTGCAAAACTTGAAGACCAAGGAAATAATGCAAGTGTCCTAAGTTTGTCATTTCAAACTTCTTTTTGAGGCTAGACAATACATGGTTTATATGGTTTGGATCACTACCAGTAAGGATAAGATCATCAACATAAAGAACAAGGATGGTGAAGGACTTACCCACTTTCTTGGTGTAGACAGTGTTGTCAGAATGACACCTAGAAAAGCCATTATCTAATAGAAATCTATCCATTTTGGCATACCAAGCCCAAGGAACGTGTTTGATACCATAGAGAGACTTCCTAAGGCGACAAACAAGGCTAGATTCATTTTGGCTAAAGCCAGGGGGTTGTTCCATGTAGATTTCTTTATGTAAATCTCCGTGTAAGAAGGCAGATTTAACATCCATCTGATGGACTTCCCATTTAAAGGAGGCTGACAAGGAAAGAACAAGGTGGTTAGAATTCATTTTGTGAGGGGAGAAAGGTTTCGGTATAGTCAATGCCTTGACTTGTGAAAATCCTTTAGTGACAAGACGAGCTTTATGTCTATCCACTTTTCCATCTGGTCCAAACTTTGTTTTTTCAATCGATATACATCTGTCAATTTTTCTTCCTTTTGGAAGAGGAACATGATCCCAAGTATCATTCACCAATAAGGAACGATATTCTTCATTCATAGCTTCATCCCAATCTGGATGACCGGAGGCTTCTTCAAAGGTTTCTGGATCAGGATTTTCTGGAACTTGAGCCAATAAGGAAGAGGCTCTTTCGAACTGAGAACGAGTACGTCGTCAATCTGCAGGGTCATCTGCAAGAGAACCTACTACATCCCGAGTAAAGTGGACCCATCTTGGAAGTTGTGCAGTAATAGGAATAATTTCAAGAGGTGGAGGATTGTCATCCTCGTTGTCATCATCTAAACTAGAAGGAATGCTATTAAAAATATGAGAGAGAGAGAGAGGTGGCACATATGTTGAATCAGGATCGCAAGCCAAAGGTGGCACACCCGCCGAACTAGGCTCGCAGGCTGATATATTTTCGTCAAATTTTACATCTCTTCTAATGATTATATTTTTGGATTTCGGTTGAAGAAGTCTATATCCTTTGACATCTTGAGAATATCCAACAAAAATGCATATTTCACTCTTAGGTTCTAAGGCTTTATGTTTCGCATCTGGAATATGGGCCCAAGCATCACTTCCAAAAATACGAAAGTGACTTACATTTGGTTTGATTGAGCTCCAAGCTTCTTCTAGAGTAATATTCTTTAAAACCTTAGTAGGAGTGCGATTTACTATGTAATTTGCACAGTTAATTGCTTCTACCCAAAAATTGAGACTAAGTCCTTTAGACTGAAGCATACAATTAGCCATTTCTTTTAAGGTGCGATTCTTCCTTTCAGCTACACCATTTTGTTGTGGCGTATATGGAACACTATGTTGCAATTGAATGCCATGCTCAGTGCAAAAGTTGATAAATCTGTTGTTAACATATTCTCCTCCATTGTCTAATCTTAACTTAAGAATTGGATGTCCAGATTGTTTCTCAACAAAGGCCTTAAAGGCCAAGAACATGTTAAAAACTTCACTCTTGAGTTTTAAGAAGTATACCCAAGTGCGTTTGGAAAAATCATCAATGAAAGTTAAGAAATACTTGCAACCAGAGAAAGAAACAACAGGAAGCGGACCACATAAAACACTGTGCACAAGCTGCAAAGGCGCTGAAGCGTGCCAAGAGGCACATTTTTCAAAACTATCCCGATGATGTTTTCCGAGTACACATCTGGAGCAAACACCATCTCGGCAAGATACCATAGGAAGACCCATCACCATATTTTCCTTACATAGAGTTTGAAGGGAGCGAAGTTTAAGTGACCAAATCGCTCATGCCAAAGTTTGCTCACTTCATCATTATGAGCAACAAAAATAGAAGGAAGACATGATAACCCAAATTTGTGAAACTTATACAACCTTGTGGAATCATCAGCAATGTCAGTAGCTGAAACATGTCTAGGATCTTTGAGGTCCTTGATTACAACATCATGAGGTGAGAATTCTACTATTTTCCCTTCACCTGAATGAGTTATCTGATAAACAAAAAGAAGGTTACATGACAAGGTAAGAACACATAGTACATCATTAAACTGACCATTATCTAGATGAATGGTTCCAGATCCTACAACACTAAGATATCTATCATCACCAACATAAATATGTTTGGTGTTACAATCATTTAAAGAAGAAAACATGGCTTTATTTTTGGCCATGTGGTAAGAAGCTCCAGAATCAATGAGCCACTCATGAGAATGAGAAGAAGAAGATATATTTAATGCATAACCAAATCTTGATGCTTGACAACCACAAGCAGAAAGTGCCATTCCTGAGGATGAAGGTGAAGAGTGCTCCAGATTGATGTTGTGCTTCTTCATTGCTGCTTCTAAGGCTTCCATCTTCTTAAAACATTTGGACTCTATATGGCCATCACGATTGCAAAATTTGCAATGTCTATCTATCTTCTTTCCTTTGTTTCTATATGCCTTATCATTTTGGTGAGCTGTTTTTTCAGTTTGCGGCTGAAATTGCTTAGGACCCTTGTTTGGTTTCGGACCATAATTTTTAGGATACTGCTTCTTGGGATTCTTTTGATATGATTGATGTTGGGTTGCTAAGGCTTTCTTAGAAGCGTTTCCAGAAGTGACAATACCAAGGTGTAAGAGTTTTTCTTGTTCTCTTATCAAAGAATCGCAAAAGGCATCAAAAGATGGGTTCTTGTCGCTGGTTCCTGAATAAATGATGGCTTCTCTAGTGGAATGGAAGGCGGAAACAAATACAGAGTATGCAGGGCCAAGCTTAGCAAGAATGCAATAGATGAGGCTACCATCTTCCTTTTTGACCTTACAACCTTCTAAAAGAACTCTAAGGGTCTTGAACTTGGACAAAAAAACCTCAATAGAGGAGAAATTATTGGGGTCCAAAGTAAGCAACGCATTTTCAAGCTGGTGGGCCCTGATTTGATTTTGAATGCCAAAGACAATATTTAGCTTATCTAGGGCTTCATGAAGGGTCTCAATGTCACGGATATGAAATCAAAGATCTTGAGCAATGGACATTCCTATCAACCCTCGTGCTTGATCTTGTTTATTTTCCCATTTAGCGACTTTATCATCATCGGAAGGTTTAGTTTCTTGGCCTGTGGCTATTCTATAAAGACCTTTACTTCTAAGTATATCTACCATGTGAGGCAGCCATTGGAAATAATTGGTGTTGTTAAGAATAATCAGGCATGCACTTTCCATTTTTTTAAAACTGACGCTGAGAAAAGCTTAAACTAACTGCTCCAATGGAAAGATCTCGAAAAATTAGGCTGCTTGAAAAAAAAACAGCTCGAAAAACGACTTCCGGATGAAGAAGTTATGCCTTTTTGAAAAAACGAGTTGTAGATGTCGAATAGTTACGGGAACGGTTTGAAATTTGGTGATGAGGTTCAACTTAAAAAAAAAAAAATCCCGCCCCTTTAACAAAAACTTTTTAAAAAAAGAAGCTTGAGAGAGAGACTTGAACCCAAGACCTCTATTCTCATAAACTAACTCATCACCAAGTGAGATAGTAAAAGGATTCTGTAAATGTTTTAAAGGAGGAAGGGGATTTTATTTTATTTTATTTTATTTTTATTTTTTTTAATTTTTTTTTAATTTTTTTTTTTCGGTGTGTGTGCCTTTTCCTGCACAAAAAAACACAAAACCGAGCCAAAAAAAACAAAATGCAAAGCCTTACGGCAGAATGTTAGATTCTCGGTCAGCTTTACCGGTAACTATCTATTTTTTCACTATTTATGATTTCCCGAGATCGCACAAAGGCACCGGGACAGAGCATACGTAGCAAAAAAAATCTCTTTTCTTATTTCTGATTTGCTGAGATCGCACACAGTGCAAAGCAAAGAGCATATACAGAGAAGAGGGTATAGATCCGGAAAATAAATAAAACCTAAAAACCGAAAGTAAACAAAGGGAACCAAAATAAGCAGAACTATTAACAAATATAACTACAAAACAGATACTTTATACCTCCAGATCTAAACTGTCATAACTTGGGCAGCCGTAAACCTTTTCGCATGAAATGAAAGGCGTTCCTCACTATAACAGACGCTCCGAACACAACAGAGCAGTTCTCCAAGCCCAAAAATGTTCAGAAATAGTAGATGTGCAAAACACCATTTGCATGCAGTCAAACCGTCGTCGGATTTTGATCAACAACGGATGCGGCCATCAAAATAGCTTTAATACCATGTAGGAATTTATAGGGTAAGTTCCGTAGATCAAGAACCAAAGGTCACTGCTCACAAACAGATCACAAATCAGTAAACCAGTATAATCATCTGGTTAAAACCCTCGAAGAGGAAAACAGTCCACGGCCTGAGCCAACGCGGCCACTTCAAGCAATTTATTAATATAAAAAGAAAAGTTACATATGTTTCTCTCATAAACGGTTACCAGACAAATGACCCTCCATGCTCTTTAAATAGAGATCATGGACCAATCGGGTGTTAAGCCACGGATCAAGTGTCATTAATACCGAGGAGAGAGATAATTGTCGGATCACTACAAATCATGACCGTCAGATTATAAGTTAAAAATGTACATGGTAAAGAAACACACTTTACCTAACTCTACACAAGACTAAGTAATTCTTAACTATTTCCTATGTGTCGGAATATCCTAACATGCCACTGTTGCATCCGTCCTACAACTCCCTCGCAAGTGTTGCATCTGCTATGCTGCTACCACTACCACTACTAACACTGCATTTGCACAGCAACTCGGCTACTGAGAGAAACAGCTGAAATCACCCAAGAATGAACAAGTGTTCAGCGGATGCACCTCGGTGCTGAAGATTCTCACTGTTGATAACTATTGATATTTTGAGTGTCTAGGTAGCATCAGATGTGCTTTAGCTCCCAAACTTTGTGGAGGGACTAGAGTACAACAGATCTCCAAGACCCAGAAAAGGATTTGGGAAATTCCATCCAGTTTGGGAGATAATTAATTAATTAATATTTTTAATTAAGGACCCTAAGTCTAACTTAGGAAAATTAAAATATTAAAGGTAATTAATTAAAACATGTGATGGAATTGACTTAAGTCACACGGATCAAGCTATTTTTTAATCTTAGCCATCGATTCAAGATCTGATCATGGTCGTTGATTTCCCAACGAGAAGGTATAAAGGAAAGGCTTGGGGTCAGTTGGAGAACACACACACGGAGGCAAAGCACTAAGACTAAGCTGAAATTCTAGGGCAGGGTTTGCTAAGAATTTTCAGAAGTGTTTCAGCTGCAGCGAGGGGTAGTTTTCACTAAGGGGATGGTCTGATCCCAGTGCCAAGAATCAGCAAGACGCAGAGAGTAGCAACTAGAGGCAGTGCAAAGACGCAGAGGCAGGAGCAGCAGTTACGCAGCAACTACGCAGCGCAGAGAAAAACTTCAGCTACGCAAGTGCTAGGCAGGCCCAGAAAGGGCAGCGTTGGGCAGCAGGGGACCCTCCAGGGTTACGCAGAGACCCTTCTAGCACAGCATAGGGTCTGCGCACCCATTCTAGGGTTACGCAACCTTCTCCATGCCAGTGCAGAGGCACGCAGAGGCTGACAGGACTGACGTAGGGGTTTCAGGGGCAGCGCTGGGGTTTCTATGGCCAAAATTTGGCTGAGTCTTGTAAATCCCGTTTGAGGGTGTGGATCAGTCAAGGTTTTGGTCTCAGAACTGCAGGTTAGTTGCAGATCTATATTTCTCTCCGTCGGGTTAACCAGTAAGGTGCCCAGATTTGCTATATTCAGAAACTACTTAATAATATAAACCAAAGATGAAAAAATCGCGATCGGGATATTATCACCGAGGGGAAAAAATCGGGAAAAAATCGTAAAAATCGGGAAAAAATCGGCACATACAAAAATATTCATTTTTTTTCAATTTTTTTAATATCTAAAGCATCTACAGCATAAAATAAATGCATTGACACATAAATATGAAAAAAAAAAACTAATATATAAGATGTGTAATATCATGTCTAGTGCTACATCACACATAAATGATAAAACTGAATCCTGTCCTGAATACTAAGTCCTGAGTCTCAAGAGTCAACTCATCCTCAAAATATCAACAAAAAATATAATAATGTATCTCATATCATGAGTCATAATGTCAACAGTCATATACAAAGGAATGTCAATGCACCATATAACCTATGGTCCTATACTATTGATTTCCTCTGCCCCTCTTGCGAAAAAATACAACAGCTTTGCCTTTCTCTCTAGATGAAGACGTTGGCGGGACTGGCAATGGGCTCTGTCGTGCTCTAGAACGGGGAGCTAAAGGAGGTAGACCACGTCCTCTACCGGTAGTAGTGGTAGGTGGTGTCACCTCCTCCTCCTGCTCCTCCTCCTCCTGCTGCTCCTCCTCGTCCTCCTCCTCGTCCTCCCCCTCCACTACCTCCTCCTCTATCCAATCAGGGGCTGACTCCATGACAGGCCTCTCAGCCTCAACCCTCCATTCAACAGTGGTGTCAATCGCATCTAAAGAGATGGCCTCCATATCAGGGGTCCTCTCAAGTTGTCTCACCCACAATCTAAGATTGTAGTAGACGTAAACCATGTCATTGAGCCGCTGACCCTCCAACCTGTACAAGGGTCATAAATTAATAAATTAAATATTTAAAAAAAATATTTAATGAATTCAAAAAATCAGTTCGAAATTTGAATATGTTAAGTTTTTTACCTGTTGCGCCTTTTGGTGTGTATTTTTTCAAATACACTCCAGTTGCGCTCGCATCCTGAAGCGCTACATGTTTGGCTGAGTATTCTAATGGCAAGTTTTTGGGGTTTTGGTAATCTGCCACCGTAGCTCCTCCACCATGCATCTACAAGTTACAAGTTACAACAAATAAGATAAACTTATAATTTATAAAGTTACAAACATAAGAAAATTTTTAAAATAATGAAAATCTTACCTGGCATTTTAGCAGTCCTATCCTGGACAGCCATGTCGAAGCTTAAGGTGCCACCTGCCATTCTGTATACCTCCATCTCTTTGGATATCTCTGCACGTTCTGATGGACTTGGCACCATCTTCTGAACACAAGTGAAAAAGCCATCCATGACCTCAACATCAAATACAAAACCACATGAATAAGCAAATGCGGGGTTCAGGAAGAGCCCTGCAGCATGAATGGGACGATGGAGTGTGTTGTTCCATCGATCATCAATCACTTCCCATAAGAGAAGTTGTCTCTGAAACCCATCATCACCCTTATCATCATAATAGCTGCGAACAGCTTCTTTGGCCCTATCCATGGCCTCATACAAGTAGCCCATTGCGAGCTTCTCTCCATCCACCAATCTAAGAACCTTTACCAAAGGTTTACTAATGCTGCACACCTCTTCCACTCCAGCCCAAAAATCTTCCTAATATGACACCAACCTGCAGATGGCCTGTCCCTCTGATTTGCGGCTGATAGTCAAAACACGCCACTCATCTGAAAGAAACATTCTCTTCAAATCCCACTTAGAATTCAAGAGGGATTGAAGAGAGATGAAAGTAGTGGCAAATCGTGTAATAGCAGGCCGCACCAACTCCTTATTATTGGTGAATGTCCTCAACAAATGAAGCACAAATCCATGGTTATATATAAATTTTGTGATTCTCTTTGATGATTCTACAATATCTTTGACAAAATCAAGCTTTCCGATGTCCTCCAACATCAAATCAAGGCAATGTGCAGCACAAGGTGTCCAAAATATGCTCGGATACCTCTCCATAAGCATCTTGCCAGCTGAAACATAGTTTGCAGCGTTGTCCGTTATGATTTGGACAACATTTTGGGGCCCATCCTCCATAATGAACACATCTAATAAATCACATAATAATCTTGCATCTTTGACATGTGCAGATGCATCAACAGATTTTATAAACATTGTCCCCTTGGGACAACTGACCAAGAAGTTAAGAAGGGTCCTACCCCTTTGATCAGTCCAACCATCTGACATCACAGTGCATCCTGTGACTTCCCATGATGCCCTTAACTCTTCCAATCTCTTGGTGCAGTCAACTTTCTCATTTTGCAGAATGCGCCCTTTAAGGTCATGATATGAAGGGGCTTTGTATCCTGGGCCAACAACAGCGATTGCATCAATCGTAGCCTGATAAAATGGATTGTTCCCGGCAACATTGAAAGGAATATCACTCCAAAGAAACAGTTTGCCCAACAACTTATCAGCTTCTTCCTTCTCCTTTCTTTTAATAAGGGAGGATATAGATGGCTGTGCCCCGGGAGTGGTTCTAGGAACAAAAAATGAGGAGGCAGCTACGGGGCTGCCTGTAGAAGAGGTTGATGCTGAAGAGCCACTACCACTCTCACGGTCAACTCCAAACCCTGATATTTGACTTTTCAGAGCTGCTTTGCTGAGTTTAGTGGTTTCTATTTCTCCCAATGAGTTCATGGCTCTTTTGATTATTTCTGGATTGGTGTTTTTGCAAGGGCCTACTTCATGCCCAGGAATTTGTGCCAAGTGGTATTTCAACCTGTATATCCCCCCTGTCATGTGTTGACCACATAATTTGCAAGTCAAGTTTGATCGGTCAAACCCCTGATCAGGTTCACCAAATTCCCATAAAGGATCTAATTTCCTTGGCATGTTGGAAACTTTGAACTTTGAATGTTGAAATTTGAACCTAGGGCACAAGAAAAATTGCTAGTTAAAAAATAAAATAAAAAAATTACAATTTTACATGCAACATTTTGATTTTTTTCACAAAAAAAAACCCTCAACTCAATGCAAAAATAATAGGAAAAAATACATGTTGAAACACAAGCAAAAATAATGGGAAGAAACTAAGAGCACAAGAAGAAATATAAAAAACAAAATTTAACAAACAATTTTTTGCATTTTTGACCAAAATAAACCCTCTCCTCTCAATAAAACAAAAACAAAACAAAAAACACAACCAAATGCAATCACAAATGATGAAAAATACATGGGTAATAGAAACCCATGGAAGAACAAGAAAAAAACAAAAAAAAAATGGGTCAAATTTGATGCCCATACCTGGAAAAACGTTTTGCCGGAGACACTTGGTCCAAATTCGATTTTTGTTCGCTTGGCTTGCAAGAAATTCTTCACTTTTGTCCAATCTTGGGCTTGTAAATCACCTCCTTCCCTCCTTGGCTCTCCTCCTTCCCTCCTTGGCTCTCATAAGCAAGTCTGTCCAATAAAAATGAAATTGAAAAAACCAAAAACCACATATATAAAGTCGTTGTTGGAGGCAGCGACGATTATTTCCCATCGAATCGCGATTATTACGAAAAAATCGCGATAATATCGCGCTAACGATAATTTCAAAAAATCGCCGAAATTATCGCCGATAAAATCATTCACTTGAAAAACTCGCGATTTTTTCAAATAATCGCGATAAAATCGCGATTTTTTCATCTTTGATATAAACCCTCCAGCAGCCAAAAGATTGATTTTCCCACATTGGATTTTTCTGGGGACAGTTGTCCAAAAAATCTTGTGTGTCACTTTGTCTGTGTGCATGTACTTTTCTGTTTTAAATCTAAATCGGTGAAAGTTTGTTATGTGTTTACTTCAATGTAAATCTGAAGATTTCAGCATTAATAACTTGTTTAAGTAGGAGAAGTATAACCAGATCTAACAGTAGATTTCAGCATAAAGTAACATTCAAAAAATTTCACATGGTATCAGAGTGATTGCAGATCTAGCAGGGTCACCAGCAGAAGACTGAAGAATCCTTGCTGCAGAAAGGAGCAAAGAGAGCAGCAGCAGTCGCAGCCGCAAAAAGCCAGATCTAAAGGGACAACGCAGTTTCAGAAGGAGCAAAGCCACGCAGAGGTCAGAGTGATGCAGCCCTATGCAGCCTCCACACAGGCCCACATACTTACTGCGCAAAGATAGTGCTGGGATTGTTTTCTCACGCAAAGGCTCGCTAGGGTGACGCAGATCTGAAGCTATCTAATTCAGAAGTATGTAAAGCAGAGCTGCAGAAATTCAAAAGTTGCTGGCGGGGTTAAATTTCTGAAGATTCAGAATTTAGGCTAAGCACTAGGTGACAAAGAACAGGAGGAGATCAGCTTCTTCGAGGGTTTCTAGCCAAAGAAATTTGCAGATCAATCAGAGGATCGAAGATAGTTGTTTCGTTGATTGATTTGGTAGACTTCCAAGAGAGGAGGTCAGTTGTCAGAGGGAGCAGAGTGTGCTTGTTTCGCCAAGGACCCTAGATCCAAATCTCTAGCATAGAGAGGAGTTCGACAGATTTGCTGAGCAGATGACACCTCACAAACTACGTGATATGGATAGGTTGGACGGCATGTCCAACTTTGCAGTCTGGAAGGCTAGAATCCTGGTAGTCATGGAGGCATATGGCCTAAGGGACAATGCAGAAAAAGTCTTGGCCAAGCCGACAGATGCAGATCACCTAAAGAAGCACGAGAAAGCTGCAGCACATGCCAAACGCTTCATAATGGATGGAGCTAAGGATCATATAGTTCCACATATAGCCAAGAAGAAAACGAGTCAGGAGATGTGGAAAGCCTTAACATCCCTATATGACAGGAAGTCTATCCAGAGGAGAATGCTTCTAGAGAACCAGCTTGGGTCATTCATGATGATCAAGGGAGAAGAAATCGAACCATTCCTCTTCATATTACAGGCGATCAAAGATCAGTTGTCTACCATGGGTGCAAAGGTGGAGGATGATGAGATGGTAAATGCAGTCACGGAGGACTAGGAAACTTTTGTCCAAACTGTCTTGGGCAGAGCGAACTGGGACAGTATGTAGGCAATTCTTCGTCAAGAAGAACTCCGCCGATTCACCAAGAGGCAATACAACACGGGGTCCAATAAAGTGAAGAAGGAAGAGGAAGAAAATGAAGCCTTGCCATCAAAGAGGCAGCAAGGGAAGAAGAAGCGTGATCTTTCCAAGATCAAGTGTTTCTAGTGCAACGAACTAGGAAATTTCGCCAGCAATTGTCCTTAGAAGAAGAAGGACAAGGAAGCTTCTACTTCCAAGGTTGTTGTGGCGGACGATGGTTCAGAAGATGACATAACCATGAGCGTTCATGAACAACGAAAGTGGGGCGACATGGATTTGTAGAGCAGCTACAGAGTGTAGGGCGGGATCTTTGAGCAGCTCATCTCTTGGATCACATCCGAGCTACGGGATCCTTAATACAGTAGCGGGACAAGTGGAGCTGTTGGTGCAGAGAATCATGAAGCGAAGGCAGAGTTGAAGGCTGAAGGGAGCAGTGCAGTGCAGATGCAGAAGCAACAGCGTAAGGGGTTGATGTGACTTCAACAGTGCAATGCAGAGCTGCTTACATAGAGCGGAGCTGCAGCAACGTAGAGGCTTCAAGAGGACAGCGCAGCGCAACAACAACGTAGGATATTTTAGTGCAGGGGCTAATGTGACTTCAGCAGCATAGAGGGATTCTGCTTACGCATTGGAGAGTTCTAGCTGTGCATCATCCTCCAGATGACAGCACAGATCAGCAGCCGATGGAGCTTCAATGATGACGATGCATCCCAACTGACTTGTCTGTCAAAGATTGGGCAGGAGTTACAATTGTTTCTCTCAGCAACTGAAGTTGCAGTGCAACAGTTGGCAGCACGATGCAGATTGAGAGGGAGTTGCAGTACATATGTAACAATGGTGGTGGCAACATCATGGGCAACAGTACAAAATGGCAGCAGCAGTGCAGTGATGAAGGCCAGCAGGTCCAGCATCAGCGCGGAGACCCACACCAGAGATTAGTGCAGAGCTTCGGGGTGAAGTAGAGTTGTACTAGAGCACATTCCTCGCTAAGAGGGAGTGTTGAGATTTTGAATGTTTAGGTAGCATCGAATGTGCTCTAGCTCCAAAATTTTGTGGAGGGACTAGAGTACATCAGATCTCCAAGACCCAGAAAAGGATTTGGGAAATTCCATCCAGTTTGGGAGATAATTAATTAATTAATATTTTTAATTAAAGGACCCTAAGTCTAACTTAAGAAAATTAAAATATTAGAGGTAATTAATTATAACATGTCATGGAATTGACTTAAGTGACACAGATCAAGCTTTCTTTTAATCTTAGCCATCAATTCAAGATCTGATCATGGTCGTTGGTTTCCCAATGAGAAAGTATAAAGGAAAGGCTCGGGGTCAGTTGGAAAACACACACACGGAGGTAGAGCACTGAGAGTAAGCTGAAATTGTAGGGTAGGATTTGCTAAGAATTTTTAGAAGTGTTTCAGCTGCAGCGAGGGGTAGTTTGGGCTAAGGGGATGGTCTGATCCCAGTGCCAAGAATCAGCAAGAGGCAGAGAGCAGCAAGCAGAGGCAGAAGTAGAAGTTACACAGCAGTTGCGTAGCGCAGAGAGTAGCTTCAGCTATGCAGGCCCAAAAAGGGCAGTGTTGGGCAACAGGGGACCCTCCAGGGTTACGTATAGACCCTTCTAGGGCAGTGTATGGTTTGCATCACCCATTCTGGGGTTACACAGCCTTATCTAGGTCAGCGCAGAGGCACGCATAGGCTGACAGGACTGACGTAGTGGCTTCAGGGGTACCACGAGGGTTTCTAGGGCTAGAATTTGGCTGAGTCTTGTAAAACTCGTTTGAGCGTGTGGATCAGTCAAGGTTTTGGTCTCAGAACAGCAAGTTAGCTGCAGATCTATATTTTTCTCTCTCAAGTTAACCAGTAAGGTCCCTAGATATGTTGTATTCAAAAACTACTTAATAATATAAACCCTCCAGTAGCCAGAAGACTGATTTTCCCACATTGGATTTTTCCAAGGACAGTTCTTGAGAAAACCTTGTGTGTCACTTTGTCTGTGTGCATGTACTTTTCTGTTTTAGATCTGAATCGGTGAAAGTCTGTTATGTGTATACTTCAATGTTAATCTGAAGATTTCAGCATTAATTAGTTGTTTAAGTAGGAGAAGTATAACCAGATCTAACAGTAGATTTCTGCATAAAGTAACTTTCATAAATTTTCACAATAACTACTGCATTGTCCCTCTAATGCGCTGCGCTATTGTTTCTCTGCACTACGTTGCTGCTGCTATGTTGTTGTTGCTCTACTCTGCACTGCTCCAAAAATGAGCACTTCAACCCACTACACTGTCGTCTCCATCACTCCTCGGCTCTCATTGAAACTCCTCCACCCCACTACTGTTGATATGGGCTCCCGTAGTAAGGTAATGATCCATGAGATGGGCTCCTCAAGGATCTTGCCCAACTGAAGTCCAAGAAGAACTACAGTTCTATGTCACCCCACTTCTCTCCTCGAGAAGCATGGGTACTCATGGCAAACTCATCCTCCTCGATTTTCACGACTGCAACCTTTGGGTCATGCTTCTCATCTTTGTCCTTCTTCTTCAAAGGACACTAAGATGCATAGTGGTCCATCTCGCCACATCTAAAGCACTTGACCTTCGAAACATCACGCTTTGATTTCTGTTGCACCTTTTTTCCCTTCAATGCAAGGGTTGTGTTCTCCTATTCCTCCACAGATTTCGATCCGCTGCCACTGCTACCATCAAATTTGCACTTGAAGAGGTCTCTCCTCAGCTTTTACTCCTGAAAATTTTGACCACAACTGCTCCCACCTAGGTAATGTTGCTCGGCCCAGTATGCTCTAGACAAACACTTGCCACTACTCCGTGAGACTATTAAGGGCCATCCATACCATGGTTGCAGCTGTAGGTGTAGCACCTACTGCCAACAGCTGATCTCGAACCTCCTAAAACAACATGAGGTATGAAGCCACGCACTCCCCTTTCCACATCTGAATCATACGGAGCTTTTCCTCTAAGTACAACTTCCACTGCTCGAAAGATCCCTCATATAGGTCATTCAAAGCTACCCACATTTCTCTGGCACTATTCTTGCCAGCCACATGTGAGATAATGTGATCCTTGACACCATCAAGGAGCAACCTCTTTGCCATGGCCATATCTGTCTTGTACTTCTTAAGCAGATCCACATCCGTAGGAATAGCTACCACGCTCTCCACCAACACCTTCAAATCATATTCATCCAAAAGGAACATAGTTCGTTCCTTCCAGATCATATAGTTGGAGGAGCCCTCCAACCGATCCTGATCACGAAGTCCGTGAGATGCCATTTCTGTTGAAATCTGTCAAATCTACTCCCTCTTCCTCCCTACTACGCAGCCCCTATCAGGCCTACGCACTTCCTGATGGAGTTGTAAGTTTTGTTGCTTCTCTACTGCTCAGTAACTGAGAAATGTTGACTTCCTCGAGTAGGAAATCACCAAGGAAGAATTCCCTCAATATGTGCCCTTGACTCCTTCTGACGCATTTTTGCTCTGGCAACAACCTGCAAAAAAACTGTCACTCTATCTTTGCGTGGAGGCTTTGTGCTGCTCCCTCTACCACAACAAGATCTAGATCTAGAAGCCCTTTCTCTTTTTCGACTCACTTAGAGAGTGACTGCCACGAAAATCTTAGCCCTCCTAGCTAGAACTGTGCAATCCTTCAATGGATTCGTTCTGCTGCACTACGACAAAAACAACCTTCACTTCAGAATTCAAATCCGTTCTTCTTGTTTCACATCAATGCTCCGATACCATGTAAAAATTCCTAGATCTTAACAATCTAACGAATCCTACTGCAACCAACAAGATTTCTTCTTCTATTATGTAATTTATTTTACACAATTATTTCTGAATCATACATGAAATACTGAAGCAGCCTACACTATAATACTCATGATTCTGAAACAAGGAAATCAATCACACATATGACACTGTTATTTTTGGACAAGAAAGTCCCCAGAAAAACCCAATGTGGGAAAACCAGTGCAACAAATCTGAGGGTTTTATTATTAAGCAGTAGCAATGTCTGAATACATCTCTGAATACCCCTAGGGTTATTCAGTTACTGAGAGAAATATTGGCAGAAAAATTTGTGAGGATTTACCTCACTCAATCACTGAGTTCCCGGCTGATCCGGATAAAGAGAAAACTGCCTTGGGGAGGCACTACGCCGCCTCTGTGCAGTCCTAGCATTGGACCTTCCAGAGTCTGCATCACCCCCTTCCAGGCTCAACATTCAACCCCAACCAAGTCGTTTTGCCTCTGTGGACCCTCAAGAATAGCCTCTCGGTTTCACTTTCCGGATCCCCGCCTTTGAAACTGATCTACAAGCAAAATTTCAGAAACCCTCCTCTACCTTTTTGCTGCTTCTGCATCAGCCCTATGCAGTCCCTGTGTTAGCCCTGCTTCAGCGATGGCTTGGTTAGATCACCTCTGTCTCTCTCTGAGATATCAACGGTGGAGATTAGATCTCTAATCAACGACTAAGATTATATTACACTTGATCTCCGCCTTTTCTAGATTATTCTTACTTTGTTTTATTAATGCCCTTTAATTATTTAATTTCCCTAAGTTTAGACTTAGGATCTCCATTAAAATAATTAATTATTTTAATAAAACATTAACCGAATGGAATTTTCACAAACGGTTTCTGGGTTCTATGGAACACCAATGTCTAAGCCTCTCCACAAGATTTGAGACTTAGAACACTTTATGATGCTACAAAAATCAACACACTGCGTAGTAGAGGTTGGAACCACAAGTGGGGATTGAGGACCAAAGATCATTTGGGGCTGAGACTCATGGGGAAGGCCAGAAGGGAGTTTCTTGGGTGATTGGAGAAAATTTTGGGGGATTTTCCAGCATTTTGGTGGAGCAACAAACACAACATCTGTTGCAGGTTACATTTTCTGCTTGTGGAGGAGGGGGCCAAGCATTTGGGGTCAATTTTGGAGCGTCGAAACTAGAGCAAACCCTTTCTGGGTTTTTCAGGGTTTTTGACAAGGGCCGCAAAAATAATTTGGCAGTATTTTATGGGCGGATTTGAGGGGTCCAACAAGGATCCCAACAGAGCTAGCAACTAGAGGAGATAGGGGGAAATCGGGCTGAAATTTCGAGGTCAACCTTTGGCCAATTCCTTCGTGGGTTTCTGTAGGTTATTAGTAGATAACTCGGGGTTAATTTCCTGGAAATTTCTAAGCACTAGAGGAAGCCCTAGCAGCTATTATTTGCAGCTAGCAGTTTAGTTTTCATCAGGACAGCGCAGAGATTGTTGGGGATAGCCACATTCCATGTTAGAACAGTTGATATCATCACTTGGATATTGTTAGCTTGCCTTGAGCAAGCCCAGGTGCATGCTTTCTTATTTTACTTTGTACCTAGCAATTATATTAATAAAATGACCCAGATCAGCGCAGTTCATGGAGATTTCTGGTTGTTAAATGTGTTGTAAAATTTTGTATGTGTTTCTACAATGTTTGCTTTGTTTGGCATTGTATATTTCCGTTAGGAACATTACAGTGGTCTCAGAGCATGCATGATTTTGGCTAGCTGTGGGTCTAAATCACGCTAATGCTAAAAGTGCTATTGTGGGCTAGAATTCCAGAGGCTAAAACATTAGTCCTGTATTATTCTCCAAATTGAACTTGTGCCCAAAAAAAATGTCTCAGCACGAGAAATTTGAAAATATTACTAGGAACCTCAAGAGATTGGTGGGGCAGCTCGAAGAGTGGGTGTTAGCTATAAGAGAAGCAGAAAGGCCGAAAGATCCTCTTGTTCTTGATTATTTACTTGTGATCTTCTTTAGTTCTTATTATGTTCTTCTTATCTTTCTTCCTATTAGTTCATCAAGCAAATACACATAGATCAAGGACACCAGACGTAGGCCAGCAGCAAAGGCAAAACCCCCCTCGAGGGGAAAACCCAGTCAGTAATTATTCCTTCAATAGTGATGCTTGAGACTCTAGACCTTGACCCGGACTTCCTCCACACCAAGTCAACCTTCCTTGTGGTCCTTCCTGAATCTGGCAACAGCAGCAACGGTAGCAGCACTATGATGACATGGAACTTCGCCCTTGCTTCTTGAGAATTCAATCTTCAGGTAGAGACTTTGATCTAGCTTCACTGACTTCGATTTAGGCCCAATACAACTTCTCCAAGCAGCAACATTCAGCAAAACAAACTTCGACTTCCTCTTCTCTTGGCAGCAGCACCTTGCCAGCAACTGTTGCAGCAAAACTTTAAGAACTTCAATCTCCCAAGCTATAGCTAGAAATGCAGAAAGGGTAGTGCCAAAATTTCGATTTTCTTCAACTCTATAAGTGTGCCCAAAACAAAGTCCAGAAAGTCCTCCAAAATTTCGCAATTTCTCCTTGTTGCAGCTACAAAATCAAATTTTTGTGTTGCAGTGAATTGTCTCCAAGTGAGTTCGATTTGCCTGTATATATAGCCTTTTGATGGTTTTGAATTACTGGATTTGAGACCAACTTGATCACCTTAAGGCCGACTTGGTGTGGAGGCTTCATAAATCATATTTTACTAAATACTTGGCCTATTTGCATGATTCAAAAGCCTAGTATGGATCAATTTAAATCTGCAATAATCCTATAGACTCGGAATAAAACCTAGAAGTCCACAATAGGGACTTTGACCTAAAATAAATATGACCCAAGCATGAAACCCATGCTTTAAAAAGTCATTCAATAATAATATAAAATTATTTTCTTTATTCTTTTGACAAGTACAATAAGTATTGACTCAAGTAGAATTTATGAAGACCGAACCTAGTTACATTCTTCAACATCAACAAGGGCAGCCAAAAGAAAAACTAGTTGCCAACCTACAGATGAAGAAAATAAGAGGGGCATGATTATTGAACGAAATTCTAGTATTTATACTACAGAGACAAAGATGGGAGGTGGAGGTAGTGACGAGATGAGAGAGAACATACCCATTGTGGAGGGAGTTCATCTAGATGCATTCAAGTCAATTGAGCATGAGGCTAATGGCATGCAGGAGCACGAGGATACAACTAATGTGACACAAGAGTCACCCTTGTTGGAGTTTCCTTTGGTAGCCCCAGTAGACAAATTGGTGGAGATAGTTGAGCACACATCCGTTGCTGAGATGTCCATTGATGAGGCATCCAGGCCTATGACAGAGCTTTAGGATGACAACCACCTACAACTGGCTGATGAGCATGTCTTGTATGTTGGTTTGTCTATGCAGGAGCAATTAGAGGCTCATGTTGAGCCCATGATGGAGGAGGATGTGTAGCCATCCTTCAGGCTAGCCATTGAGGAGGGGCAACCTAGAGACCACTCGTTGGGATTTCATCACAGTTTGCTTCAGAGACACACTCACAGGATCTACAGCGTTATTGGCGCACCCCTATACATTGCATTGAAAGAGGCGGGGTTGTCTAGACATACCAAAAGGGATGACCAGGTTAGCAGGACTGATCGACATGAGCTGAGTATGTCACCGCATCAGCCTGGAAGGCTAGTTCCTTCCACAAGAGATTGTACATTCGATCCCTCCTTTGGGATTAGATAGTGAGAGGTACTGAGCTTCTACCCGATGGAGCGGGTTGGGTGTCGAGATGTATCCATGGCCATAGTTTAGCAAGGGTAGTGGGTTATCGGAGGGGCTCGAGGGCCAAACTATTTTTGGGATCCAGGTGGGATTCCCCATCTCATCAGGGAGTCAGTCGGCAATGGTAGTAGTTGTGCACTGGGTCCGAGAATTGAGGGCACTCACCCACAGTTTTCTATCAGAGTTCCAAGCAACACTATGTAATATTCCCAATTAGCGATGGCTAATTGGAAATATTAATTTTGATCAATTTTGCCTACTATAGTTAAATTATAAATAAAGTGAGTAGAGAGGGGACATAACTCACTCTAAACATAAATTTCACTCCCTAGTAGACACAACGTTGTAACTTAAGTGGGCCAAGGGGGGCAAAGAGACCACGTAGAGAAGGGACCAACTAGAGCACGTGGAGGGACTGCGCAGGCTGAGTTGGCAGCGTGGGGCCAAGAGAGGCTACGTTGGAGATGATGGGCCTAGGGTTTGAGAGAGAGGCCAACGTTATAAAATGAGGAGAGCCTCCTCATTTTGGTCATTCGATGTTTATGATATTGAGCTGGTCACTTCAACTTCTTGAGCACGCTGGTTGTTGAGCTAGTCTGCAACACTGTTTAGTGCATCGAGTGTCTCCGTTCAGAGATCTCACCCTAAGCCCCGGGGGACTTCGAGTGCCTGCTCAGGTGAGATAGTCCCATCAGTATTTTTGTAGGAGGATCGAGTTGAGGCTTGGTGGTGGAGCTGAGCATCTAGTGACTGCGGAGTCTTGAGAGGGAGGACACAGTCCATTTCTTGGGAGCTCTGGATTGGGTTTCTCTTGGAGGTTTCGAGCTTGGAGATTGAGCAAGGGGCCACCCCTTGCCTATTGGAGGATTCTGGCAGAGTTTGAGGCAGTATTTTGGTGGATTCCCTTCAGTGTCAGCGCAGAGCCTTGGGGAATAGCGTAGATCCTCAAGGGGGTGATTTTCGAGGGTAGTCTATTTCAGAAACACTCTCTGGGCTTTTCTGGGTTTGGTGAGTAGAGGTGGATTCCAGAGTTTCAACCTTTTCCGAGTAGGGGAGCAACCCCAAATACTCATTTTGGTTCTAGTAGTAGCAGCAACACAGCAGTTCTCCGGCAGCTTGGACGCATATCAGAGAGCAGCCATTCCTTTGTCATTCTGAGAGCTTTTCTTCACTTGCCTGGTGCAAGTCTAGGTGCCATCACTCTAATCACCTATTGTACTCATTTCTATTCTCAGTATAATAAAATGGCTTAGCTTTCTCTCCATATTTCTGAGTATCTGTTCTACATATGCTATTGTATGCTTGCACCACTGTTATTTCTCTCTTTGAGCATTCCAGATAGTATACCACTTGGCATGTTTTTCCCCATCCTCTTAGGGAGTCTGGAAAGGGCCAAGTAGCCTCCAGATCTCACCCTCTTTTCAGAGGTGACATATCTGGTAAACGCCCTCCGAGTCCATCTCTGGTTGGATTTTTCTTGAGTCTGAGAGATATCCCTGAAAAGGGATATTACAGTGGTATCAAAGCATAGATCTGGCTCAGCCTGTGGAGCTAGTTGTCTATGACACCGGGGGAGAAACCTTACATCTGCTACAGAGGTAGGAAGTACAGAGATATTGAGCGTAGGTTGGAGAACACCTACGGAGAGGGTGACTGCGTTCGAGCGGTGGACGCAGGACAAGAGGAGCCTGTGGTAGACGCAGAGCAGGGAGAGCCAATGGCAGACGATAGTGATGCAAAATAGTTTGGGGAAGCACTCCTCAGCCTGTGGAGCTAGTTGTCTATGACACTGGGGGAGAAACCTTACATCTGCTATAGAGGTAGGAAGTACAGAGATATTGATCGTAGGTTGGAGAACACCTACGAAGAGGGTGACTACGTTCGAGCGGTGGACGCAGGACAAGAGGAGCCTGTGGTAGACGCAGAGCAGGGAGAGCCAATGGCAGATGACAGTGATGCAAAATAGTTTGGGGAAGCACTCCTCAAATCAGTGCAGGATCTGGCGAGGCAGATCGAGGTGATGGGGCAGAAATTCACCATTGTGGAGGCTAGACAGCGTGAAACCCCAAGGGGTTTCCAGATTGGCGAGGGATCGGGTACATCCCACCATTTGCCGGAGCATGATGCCACTCAGCATGATGCTACTCAACATATGGCATCACATGCACCCACACGTTCCACTATGCCCACTTTCCTGGGTGCAGACATAGGGGCAGGAGCACAGCAAGAGCCAAAGCCTGGCCACATGGGTGATTATTTTGCTGAGTACCAGGCATATGGGCAAGAGTTCAGGGATGCCTTTTCATTCAGAGATTTTGTACAGCTCCAGCGGGACAACAGACCCCGCGACCATCACAGAGGGCACCGGCATTATCATGATGGAGACACCCAGCGTACAGCGAGCCGATTCCATTTGCCTACGTTTGATGGTTCATCAAACAGTTCGGCAAAGTCTTGGGTGGAGAAGCTGGACATATATTTCCAGCTCAACCAAATGGCAGAGACAGAGGCCATCAAGGTGGCCACACTGCATTTCGATGGCAAGGCTCAGGACTGGTGGTTCCATGGGATGGTTACACTCGGGCATTCCACAATGACTACCTATGCCGAGTTCACTCGGAGGTTGATAGAGAGATTTGACCGGAGGGATCCGGAGGAGCACTTTGTTGAGCTGATGAGGCTCAAACAGACCGGGAGCCCGGAGATGTATATTGCAGATTCCCTGAGGATTTCAGTGATGGTGCCAGATCTATCCGCAGCCCGGATGATCTACATGTTTGTTGAGGGGTTAGCAAAGCCACTTCGGGGTCTAGTCAGACCCACTAGACCAGCCACACTCCAGGATGCCATTGGCAGGACCCGAGATTTGCAGGATGCCTTACCCAGGGCGAGGACACCTTACCCCCAGAGACAGGCTTTCCAGCCAAAGGGGAAGGATGTGAGGATTCCGCCTCTGAAGGGGAATCAGGGTAGGGTACAGCTAGATGATGATGCCAGGAGGGAGTTGAAGAAGAAGAGGTTGTGCTCTACCTGTCAGGAGCCGTGGGCGCCAGGACACAGATGTGCTGCTGGCAAAGCACATTTTATTGAGGTCTTCTCCGAGAGTAGCGGGGAAGAGGATGAGGATGATGACGTGGAGGCAGGAGGCAGTCATGCAGCGCAGGATCCTTTGCCACCTCCACCCCTAGGAGCAAGAGGTGCGACCTTTGCACCTACTGGAGGGACCCTTGCAGCATTGCGAGGAGTTCCCAAGTACTTGACTCTGCGCGTACGTGGGATAGTACGTGGGCAGCGAGTATCAGTACTGGTGGACAGTGGGGCAACCCACAACTTCATCGATGCCCAGATGGTAGAGCGGAGAGGCATACAGACAGAGAGCTTCGATGGGTTTTCAATCTTGGTCCCAAGAGATCAGGCTATGCAGTGTGCCCGATATGTTCCAGAGTTGTCAGTGACAATGAGCACCTACACATTGACTGACCACTTTTTCATGGTCAATATCCCGGACACCAACATGATATTGGGTGTACAGTGGCTTATCACTCTAGGGAAGGTCACCACAGATTGGAAGGCCTTGGAGATGGAGTGGGATGATGAGAAGACCGGGAGGCATGAGAGGAAAGGGGTCAGCACACATATACATATCCGCCTCAGACTGTTTCAGCTCACCGGATGGAGGCTGACTTCCGGAAGGGAGACATAGAGTGGGCAGTAGAGCTTCGTGCATCAGAGGCAGGGACTACAGGGCAGACAGTGCATCCGGAGATACGGTCCGTCCTTGACAGGTATGCCACGGTGTTTGGGGAGATTCCGCCAGGTCAACCACCGGATCGGGGGTTTGAGCACACTATAGAGCTAGAGCAGGGCATTCAGGCTGTTATTACCACCCCCTATAGGCATCCTAAGGCCTATCGGGATGAGATTGAGCAGGCCATCCAGGAGTTGCTGGCTCTAGGACACATTCGACCGAGCACCAGTCCTTTTGCTTCTTCTGTGGTATTGGTGAAGAAGAAGGACTGCACATTGAGGATGTGCATTAATTACAGGGCCCTGAACAAAAAGACCCTGAAGAACAGGTACCCTATACCGAGGATTGATGAGCTGATGGATGAGTTGAGGGGAGCACAGTTCTTCTCAAAGATTGATTTGAGATCCGGGTACCATCAGATTTGCGTGAGGGAGCAGGACATTCCCAATACCGCTTTCAGGTGTCATTATGGCCACTTCGAGTTCTTGGTGATGCCCTTTTGGCTAACCAATGCACCAACTACTTTCCAGTCGTGCATGAACCACATCTTTTGCAGTCACTTGAGGAAGTTTGTGTTGGTCTTCTTTGATGATATCCTTATATACAGCAGGACTTGGGAGGAGCATCTTCAGCATCTAGAGATAGTACTGCGCATTTTGGAGGAGTAGCAGTTCTATGCTAAGCTCTTCAAATGTGAGTTTGGGTTGACAGAGATGCTGTACTTGGGACACATCATAGGGGTGGACGGAGTGAGAGTCCACGAGGAGAAGATCAAGGCCATCAGAGATTGGCCAAAGCCGAGAAACGTGACGGAGCTTCGAGGATTTATTGGTATCTGTACTTATTACAGGAAGTTCGTCAAGAGTTTCTCTCAGCTCACTGCACCCCTGACAGACCTGACAAAGAAAGGGGCATTTAGTTGGACAGATACAGCGCAGCGAGCCTTTGACAGGCTCAAGGAGGTTATGAGTAGCTGCCCAGTGCTTGCGTTCCCAGATTTTACGCAGCCTTTTGTTTTGGAGTGTGATGCGTCGGGAGAGGGCATCGACGCAGTGTTGATGCAGGGAGGCCACCCTATAGCCTATGAGAGCCGGAAGCTCCTTCCTCATGAGTGGTTGTATGCTATATACGACAAGGAGATGCTGGCCATTATGCATGCATTGGCCAAATTCAGGCAGTACCTAGTGGGTAACAGGTTTAGGATGAGGACTGATCACAACAGCCTCAGGTTCTTCTTAGAGCAGAAGCAGCTATAGCAGAGGCAGCAGAAGTGGATCAGCAAGATCCAGGCTTATGACTTTGACATTGAGTATGTCAAGGGAAAGAACAACGTGGTAGCCGATGCACTTTCACGTAGACCAGCCACGTTGTCTCTGATGAGCTTGGATACAGATTGGAGGGCTCGACTTTTGGTGGAGTACTCTAAGGACAGGTTTGCTTGTGAGGTTCTGGATGGTCAGGTGACGGATGATAGATACAGGGTGATAGATGAGATCATCTACTATAGAGATACGATCTTCTTGACTGAGGGCTCCCAGCTCAAGAAGAAGATACTCCAGGCATCACATGATTCACCATTGTCCAGCCATCAGGGTTTTACCAAAACCTACAGGGCCATCAAAGAGAGGTTCTCATGGAAGGGCCTCAAGGAGGACGTGCTCTAGCATATCAGGGAGTGCGGGGTTTTCCAGAGAAACAAGGGAGAGATGAGCCATCCAGCAGGTTTGTTGCAGCCTCTTCCAATTCCAGAGGCGAAATGGGAGAGCATTTTGATGGACTTCATCACAGGGTTGCCCACGGTGTAGGGCAAGGACTGTATATTCGTCGTCATTGATCAGCTAACAAAGTACGCACACTTTTTCGCCATATCCGCACACTATACAGCAGCACAAGTGGTAGAGCTATTCTTCAGAGAGATCTTCAGGTTACATGGTCTTCCCAAGACCATTATCAGTGACAGGGACAACCGCTTTATGGGCGGATTCTGGCAGGAGCTTTTCCAGCTAGTGGGGACAGAGTTGACACCGAGCACCAGCTACCACCCACAGACAGACGGGCAGACAAAGATAGTTAACAAGTGGCTGGAGGGCTACTTGCGTAACTATGTTAGTGGGCAGTAGAGAGCATGGTTGAAGTGGCTGCATCTGGGGGAGTACTGCTACAATAACACACATCACATATCCATCGATATGTCTCTGTTCTATGCCTTATATGGATATCGTTCTTTATCTTTTGTTGATGTGATGTTTGGTGCTAGCAAGGCTCCGAGAGCCAAATATTGGATCCAAGAGAGCCAGGACATTCTCCAAGCTCTCAAGGATAACATGGCTACAGCGCAAAATCAGCAGAAGCTGTATGCCGACAGGGGTCGGGTGGAGAGACAGTTTGAGGTAGGGGACTTGGTCTACCTACATTTGCAGCCATACCGACAGTCGTCACTGAAGCAGAAGGGAGCTGAGAAGCTCAAGCCACGTTTTTATGGACAATACAGGGTGATACGCAAGGTTGGACAGGTTGCTTATGAGTTGGAGCTGCCCCCAGGCAGCATGATTCATAACATTTTTCATGTATCATGCCTGAAGAAGGCATTGGGGCAGCAGGTGACAGTGACAGATGAGCTACCGCCTATGCATGATGAGGGGCATTTGGTGTTGCAGCCAGAGGCCATTATTGATAGCAGGGAGAGGCAGCTGCGAAACCGGACAATCCGGGAATTCTTAGTGAGATGGAAGAATTTGTTGGATGAGGATGCCACTTGGGAGAGTGAGAAAATCTTGCAGCATCCATCACTACAATTGCTTGGGGTCAAGCAACATTTTCCCGAGGGAGACTGTAATATTCCCAATTAGCGATGGCTAATTGGAAATATTAATTTTGATCATTTTTGCCTACTATAGTTAAATTATAAATAAAGTGAGTAGAGAGGGGGCATAACTCACTCTAAACATAAAGTTCACTCCCTAGTAAACACAACGTTGTAACTTAAGTGGGCCAGGGGAGCAAAGAGACCACGTAGAGAGGGGACCCACTAGAGCACGTGGAGGGACTGCGCAGGCTGAGTTGGCAGCGTGGGGCCAAGAGAGGCTACGTTGGAGATGATGGGCCTAGGGTTTGATAGAGAGGCCAACGTTATAAAAGGAGGAGAGCCTCCTCATTTTGGTCATTCGATGTTTACGATATTGAGCTGGTCACTTCAACTTCTTGAGCACGCTGGTTGTTGAGCTAGTCTGCAGCACTGTTTAGTGCATCGAGTGTCTTCGTTCGGAGATCTCACCCTCAGCCCCGGGGGACTTCGAGTGCCTGCTCGGGTGAGGTAGTCCCATCAGTATTTTTGTAGAAGGATCGAGTTGAGGCTTGGTGGTGGAGTTGGGCATCTAGTGACTGCGCAGTCTTGAGAGGGAGGACGCAATCCATTTCTTGGGAGCTCCGGATTGGGTTTCGCTTGGAGGTTTCAAGCTTGGAGATTGAACAAGGGGCCAGCCCTTGCCTATTGGAGGATTCTGGCAGAGTTTGAGGAAATATTTTGGTGGATTCCCTTCAGTGTTAGCGCAGGGCCTTGGGGGATAGCGTAGATCCTCAAGGGGTGATTTTCGGGGGTTGGCTATTTCAGAAACACTCTCTGGGCTTTTCTGGGTTTGGTGAGTAGAGGTGGATTCCAGAGTTTCAGCCTTTTCCGAGTAGGGGAGCAGCCCCAAATACTCATTTTGGTTCCAGTGGTAGCAGCAGCACAGCAGTGCTCCGGCAGCTTGGACACAGATCAGAGAGCAGCCATTCCTTTGTCATTCTGAGAGCTTTTCTTCACTTGCCTGGTGCAAGTCTAGGTGCCATCACTTTGATCACCTATTGTACTCATTTCTATTCTCAGTATAATAAAATGGCTTAGCTTTCTCTCCATATTTCTGAGTATCTATTCTACATATGCTATTGTATGCTTGCACCACTGTTATTTCTCTCTTTGAGCATTCCAGATAGTATACCACTTGGCGTGTTTTTCCCCATACTCTTAGACAGAGTCTGGAAAGGGCCAGGTAGCCTCCAGATCTCACCCTCTCTTCAGAGGTGACATATCTGGTAAACGCCCTCCCAGTCCATCTCTGGTTGGAGTTTGCTTGAGTCTGAGAGATATCCCTGAAAAGGGATTTACACACTAGAGGTTAGCTAGATCGGCGAGGGAGTGGGTGGATTCCGTGAGTTGTCCTAGCATGTGGATCAGGCATGAAGTTACAGGATGATCAACATACTCTTGCAAGTGTTGTTCAGAGGAGGTGGCATCAACAGACCACCAAATTTAGCATTGTACAGAGATGAGGCTTTCCTATGGATATATGGGGTGCAGAGGACACCAGGCAACAACACCTTATTGACACTGCCATTGGCACGTAGGGAGGTTTTCCTGTTAGATCTCTCTGAGAGTATCAGGAGGGAAGGCCCACCCATTCGAGGTTATGGAGGTGTGGGTGTAGATATGGCGACCCTGACAGGATGCAAGTTGTTGCACACTGACTCAGCCACTGGTTGTGGCATTCTGTGGTGTATAGAGATATGCAGCGATGAGCACCTCGAGTATATCCATAGGGACTTGCATATAGTCACAGGGGAGTGAGCTATTGTCCCTTGATGCCCTCATCACGAGCAGTAGGGCGCGAGAGACTTACCTTAGGCAGATGGAGGTGACCTAGAGTATAATGGACAAGAGAGGAGTTTTTCGTTGGGGCAGACAGACTATGCGTGTGTTGGCACGTGGAGGCGTAGGGATGACATGGTATGTTGTAGAGGTAGCATATGCTTTGCCCCTGAGTCCCCCCTTCAGGGCACAGTTATGGGGGATCTGTATGACACACCTTCGGTAGGGCATTCTGAAGCATTACAAGGGCATGCAGCGCAAGGGATGATAGACCTATACTACAGGAGGGCACGTAGGCTTCTGGCAGTTTTTGGGTACACTAGCCGAAGATGGGATGGTAGGGTTCATCGTGTGACTAGGCAGGAGCAGGGCCATAGGGTATACACCAGATTGTCCCTTGATATATGGAGCCTATACCCGCAAGGGTCAGAGGTGAGGCACGGATGGATAACATCAGTTGTCAGAGTTATGTCACTGCAAACTAGGGAGCCAAGGTTTCAATTGACGAATGGATCACTCCACTTTGAGATGAGCAGGACCTAGTATGTGCATGTTGCACCATTGGTTATGACTAGAGAGTCACAGTGTCAGCATGGCAGTTTCCTTTTGCGATCAACACAGGATCCCGACCTCTCAAGGCTTCGCAGTTCAGCCACATTTAGGGGTGTGCTAGTTTCTACATGGGAAGATCGTACAGGTCTTCCATTGGGTTTTCGTTGCAAGGAGAGTAGTTTTCCCCCTAGAGATTCATTGATGACTTGGGGCATTGCGCTAGTATAGCAAGATTATTGGCACATGTCGGTCTTGGCAATCATTGACACTACTCAGTGGCAGGAATGGGCCTCCAATCTAGTTGTGGGATCCAAGGATCCATTGGGTTAGAGGACTACCTTGTTTTGGGAAGATCATGGGGATGACAGAGACGGGATTGCATCATCCTTTGGATGACAGGTCAGAGACCATCAGGATGATCACTATGGGGTGAGGAAGGTCCTTCTCACTATTGTTTCGACAGGACGCTGAGCATGCATCAATAGATGGTAACCTTGGTGGGGTGCCATAGCAGGATAGACCAACGCGCAGTGGAGTTTCCCCTTATTGGGTGTGTAGCAGAGGTTTACCGGAGTGGATGACTTTGCAGGAGCACAAGTGGGTCGCAGTTATGACTAGGCCAGGGTAGCATCCACTTGGTGGACTCACTTTGAGATTAGTTTGGGACCCGGGAGCTATAGGGCTGAGCAGATGGGTTACGGATTAGGAAGAGTGGATTCCCACAGGGGAAGGTCACCCAAATCTACCATTGGGACTCTGTTTGATAGCTGCGACTTTGCTTCCCAGAGACCAGTTGAGACAGGATAGCACCTCACTTGGGTGGTTACATGACTAGCAGGAGGTAGTCGTGAATCGTGATTGGCACGCCAGGACGAGGGATCTATTTTATGGGACTCGGGTTGTATCTTCAGAAGTTCCCTCTTAAGGTACCCAACATCGGTTTCTTGGCAGGACAATATTGCAAAGGGAAATTAAATTTTACCCAATTTTGTCTCATTCCATGTTTGCACTTAGGAGATGTGGGTTTAGAGATCCCACATGAGTTTTGGGATTAAGTGGGGGCCCCAAACATTAGGAAAGAAGGAGAAAATTGAATTCCTAGTGGGGAGTGGGGGCCACTCTTAGAGAATTGCGTCCCACAAGGAAGTATGATCTCATTGGAGGGAGTTAGGTGGGAAAAAGTCGATAGATGGGCCCACATGGGCAATTGGGAGGCTCCTTGAAAAAAGAGGAGAAGGCATTCACTTTGGCTAATTCATGATTATTTGCAAAATTGTCTTTGACATAGCACTCTTTAGCTGAAGCCAAGTATGCAAGTGTTGTTCAGCACACAAGTGTTTCCGAGCGGAAACCTCAACCCTTGCTTCAGTAGACTTCGAGTGCCAGCCCAAGGAGGGAGTCATCCATTTTCAGTTGATCCCAGATCAACATTTCATAGTTTGGGGCCGGCATCACCAAGAGTTGCGTAGGCACTGCGCAGTAGAGGTTAGAGCCACACATGGAGGTTGAGGAGCACAGATCATTTGGGGCTGAAACTCGTGGGGAATGTCAGAAGGGAGTTTCTTGCGTGATTGGATACAATTTGGGGGGATTTTCCAGCATTTTGGTGGAGCAGCAAACACAGCATCTGTTGCAGGTTACATTTTTCTGCTTGTGGATGTTGATTTTTGTAGCATTGGATGTGCTCTAGCCTCGAGATTTTGCAAAGAGGCTAAGACACATGCATTCCACAATACCCAGAAAGCGTTTTGGGAAATTCCACCCGGAAAGGATTTAATTAAAATAATTAATCATTTTTAATGTATTCCTAAGTCTAAACTTAGGAAATGTGATTAATTAAAGTGTATTAATTAGGACAGGTGTGAATCTTCTAGATAAAGACATGGATCAACTCCCAGTTAATCTTAGCCTTTGATTATGTTTTAATCTTGGCCGTTGATATGTCAACGAGAGATTATAAGAAGGATCTTGATGGGCATTTGGAATATACATCGAGTGAAAGATCTAGAGATCGAATTTTCAAGAGAGCAACGCAACAATTGCCAAAGGAGTGATCGAGTTGATTTCTTGCAGTGAGGGGTAGGGATAGTGGTTGGTGGAAGTTTTACTGATCTGGTGAATACTGAGCATAGAAGGAAAAGTGAGATTCAGAGAGGCAACGTAGAGCCATGCTGGGTAGCGTAGAGCCTAGGAGGAGATCCACAGTTTTGTTAAGGAGCAGTCCAGATCTAGTGTCGAGAGCCAAGGTGTAAGACCAGAGGGTCAGATATCTGAGCATCCAGCCAGCAGATCGATCAGCCAGAGGAGTGACGCAGTCCCTACGAGTTGTGACGCAGAGGCAACGCAGTGACTGCGCAGAGACTGAGTAGTGGCAGCTTTGGGGCTAGCCATTCAGAGGCTTGATCAGTGTCAAATCGCTAATGATAGTGTGAGGTTAATTCTCACTTCATTTCTACCAGTTATATTCTCTGTATCGGATAGCTAGTAAGGCATCCAAATATTTGTATTCAGAAACTACTACATAATATTACAAACCCTCAGCTACTACACCGGTTTTCCCGTATTGGGTTTTTCCGGGGACATTTGTCCAAAAATAATGGTGTATATGTGTGTGTTTATTTTTTTCTTGCTCAATACTTGTTTCTGCAGTATTTCTTTTATGTTGTGAAGGTTGCAGTTTTATTTATTTCGATATTTACTGTGTAACACCGTGAATAACTTGTATCAAAATTAACTAGAAGAAATAACATCAGATTGTTGTAGTAGGGATTCCCATTGTGGAATATTCACATGGTATCAGAGCCCAAGTGAAGCAGGAGAGCAGAGAAGGAAGAGCCCAGCGTTGAGCAGAAGGAGTTCGAAGTACTGCGTAAGCAACATATCCAACCCTAGAGGGGTTGCGCAGTCCGTTGGCCGGAAGGTTGATTTTCGTGGAAAATTACTTCTCTGAGTGAGTTGACAAAGTAAATTTTCCGAATGGAGATTTTGTCAGAGACAGAGGGAGCAGCACAACAGATTCAGCGTTGAGAAGATCTTCAGCTGGGACACAGTTTTCTGCAACAATTTGTTGGGACAAAAAAGCATCACAAGAGGAAAGAAGAGCACATACTGAGGGAATTTCTTCCTCAAAGAATTCCGAGTCAAGCGATTCGATTTCTCACTGTAGAGCGGCAGTAGCAGGGAGAAAATCTACTTACTCCAACAGGGAGTGCGTAGATCCAGTGAGTAGTTGCGCAGAGGAGAGAGGAGGCGGTTCGACGTTTGCTTGGCGAGATGGCAGCAATGGGGTTGAGAGATCAGGATCGGTTGTAAGGTGCTTCCAACTATGTCATCTACAAGGCAAGGATCTCCTTCCTTCTAGATGAGCATGATTCTTAAAGCCTTCATCAATAATGTGGTAGTTGTCCCCGCAGATCCAGATCCATTGAAGGCTTACAAGAAGGATATGACGAAGGCCAAGAGGTTGATCATCGACGGAGTGAGAGATCACGTTGTATCTCACATAGCAGGCAAAGGCACAGCCAAAGAAATGTGGGATGCATTGGCCACATTGTATCTCACATAGCAGGCAAAGGCACAGCCAAAGAAATGTGGGATGCATTGGCCACGTTGTATCAAGGATCTTCCGAGCAGCGGAGGATGTACTTGCAAGAGAATATGAGATCCACGAGGATGCAGAAGGGGGAACGCATAGATCCTTTCGTTACAAGGCTTCAAGATGCCCGGGATCAGCTGGCAGTCGTAGGGTCAGCACCCCAGGCTACAAAGATGGTAAGATTAGCCCTGAACAGTGTCTGAGAAAAATGGCAAGTTTTTGTCCAGAGCATTTTGGGCAAAGAAAATTTGTCGGATTGGGAGAGGATGTGGGTTGATCTCCAACAAGGAGATGAGGCGTGATTTAGTGAAGAGCATCCTGGATGACAGCAGCAGTAGCGTGCAGAAAGCAAAAGTGAAGGAAGAAGAAAATGCAGCCTTCGCATCAAAGGGGCAATAGGAGCAGCGTAGACGAAAGAAGGACATTTCAAAGATCAAGTGTTTCCGATGTGGTGCGATGGGCCACTGCAGTTCTCAATGTTCTCTTCAGAAGAAGTACAAGGAGGAGCAGGATCAGCAAGCTGCTATCGCTAAGATCGAGGAGTTTGTCATGATTGCCCACATCCCTCCAGGGGAGAGGTGGGGTAATCTAGTACTGTAGTTTCAGAGAGCTACAGATGGGCAGGGTTCTTGAGGAGTCCACCTCTTGGATCAATACCTTGCTACGAGAGCCCATATCAGAAGTAGCAAAATGGACCAGTGTTAGTTGGTGCAGAGAAGTGTCAGAGTGGCAGTTGTAGTGGCTAGCAGCGCCAGAGACTGAGAGCACATAGCAGAGTTGGTAGCAGTGCAGTTGGCACAGTGCAGAGTCAGTAGCAGCATAGAGGCTTCAGAGGGTTAGCACAAAAGCTAGCAGCAGTCAAAACTCCAGAGACAAATGCATCATGCTTAACATAGTTGGTTCAGTATTTTGGATGTTTTTCTGTTGCAACAACAGCAGAGTTGCAGTGCAGTTGCAGTAGCTGACAACAGCATGGAGGGTCAGCAGCAGTACAGATGCAGCGCAGGGAGAGCTACGCAGTAGTTGGTGAGCAGCAGCAGCCAGACATCAGCAGTGCAACTGAGATGGTGCAAAAGTCATAGTGATGCTTCAGGGGGTTGCAGCACTTGAGCACATTCCTTGCTAAGAGGGAGTGTTGACTTTTGTAGCATTGGATGTGCTCTAGCCTCGAGATTTTGAAGAGAGGCTAATACATGCATTCCACAATACCCAGAAAGTGTTTTGGGAAATTCGACCGAAAAGGATTTAATTAAAATAATTAATCTTTTTTAATGTATTCCTAACTCTAAACTTAGGAAATGTGATTAATTAAAGTATATTAATTAGATCAAGTGTGAATCTTCTAGATAAAGACACGGATCAACTCCGAGTTAATCTTAGCCTTTGATTATGTTTTAATCTTGGTCATTGATATGTCAACGAGAGATTATAAGAAGGAGCTTGATGGGCATTTGGAATATACATCGAGTGAGAGATCTAGAGATCGAATTCTCAAGAGAGCAACGCTACAGTTGCCAGAGGAGTGATCGAGTTGATTTTTTGCAATGAGGGGCAAGGATAGTGGTCGATGGAAGTTTTCCGGATCCGGTGAATACAAAGGCAAAGAAGAAAAAGAGAGATCCAGAGAGGCAGCGTAGAGCCACATTGGGCAGCACAGAGCCACGCTAAGGCACCATAGAGCCTGAGAGGAGATTTGCAGTTTTGCTGAGCAGTCCAAATCTAATGTCGGGAGTCGGGATGTGAGACTAGAGGATCAGATATCTGAGCATCCAACCAGCAGATTGATCAACCATAGGAGTGATGCAGTCCCTACGAGTTGTGACGCAGAGGCAGCACAGTGACTGCGCAGAAGCAGGTTGGGGCTAGCCATTCAGAGGCTAGATCAGTTTCGGATCGGCAGTGATAGTGTGAGGTTAATTCTCACTTCATTTCTGTTAGTTATATTCTCTGTATCGGATAGCCAGTAAGGCATCCAAAGATTTGTATTCAGAAACTACTGCATAATAATACAAACCCTCAGCTGCTACACAGTTTTCCCGCATTGGTTTTTTTGTCCAAAAATAATGGTGTATATGTGTGTGTTTATTTCTTTCCTACTGAATACTTGTTTCCGCAGTATTTTTTTTTATGTTGTGAAGGCTGCAGTTGTATTTATTTTGATATTTACTGTGTAACATCGTAAATAACTTTTATCAAAATTAACAAGTAGAAGAAATAACATCAGATTGTTGCAGTAGGAATTCCCATTGTGGAATTTTCACAGTGGAGGACCAAGCATTTGGGGTCAATTTTGGAGCATCAAAACTAGAGCAAACACTTTCTAGGTTTTTTTGGGTTTTTGACAAGGACCTCAGAACAAATTTGGCAGAATTTTCTGGGCAAATTTTTGTAATAACCCTACTCCCAGAGTTCTAGAATTTGTACCTATTTGAACTTCTGTTTAAGTAACACAGATCTAATAAGACATTGAAATGGTATAAATTGAAATTTCAGCTTGCATAATTAATCTATATGTAGAAGAATACCTGAAAATCAGCTCAAACTTACGAATCCTGAAGCGGCTGAAGATTAGCTGGTGATGTCGTGAACAGAACAGATTACTGGGGCAATCGAATCTTCCCAGCCAAATCCGAGACTAATCCCAGACCCAGAAGATGTCCCCTCTGTCCCCCGTGCCCAGATTTCCAAGAACAAGAGACTCCTCCCAACACTGCAAGCCGGCATTTCCTTCCTTCTCCTTTCAGCAGAAACCATTTCTTCTCCTCCAAAAATATTCCCCCCTTCTTCTCCATACCACCTCCTTTAAATAATCTCCTTCCACCGCCTCTATCTTCCCGAAGTCTTATCCTTATTAATGATGATATTTTTATGTATTTATGGTGGTATACTTTTCATTATGTTTGGATATGAATATAATCTAAACAATCTTCCTCCACCGCCTCAAACTTCCCGAGGCCTTACCCAACCTTAAGTTTACATTAAATGTTGTTATGGGGGGGGTGATCCCCATTAATGTGCTTACGTATACATATTTATAAAGGTGGGATTTTATTTAAGTACCTTTAATATAAATCTTTAATATCACATACTTATTTTAACTTAAAGATTCATTAACTTAAGGATTTTAACTTTATTACTTCATTTCTTTTATTACCTTGTTTCATAAAATTTTATACTTAGTTGAATTTGATATAAAGTCTGAAATCTTAATATTAAGTTCCCAATCTATGAATTCTTGATATTAGTAGGTAGATGTACTAGTGCGATGTGGGCGGTATAGGCAAGTGTAGCTATCAATTGCCTATATCGTTCACATGCTAATATCGTTTTGTATATACGTGGGAATGGGTCGTTACATACTTTCTCCCTTCAGAAAACTTCGTCCCGAAGTTTATGGTTTTATATATTCATAACAATATTGTGTTTTTTTTTTTTTTTTTTTTTTAGATTAGGGTGATTGTAGAATGCATGTATTTCAAGATTGAATTTTCGTTTAAATAAGTATGTATCCGTAATTTAATTGTTACTCCCCATCTTCACCGAATCTCCAGGCTATTCTAAAATTCATCCTATCCTTCCTAATCTCTTCCACTCCCATCCTATCCGTCCTCTACAGGAATATGCCATGGCATCAGTTTTACTGATCCATTCATAGACCTCAATGATGTCAGAGTCGATTACGTCGACCTGACATGCTTGTAGGCATCCGGCAGTCATTATCACACGTCTAGGGGAGCGTGACTCGCACAGTCCTCCCATGACTCCAGGTATTGGAGGGTAAACAGTGGGCAACACTTCCACTCCTCCCAGCAGGACCAGGGTCAACACCCTATCGTGGGATCTCATGGAGTCTCAATTGTTCTTGGAAATCTGTCATCACGTAGATTGTTCCAGCAATCTGTTTTTCTGCATGATACTCACTGGTACATAATCTGCAATGTAAACACTCGAACACATATTACAGCATATGCATCTTATATTGCTCATAACCAATTGTTACCCATATAACAACTTCTACACATTCAAAATACTTTGATACGTATGATATCAATCCTAGAATTTATAAAAAGAAAATTTGTTCACATAGGTATCAATATGTTCAATAAAATTTCTCATTTCAGATGCTGCTTCGGTTTAGTCTATTCATGTTCTATTTATGACGCACTGCTTTAACCATTTTCACTCTATATACCCCTATTTTTACTTTTCATATTCACAATGTAGTTATACTTTTATTCCTTTTCCTTGAATCATACTTGAAATGCAATGAAATAATTCGATAGATATTTTCATCTATAATGTCTAATCTATAATTTCACATTCTTGCAATGTTAATTTAAATGCCATATTGCATACTGGTGTCCATGCCCTAGTAAATTTAAATAAACAACATATATCCTGTATCACTAAATTGAAGTAGCATTCTATCTTTATGGGTATCCATGTATCAGGGGTAAAATTCATTCTTACGAGATCATTCAAAATAAATTTTATAAATTCATGGATAAGCTATGACCACTCTTTATACATGACCAGTACGCTGTGTGATTATGATTACAAAGCGGTAAGTTGGGCTAGTATGTGATTATGTCATACTCTTCATAGCTAATAAAATCAATGGGAATCAGTGAAGATAGTGATATGTTAATGAAGAACATTGAACCTTTACCCTTGACTCTATATTAGTACTGTTGTCGCACAGATTGTTCAGGGCACCGCGACAACGGCTCAGACTGGGGGCTGTCACCTTTATCCCCAATCTCTCTCTTTAAACCGTCTCCTTGCAAGTTAAGGGAGGTAGACCCTACTATGAAATGAAAGATAAACCCAGGAGACACAGCTAGAACATCAGTACTTGACAGAATAAACGAAATTCCACAGATTAGATTTCACTTTTAAGACCAGTGCCTTATGGAGTCAAACAAAAACTAGTGAATGATGACTAACTGCTGCTTATGGAAACACGATTGATCAATGATATTCAATTAAAAACACCACAACCATGAATAATGAAAATGCCAGGATTTAAAATGCTCAATTAATTTCGATCCAGACAAATCAACGATTTCATATAGTCAATCTCAAGATAAAATTTCAAAAGCTCACTCGACTATAAAAGATATTTTTGAGAAATTTTATAATTTTTTATTTTTTTTTTTTGGATTTTGAAATTTTTATTTTTTTATTATATTTTTTTTTATGATTTTATTGAATCCGAAATAAAATAAAAAATCTAAATCTAAGTTAAAACTTAAATCTAAACTCTAAAATTAGATCTAAAATTAAAATCTAAAAATAAAATAATCTAATTAACAAAATGAGAATCTAAATTAAAACTAAAAGTTAGGTTCCTAAAACTAAGTCTAAACTAAAATTAAAAATCGAAAATTAAAATCTAACCTACCCTAAAGTCGAATTACAATGAACTAAACCAAACAAAAACGAAACTTCAAATCCGAGCTAACACTAACAATTAATAAAATAAAATAAAAATCGAACTTTGCTAAAACCTACAGCCCAACAGAAATCGAAATCTAACTACGACTAACAAATCAAAATTTATTTTAAAACTCACGCTAAAAAGGAAATCGAACTATACAAAATAATGAAGCGCAGGTTTTGTAATTCCAATAATGTGTATTCGGTTTATTCTTTGTTTGAATTGCAGGTCGAGGAGCTTGGACGACGGCAAGAGGAGGAGCTCACGCTGGTTTGGATTGATGCAAAGGACGAGTATGGATGCAGGCACAGTCCTGTCGTTTTTTTTTATATGATGCGTTTGCTTGCAGGCTAGACGGACGTGCAACAGCAAGCTTGGAAGATGGCGTGAATTTCCAAGGAGGACGAGGGTTTTAATGCGACGGCTTACAGAAAAGAAGGCTCGACAGGAATGGAGAACACGCTGGTTTGGACGGCAGGGCAGACTGTGGCTTGCGGAAAGGGAAGAAGCTGGACTGAAAATGATGCAGATCGATGGGAGGGTTCGATGGAGAGAAAGGCAGCAATGAGGACGCAGGGATAGGAGCAACTGATTGGCAGAGAAATGAAGGCGGGACAGACTAGGGCACAGACAGTGGTTTTGCAGAGGCAGAATAATCTTGATAAACCCAATACATTCAAATTCCCCCGACAGGCTCGAGGGTCTCTTCCAATTTAAGGATTCCCCAGGATTTAAAAACGCCGCAGCAAAAATAACGCCCAGATTTGCCCACAGTGGGGATTCTGAGGCCAGATCTGGCCTTTGGAGGCTAGATCTGCCTTAGATCTAAAAAAAAATTTCCGATTTGAACTTGTAACCTGCAACAATACGTCAGATCTGAAGATATATGCACCATGAAACAAATAAACCCTCACAGTCCTAAAATTTTTTACAGATTTACAACTATTTTACAAATTTAAAACCCTCAAGGTCAGATTAAAATCCATTTAGCACAATTTTCAGAAATTTAAAATTTTAGTGAGAGGCACAAGCCTTCGAAACCCTGCAAAATCACAAATATCGTAAGATAGACCCGAAATTTAACAAATCAAGAGCTTATCAGATTTATGTTTATTGGGAGTCGGCTGGTCCAACCGAAGACTTCCCCAGACGCCCAATCTTTAAAAAAAAATTCCCTGCACACTTAGATCCAGATCTTAGATCGATAGAGATTTAAGAAAACAACATGAGATCCAATCAGAATGCTATTTCATAAATTCAGAAAACTGCATAAGATACCTATATGCAGATCAATCCATGTAGGCCATCAAGCATAAAACACAAGAAACCAAGTAGCAGAGTTCAGAGACAATTCACCACATAAATTTGAGAAGGAACATCAAGATCTGTAACCCCAAAGTCTTTATGCTTTATTCACCAAGAAAAATTCACAAGAGCTTCCAGACAAGTACACGATTCTGAGATCGACCTCAACACTGACAAAGACCTCTAAATATATAGGACTAGAGCTCTAACGGCTAGTTTGGATGATCCTCGTCAAAATAATCTCAACCGTCCAAAAGATTTGATTATCTTTTAATCCGGAGCGTTGAAATTAAAATTTTGGGAAAAAACGAATTTATCATTTAATTCAATTTTAATTAACTCAAAAATATTATTTTTGAGTTAATTACCCCAAAATTTTGACCTTGACTTAACCACCAAGGCCCAAGGGTCCAATATTTCTTAAAATTCTCAATATTCCCTTGGCCTGGGGCTTTCAAAATCATTTTTCAAGGACCCACAAATTTTGCCTTTAAAGATTTAATCCTAACTTAGGACCCTAAATTAATTAAATTTCTGGTTTAAGATTTTATTAATTAATTGACCAAAAAATTTAATTAATTGACTGAGAGGGGATTATAATTATTTTTCCAACCCTCTTTTACATGAGATAATACATTTACATACATGAAGGGGGAAAACCCATTTGTATAGACCCTCAAATAAATACCCAATTCTGCGACTCAAAATATGATCTAATAGACCAAGTAGCTCAAGCTACTTTTACAAGGACTCGATAAAAAACACTAGGACTCACTTAGCATGCTGATGACAAGTTCCACCCTAGCTTTGGGGTGAGACTGGAGGGAAAAACTCTGCCGATCACTTTAGTGAATCAGTGAGACAAAAAAGCTCCTAGAATGGAAGTCATCAACAACATACTAGGCTTACCTAGGCTGTTACATACATGGACGGTCTTACTTAGATCATTTACATCATAAAATGCAGAATGGGTTTACATCATTTATAACAATGTCAGTTGTCGATCAGCGATGAAATCTGGATGACACGAGCCTTGAACATGATAAGTCCCATTTGAAAAAATGGGGGTGTACTGCTATGGGGTCTTTGACGAAGAGTGGTCAACATCTAGCTCTACTTGGGGACACGTTGCTTCATCGAAGGAATGTGAGAATCCAGAATCTGCATCCAAGCAACACACAAAACTATATAAGTAGTGTCCATCCAAATATCATCATATGACATTAAGTACATGAAAAGTAGAAGCTCTTCTTTTATTCACTATCCTACTTAACATGAAAAATAAACCTACTCTAACTGCAAAAATGAAATGTTGAAATAACAAGGGGTAGGGTTAGAAATACAATACAGAGGATGCCCAGATGGCATCAGATGTCATCTTTGAAGAACAACTTGAGCAATTGGCCATTAGCAGGTAGCTGCAGTGGTTCACCTTCCAATGTGCTCAAGTGAAATGAGTTTGGTCTAGCAATGCCTCTGATAATATAAGGTCCCAGCCACAAACTGTCGAATTTCTTGTGTTTTCCAGGCTTCTCATTTTTCCTGTCCCAAAGCAATACCATGTCTCCAACCTGCAAAGATCTAGGTCTAGATGATTTATCAAAGCTTTTCTTAATGTTAGATTGATTCTTATACATATTATCCAAAGCCCTCCTACGAGTTTCATCCAATTCCACAATCTGATCAATTCTATTTTGAACAGCATCTTTATCAGTGGAAAAATGTTGAAGGAGTTGGTAAGCTGGCAATTTAAGGTGAACAGGCAAAGTTACATCCAAACCATAAACTAATTCAAAGGGACTTTTACCAGTAGCTTTCTTTTTAGTAATCCTATCTGCCCACAAAGCATACTTGATTTTACTGTCCCAAGATCGTTTGTTATCTCCTACTATCTTCTTGATAATGGTTATAAGATTTTTATTACTTGATTCAGCTAAGCCATTACCCTGAGGATAGTAATTAGATGAATGAGATAAAGTAATGCCATACTTAAAACAAAAAGATGAGAATTCAAGAGAACTAAAAGCCTTGGCATTATCAATAGTGATCTTGGAAGGGACACCAAATCTAGTAATGATTTGATTTTCAATAAAGTCCATAATGACCTTTTCATTGGCATTCTTAGTAGGAATGGCTTCAACCCATTTAGTAAAATAATCAGTTGCAGTTAAGATCCAGGAGTAGCCATTGCTAGAATTTTCATGGAATTTCCCGATGAAATCCAGACCCCAATGTTGAAAAGGTGCCTCAACAACCACAGGTTGTAGGGGCAGGGCAGCTAGCTTCTGCTTCCCAGTGAAAAGTTGACAGGCTTGGCAACTTCTAACAAACCTATGAACATCTGAAAAAATTGAAGGCCAAAAATAACCAGCTCTCAGAATTTTGTGGGCGGTAGTTCTAGCAGCATAATGACCACCACAAAATCCTGAATGAAACTCAGAAATCAACCTTTTAGACTCGACTTCATCAACACACCTAAGTATTATTCCTTCAGGATTCCTCCATCCAAGGCCATCCTTCATGAGGCAATACTTAGTAGCTTTTAATCTAAGAGCCCTTCTTCTATGAGCAACTAAATGATCCGGACATGTAAGATTTAACAGATAATAAACGATGTCCTTATACCATTCATGCTCTCCTAACCTTTGCAGCTCAGGTGAAGATGCATCATTAAGACAAATCAAACCAAGCGCCTTTTCATTGCCCTCAGTCAACATTTCGGCCAAGCCTTGTCCTTTGACTAACTTAGTGGGTCTAATCTCTAGATCATATTCTTGAATTTTAGTAACCCACCTAGCACGAGTTCCTAAGCAATCAGTTTGAGTTAAAATATCTTTAATTGCGGAATGCGGAACAAAAGCAATAATCTTAGAATAACCCACATAAGTCCTAAAATGCTTAAGGGACTTAACCAAAGCATAAGCTTGCTTTTCCATAGTAGTGTACTTTAATTCAGAATTTTGAAGCGCTCTACTCATGAAAGCAATAGGCTGTTCGTGACCTTCCTTATTCTTTTGTAACAAGACACCAGCAATAGTATCTTCAGAAGCGAAAGAGAAAATCATAAAATCTTTTGAGTAATCAGGACTCACCAAAACCGGAGCTTGAGCAATAGCACCCTTAATCCCCTGGAAAGCCTTTTTACCATCTTCTTTCCATAAAAATTTTACATCTTTTTTAAGAATATTTTGAATAGGCTTATAGCTATTTCTGCGTAATTTGGAATAAATCTTCTAAGAAAATTAGTTTTTCCTAGAAAAGACTGAAGGGATTTAAGATTGTGAGGTAGAGGAATCTTTTGGATTGCCTCAACTCGTTCAGGATCAATCTTGATTCCATCCTTGGAGATGATGTGACCAAGTAACTTCCCTTCAGTTACCCCAAAAACAGATTTAGCCGGATTTAAGGAAATTCCAAACTCTCTACATCTATCAAAAACCTGCCTAAGATGACCTATATGAGTACAACCATCTTTAGAAAAAACAGTAAGATCATCCTGGTAAATTTCAATAATTTTTCCAATTAAGCCCTTAAAAGCATAATCCATAGCCCTCTGAAAAGTAGCCCCAGCATTAGTCAAACCAAAAGGCATTCTAATGTATTCAAAAGTACCCCATGGTGTGGTGAATGTAGTTTTGTGACGATCTTCTTTTTTAACCCAAACTTGATTGTATCCGGAAAAACCATCTAGCAATGACATCATTCCTGAACCTGTTACTCTTTGCAACATAGTCTCCATGTTGGGCAAAGGGTAATTATCCTTTTTACATGCTAGATTAAGGTTTCTAAAATCAACACAAAGTCTAATTGTACCATTCTTCTTCCTAACAATCACCAGGTTGGAACACCATGTTGAATGTCTAGTTTGAGCAATGATTCCAGCTGCAAGCATTTTCGAAAGCTCTTTCTGAACCAAAGAAGCTAACTTAGGATTTATTTGCCTAAGCTTTTGACGAAAAGGTTTAGCATTCTCATCTTTTAAAGGGATAGTGTGTTGCATGACGTCTTCCCTATATCCTTTTAACTCATCATAAGAAAAAGCTAAAACATCCCTGTACTCACGAAGTAAATTAATCAATTGCTTCCTTTCTTCTTCACTAGTACCTTTACCGATTTTAACAATTTTAGGATCCTTAGAAGTACCAAGATTTATTTCAATGAATTCACCTGGATCCTTTCGATTTTCTTCTTTTAACTTTGTAGCATCATGTCGATCAAAGTGTTGTTCTAAAGCAACAATATTCCAAGGAGTAGGATTTATAATATCATCATGATTCTCAGATCCTTCCTCCTTAGAACTTAAGCGAAAATCCTCAAACTCGTCCAAATGATTAAGAAAACGAATAACTTGTTTTTCATCATCAAAAACTTGCCAATGTTCTGAATTATCTGGGACAGACGGTCTGAAAATAATTTCCATTTTTATCTCTTCCTTAATTAATTCATCAGATAATTGTAAGGTAGAAGCGGACACAGCAAGCTCATCTGCTAAAGTATTCTTTTCTCTTGGGACAGCTTCAAGGTTAATAGCATCAAAGTATTCCATAACATCCCACACAGCATTTCGATAATTCTTTAACCTCCGATTTTTACATGTGAATTTGTTCTTAACTTGCATGATAACCAGATCAGAGTCTCCCTTGATACTAAGCAACTTAATTCTTAAAGCCTTTGCCAATTCAAAACCCAACAACAAAGCCTCATACTCAGCGACATTATTAGTTGCATCAAACTCAAGTCTATAAGCAAACTTTAAAACATTACCAAGGGGAGATCTTAAAACAATTCCAGCACCCTTACCATACTTTGATGCCGCACCATCAAAATGCATGTACCAAACCTGATCATTTAAGTCCTCAGATTTCTTATCAACCTTGTCATCTAAAGGAATCGTGAAATTAGACAGAATAGCATAATTCCCCATGTCAGGTTGTTCCTTAATTATTTCATTATGAGGTCTTTTAGGATCTTCTACATGGAATCTTCTTTCAGGTTCTCTATTAAGTCTCAAAAACCCTTCACCTCTAGGAGAAGGAATCATAGCATAAGACCAGTTCATCTGAATACTTCCTCCTAGATCAGAAGCCCACTTTCTCGATAATAACATACCCCAAGCATCCGGAACATCAACTACAACTATGTCCATAACAATCATGATATCAGGGTAAACCGCTAAATGAACCTGTAAATCCTTGATCAACCCATGAACTTCAATTTTCTTAGAATCCATGGCACATATGTTGTAATACGGTCTAGAAACTCTTAAATTAAGCTGTTCCATGACCCTCTTAGTCATAACACAAGCTGAAGCACCAGAATCTAGCATACAATTATTCAATTTATAATCATTAACCATCAAACTAACAAAAAATGGCTGATGATCTTTGTTATCCGATTCCATTTTCTGTAAGTATATAGGGGCATCTTGATACGATACTTGAGGAGTTTCCTTTTGAGTAACATTAACACGTGAAGCTTTAAGAACATCTAAAACTTTAGCTTCCTGATTAGGAAGCTTTATAGCCTCAGTAAAAGGTATCAAGATCTTAGCATTTCTCAACCATGCACCCAAATCAATATCCAAACCTGGAATAGGATTAAAAATTCGAGAGGGATTTTGATTATGACTTTGCTCTTTATCCCTTCTTTGATAAGTTAATCCTTTGTCTTTAGCGATTTCTAGAACTCGATCAGGAGAAGGCTTTTCACCAAACATTTCAACAATCAAATCATTCTTACAATCAAAGTTATTGATGCTATGCGAAGATGTGGAAGGCCTAACATCTTGACTATGTTCCTTAACTTCCATCCAATCTTCCATAGACAAAGAGAACTCCTTACCAACAACATTTATCTGATTACTTGCCCCAAACATTCTATTATTTATGATTCTTTCGACAATGGGACAAGTAGCTTCTTCGTGAAGAGCATCACAAACTCTACAATAAGGAGGAGCTTCATCAACCAGATTAGTAGTTTCAAGCGGATTTGGAGGTCTCTGCTCACTCGACTGACCCTTTCTCTGCCAAGTATTATTATTTCGATTATTATTATTATGATTCCTAGGTTGGGAATTATGCGTTTGAGCCTTTTCCATTTGAACCAACCTAGACTGTAAAGTGCTTATTTCCTTAGCATGGTCAGAGATTAACTTAGCTTGATTAAGCTCCATGCTTTCAAGCTTTTGCATTAATTTTTTCATAGGGTCATCATCGTCTTCTAGAGGCTCTTTGTTTTTAGAGGTTTTTAACTTAGTTGCGGCCCTATCAAAACCAGGAATTTCAGACTTCCCAGATGCCCTTCTATCCTTTTCAAGCTCTTCAGCTAAAGATTGACAAGCCTTATAGTTTGCAGTTTTAGCTCGCCTTAACTCATATGAAGTTTCAGAATTAAAAGCATCAATGTAAAAATTCAAAAGAGATCCATCAGGAGGTTTATGAGTTTGAGATATTTCTTTAAGGATACCATTAAATCTCCTATTGAATTCTTCAATTGTTTCGTTTTCTTTCTTTTTTATGGTACTGATTTCTATTACCAAATGCCTATCTTCCCTTTTATCACCATACTTTTCCTTAAACGCAGCTACAATTGATTCAAAAGTATCAAATGAATTATCAGGTTTTTCCATGAACCAGTCAGCAACATCCTCACCAAAAGTAAGAACAAAAGTTTTCATCTTCACATCATCAAAATTATTATTTGTAACTGCAAATCTATTCCACCAGCTAGTGAAAGCAAACAAATGGGATTTAACACTAACTGCATTATTTCCTTGAAAGATAGGTAATTTATCCATTCCAGTTTCAGGGGTATCATGAGGATAACCTTGAATATTAGCAAAATCACATGGGGCAAAAATATCCATGATATCGGGTTGAGGCGGATCACGAAAAAGTGAATGGATATCAAAGAGAGCTTCCTGGCCGAGATTATTAAGGAGTGTACGAGAAGCGAGCTTGTGTAATCGGACTCTAAAAACCCTTTCAGGATCTGGAGTAGGATTAACCAAGCTACTAGGATGCCTTCTCGTATAGGTCCTTATGGAAGATGAAGCCAATGGAGTCGCCACTAGGACAGGAAGCTAACTCAGATAAAAAGGAGATAAACGTTGATGAAAAGATCAGAAGATTATAAGATGTCGTTAAGACCAAGGACAGAAAAACTCTATCCCCGGCAACGGCGCCAAAAAATGTTGTCGCACAGATTGTTCAGGGCACCGCGACAACGGCTCAGACTGGGGGCTGTCACCTTTATCCCCAATCTCTCTATTTAAGCTGTCTCCAAGCAAGCTAAGGGAGGTAGACCCTTTTATAAATGAAGGATAAATCTAGGAGACACAGCTAGAACATCAAGTACTTGACAGAATAAACGAGATTCCACAGATTAGATTTCACTTTTAAGACCAGTGCCTTATGGAGTCAACAAGATCTCGTTATGCAATTATAAACTAGTGAATGATGACTAACTGCTGCTTATGAAAGCACGATTGATCAATGATATTCAATTAAAAAACACCACAACCATGAATAATGAAAATGCCAGGATTTAAAATGCTCAATTAATTTCGATCAACAATTTTATATAGTCAATCTCAAGATAAAAATTTAAAAGGCTCAATGACTATTTAAAATTTTTATATTTTTGAAATTTTTTATTTTTTATTTTTTTTTATTATTTTTTAAGTCTAAATCTAAATCTAAAGAAAAGTTCTAAAATGAAATAAAATTTCTAATCTAAAAAACTAAATTAAATTTGAAACTAAAAGCTAAGATTAAAGTCTAACTCTAGAGTTAACTAAATAAAAATTAAAACTAAGTTGAAAAATTAAAATCTAAAAATAAAATATAAAATCTAAAACTAAACGTATAAAAACTAAACCAAATGAAACAAAATAAAATGAAACCTATTTAATTAAAACTTACGCTATGAAATAAAACAAAAAAAAAATGAAAATTCAAAACTACGTCTAACACTAAAGCCTGCAAATAAAATCGAAACTGATTTCCTAACCCTATGCTAAGGCGTTTAAAAAAAAATCAAACAAGAAAAATGCCGGCGTAAAAAATTTTAAACGCAGTTTTGTGTGTGTGCGTTGTTTGCAGTTGCAGTGACGGCAGAAGGGTAGGTCGAAGGGATGAGGGTTCGATGAGACAGAGAGAGCAGATCGAGAATAAAAATCGGACGGCAAGGGAAAGATCGATGGTTCAGAGAGCAGACTTGGATCTGTAGGTCGACAATGTGGAGGACAGCGATGCAGACAGAACACAAGCTCAACAGAGGACGCGAAAGGGACGGAAATGCTGTTTGGATAGAACAGAAAGGTCGATGGGGAGGACAGGATGCTTGGACGAGTTTCAATGCGTTCACCACCTCTTTTATTTGTCGTTTGTGTGCAGGTCGAGGGCAGACGGTGAGAATGACAGCGTGAGGAAATAAGAAGTTTGGACGTGCAACAGAGAAAATGGAGCGTGACAGATGCACGGGAGCAAGGCAAATCGTGAGGAGCTGAAAGATGAAGTCGAGAAGCAGATTGAGGACGCTGGACGGATGGCTGGGATGGCAGAGACAGCGTGAAGGCTGGACAGACTAGGGCACGGACAGTGGTTTTGCAGAGGCAAAATAATCTTGATAAACCCAATACTTTCAAATTCCCCAGCAAACTCAGAATTTTCTTCAATTTAAGTTCAGATTTAAAACGCACCTTAAAAATAACGCCCAGAATGTCCACAATGAGGATTCTGAGGCCAGATCTGGCATTTGGAAGCTAGATCTGCCTTAGATCTAAAAAAAAATTCGATTTTAATCCTGTAACCTGCAAAGACAGCCAGATCTGAAGACATACCCCAAGAAACAATTAAACCCTCGCAGATAAATTACAAATTTACACTAATTTACAAATTTAAAACCCTCATGGTTAGATTTGAAATCCATTTTAGCTCAATTTTCAGAGATTAAGATTTTAATGAGAGGCACAAGCCTTAGAAGACCCTGCAAAAACCCAAATACCATAAGATGGACCCAGAATTTAACAAATCAAGAGCTTATCAAATCTATGCTTATTGGGAGTTGGCTGATCCAACTGAAGATTTCCCCAAACGCCCAATCTTTTTAAAAAAAATCCCCTGCACACTTAGATCTGAGCTTTAAACTGATAGAGATTCAAGAAAACAACATGAGATCCATTGAAAAATCAAAATGCTATTTCATAAATCCAGAAAAACTGCATAAGATACCTATATGCAGATCAATCCATGTAGGCCATCAAGCATAAAACACAAGAAACCAAGTAGCAGAGTTCAGAGACAATTCACCACATAAATTTGAGAAGGAACATCAAGATCTGTAACCCCAAAGTCTTTATGCTTTATTCATCAAGAAAAATTCACAAGAGCTTCCAGACAAGTACACGATTCTGAGATCGGATGATTCAAAAGTGACAAAGACTTCTAAATTTATAGGACTAGATCTCTAACGGCTAGTTTGGATGATCCTCGTCAAAATAATCTCAACCGTCCAAAAGATTTAATTATCTTTTAATCCAGAGCGTTGAAATTAAAATTTTGGGGAAAAAACGAATTTATCATTTAATTCAATTTTAATTAACTCAAAAATATTATTTTTGAGTTAATTACCCCAAAATTTTGACCTCGACTTAACCACCAAGGCCCAAGGGTCCAATATTTCTTAAAATTCTCAATATTCCCTTGGCCTGGGGCTGTCAAAATCATTTTCCAAGGACCCACAAATTTTGTCTTTAAAGATTTAATCCTAACTTAGGACCCTAAATTAATTAAATTTCTGGTTTAAGATTTTATTAATTAATTGACCAGAAAATTTAATTAATTGACTAAGAGGGGATTATAATTATTTTTCCAACCCTCTTTTACATGAGATAATACATTTACATACATGAAGGGGAAAAACCCATTTGTATAGACCCTCAAATAAATACCCAGTTCTGCGACTCAACATATGATCTAGTAGACCAAGTAGTTCAAACTACTTTTACAAAGACTCGATAGAACACTAGGACTCACTTAGCATGCTGATGACAAAATTCATCCTAGCTTTGGGGTGAGGCTGGAGGGAAAAACTCTGTCGATCACTTTCGTGAATCAGTGAGACGAAAAACCTCCTAGAATGGAAGTCATCAACAACATACTAGGCTTACCTAGGTTGTTACATACATGGACGGTCTTACTTAGATCATTTACATCATAAATTGCAGAATGGGTTTACATCATTTATAACAATGTCAGCTGTCAATCGGCGATGAAGACTGGATGACACGAGCTTTGCACATGATAAGTCCCATTTGAAAAAATGGGGGTGTACTGCTATGGGATCGTTGACGAAGAGTGGTCAACAAGTACAATACTACCTTGTTTATTATGTAACATGGTGAGAGATGAACCTCTATACTAAAAGAGCTTTTATTACCGTTACAACAGGTTAACCAGTGTGAATCCATTGAATAGTATAGCTTATATAATACTGACCTTACGAACATGTAGACTACTAGAATCTTATAGCAAGGCCGAGTATCACTATGTGAAATAGGTGAAGCAAGAAGGTCTCTTTTATATACGAGTAGATGCTATATCAGATAGGATTCAACCTTTATCAAGCCTATGAATGCCATTACTTCTATCCTTACTCCTACTTAACTGGTGAATGGTACCGGTTTATTACGGAATCACTTAGAGCACTTGAAACCCTGCTTTTATATGTGAGCTCTAGTCCAAATAGCTATGGTATTACACTCAGTAAGCTATGAAGATCATATGGTTCACTGTCACTCATATATTGCACTTACTCTAATTATGGTTATACACTCCTTGTTATTACCAAATATACGTGTTACTTTAAGCTTATTGATCACTACTTATTATGGATTCTTATTAATTATAACTATTGTTATAATCACAACTGTAATCATTGCATAGAATAGTTCATTTTCATCAAGTAGAGTTGATATCAACACCTCTTAGGCCTGATCTCTGCACCATTCATCCTTGCACCTGAAACAGATAACTTTTGTACAGAATTGATAGACTTTCTGTTAATGTTTGGATTTTTGAGTAGTTCTACAATACCCAGCACGACTATCATAAAATTTCTCTCTAAATGATAATGCCTAAAAGAGATAGCCACTACAAACATTTACTCAAAAGCTGATCGATGTTCAGGTTCATGATAAAGCTACAAAATTGCTGAATATTTCTTCTTTTGTTTTCCTCTTGTCTCAGCTTGATCATTGAGTGCTTTATCATGATAAATGCACTCATAGATTTTCTTTCCTGTGTCCTAGTATGTCTCTCTGCAACATTCAAAATGGAAAATAGTTTTGTTAATTCTCTTAATTGATGAATCCCATTGTCAAACTTAAAATTAGCTTTATATCGCTCCTTATCGAGTTTCATAACCTTATTTATTATTAATTTTGAGTTTCCTTCCTAAATTCGCTGCTATATGTTGATTTAATGCTATCTTAAGCTCTTCCTTTGCTGCAATTGCCTTGCCAAAGTAGAAGTGTCTCATATACGTAGTGTATAAAGAGAAATTGTATCTCTTTCTCTTCCCGAGAAATAAGAACCTGTAATAAGCCTACATTTTAATATCTTAATATTAATTACACGACATTCTTAATCTTTTCTCCTAGGTGATTAAGGTATCCAGGGATCCGTATTACTTGCAGGTCTTTACTCTTAACTTTAGTTTCCTTCAATTTTTATATTTTAACCTTGCATTTGAGACAACTGCGATTTCTGGATGGTTTGATTAGCTTTACTGTCAGCCTAAACACACCTTCCCTCCCGAGGCATTAAAGGAAATTTGTCCCTGTTGTATTACAAGTTAGTGTGGCTGCTTCGAAGTGACTTCAAATGGGCAGATATCATAGTGAGTATATCAACTCCAATAGATTACCCACTTCAAATAGAGCATACCATAGCTTCAATCTGCTAAATATATTTGTTAAATTAAAGGAAGCATCTTCAGTGAGGAAATCTTTGAAAATCCTGGCTGCCTCCAATCCCAACTCCTGGGCACTTAGATCATCTTTAGTCACGAGATTCTTTGCTTTGTTTGTAAATGAAAAAATGGAAGCGGTTTTATAGCGTCTTTTGGAGGCACTATTTCCTTCACTCTGCTAACAACATGCCCGCAAAACTGCCCACAACTAATACATAGTATGTACAATGAGTGAAAGCTGGAAACTTAAACATGAAGCTCGGAACGTTTTTCATATCCAAAAGAAATAGATTTATTACCGACTGGGAGTATAGATTAATATGTAATAATTACATGGAGATAATATATTGGCAAATAATAATAAGAGCGATCATCCAACTCCTCTTCCATGATTACACGCTGACAGGATTACATGGCCCAGGACCCACCCTGTTAGTGCCAATTCTCAAATACATCACCCATCAGTTGACAGTCCCCGTCATCTCACTCACTAAAATGTCATCACCATGTCAACAATATCAAAAAAATATGAACAACTCTTTTCCTTTTATTTCCCATCCTATAATCTATTATTGGGCCAACAACTCATTTGTTGTGTTATTTCTTCATACTCCTTGCCTATTTATAGGTATCAACTCATATATTTCAGATATACGACTCTCTCACCTTTTGTCAGTCTACATTTTCTGCTAATTCATGTGCAACTTCTGCTAGGAGTTAATGAGTGAACCTACGGACAATTAAGGATCCTTAGGGAGATGATGAAACATAGAAGAGTTTTGTAATGGAGAAATTAACTTTATTGGACGAAGATGAACGCAAATGCCTACACAGAAGGACATATCTCCAAGTTAACATACTAAAAGGGAACAGATAGTTCTTACAGGAGGAACACTTACACAATAAATGGTGCATCTGAACTTAAACAGTCATCCTATGAGCTACATGAACTTTCCAAGCCTGTAATAAAACTGCCTACAAAATTAAGTATCCATCAATTATCTACTCTTGCAGTAATTTACACGTACTGTTATCCAAGACTAAGTTCAAAAAGTATTACATCAATTCAAACCGGCAATCATGTTATGTATTTACTATTATGTAGAAGTAGCTTGGTCTGGACTCTGAAGTGTAAAAGTAGCATTAGCATTCTAGCATCAAGATTCTGCGACAACACCAACTTTCTCCATAATTTTAAAACACATTGCCTCACATCAGTTGTGGAGTCTTAGTCTGTTGAGAATGATCTATTGTATATCAGTGAGGCGTTATTTCCCTCTTTTTATACCCAGGAAATGTTTTCCTGAAGACATCCATAATAATGGTCCCGAAATTCTTTGAAAGCAAAACATAGTCACAAGGCATTTACAGAATATACAGTTTTGTTCAAAAGAGCCCGCAAAGTGATGCCCTGTTTTTTTTTTTATTTTTTATTTTTTATTTTCATGTCACGCTCAGTGAAAACAACATTTTATCTACACTCTATACATGAAATAAATCCCCATAGGTTACAAACCTAATGCGTATGCCCTAAATAGTAAACACCTAGGGAACCAAAACTGTTCACTCTGTGGATTCTGAGGATAATAAATCAGCTAATAGAGCAAGCATGGACTCGGTCTTCTTTTTGTCTTCAAGGATAAACTACTGTATTTCAATTATGCATAGCGTTTCAACGGTTTATCACCACCCGCATGCAAATATAAAATTTGAGCATGGTTATTTGATCAAATACAAACACAAAAGAACCGTTTTCTGCCCGCCGGGAGACATAATAAAACAAAAGCTTAATCAAAAAGAATGAACAGAAATGTGAACTTTGAAGCTAGAATTTATTTGAAAGTTTCAGAATGATCGAGTATGTTTAGCTGGGCAGGGCGTCTTACCGATAGTTATGGCGCAGACCTTTCAGTGTTTTTAATGGTATAACCCGAGCTTCCCTAACTTAAGTATCAGGTTTAACTGGAATGGTCTAAATTTCTTTGTAATTATATTTTCTGAAATGGAACAGATGGAATTCGGAATTTAGGAAGATGAACCAAATAATATGGATTCCCGGTTCTTCTTCTCTATAAAATGCTCCAAGAGTAGAGGGTGGAAGAAGCCAAAATGATGAAATTCCATATAGAGGAGCCCAATCCTCCATTAATGACCTAAGAAGTAGCGTTCCACACCAAAATAATACTATGTCAGATTAGGACTGTAAAAATTTTGATTCTATATTTTATTTATTTATTCAGGTTTGTCATGGTATATTTGTGTTCCCTATTTAAATTTTTGAGTCATTTTAACATCCTTGTTCAGAGAAAAGAGATCGAACGAGTTTACGAGCCAGTCGACCCTTTCGCAGGGATTTAGCCCTCACCCATCGGTGGATAAGGGGGGGTCGAGATACCAAAGCCGAATTTAATAATTTTAGGATTTCAGTTGAGTTGAGGTTTGGGCAAACTTTTATATGCCCGGTTTCGGACCCTTTGTATTTAGCGTAAATAATGTATATGCGTGGCGCAATGGTAGCGCGTCTGATTCCAGATCAAAATTTGTATTTGCGTGTTCGATTTAGCGTATATAATATAAAGATTCGTGGCACAATGGTAACGTGTCTGATTCCAAATACGAAGGTAGCGTATTGTTATCGGTGACGTCGGGTTCAGTTAACGTTTGCCAATCTTATATATATAGATACATGTCGTCCCACCATGATATTAAATTGTTAAACGCTACCATATATATATATATATATTTCTAACGAAATGATATGCATCGATTAAACCCACGACTGTAGAAACTTTGGTTTAATACCGTTTTTCGTATGACACACACCCCCGGCTTGGCCATGACACCTCAGCGAATGATAGCCCGGTGCCAAGAGTTCCCTTACGCACGAGTCCCGCTGAGCGGCGTCGGTGAAGTCGGTTATTAGTTTTACGATGGTTTCAACATCTGTATCCATATTGGTATCGGGTCACACTTTATACGCTCCGGTCGGTTCCCTTTTAAATAGTCGTGATAACTGTTGCATTGTCTGACATTGCTGTTCTTCAGAGGCTTCTCAAACCTCTCCATAGCCTTCATGATGCATCTTCCCTTTGAGAATATATGGAAGTCTTCTACACTACGCAAGCCTATTGCATCAACGATAAATACGTTGGCCGATTCTGATGAGGCGATGAATATGATACAGGTATTGTCATATTAGTTCATATTATCAATGTCAAGTCTTGATAGTATCAGATTTTTCCATGTATCTTGTTTATGGATAGCTGTCAAAGTTAGATATAGGCTAGCTTTACTTTTTTTGCAATTTCAGTTTCTTTCCACTCCAGAACAGAAAGACAGTATACTTGGTTCCTTAGTCATTTTTGGTTTCTTCATAGCCTTTTCACAAAGGGATAGCATATTTAGTTTTTAATATGCACATTGTCCGTGTGATGCCAATGAGTTCCCAACATTGTGCAAAAGATATTTTATGACACATTTATAATATAAATCACACACAAGAAATTTCATGTCACTTTGCAAGGTAGATGAATTACTTCAGCATGACTCTTGCCAAGATGAATGAGAAGATAATGCATTGCATTATGAAGGGCAGAGCTAGTCACATACATTGCAAGAGAATTGGTGGAATTCAGCTTGGGCCAAAACGAATGTCAGTATCTTGTACTTGTGTTCTATGCTGCAGTGCTCATGCAGTTTATGGATTGAAAAGCAACTCTCTATAATGATTTAGTACCATAAAGAATTGAATAAACTGTTAATTTTTAGTTGTTATGTTCGAATGTATGTTGTAACTTGTCACATATTTTTTTCATATGTGAAGTGCAACAATCCTCACAAATGCACTTCACTTTCTGAGCCCTGGGCATTTTGTTTGTCTAGAATGACTAGCTCGTGGACAATTACCTTGCCAATAAATTTGGTATGGGGAGTCAGAAGTTAGAGGCCATTGTCATTGCATAGGTTTCTATAGAATCCTTAATACGCTCATATATGTGATGTCAATCCCATACCAGAGGTGAGAAAGCTCTATGTTGCATGCTGTGTTGTGTGATGAGATTTAATTGTGTTACTAGGATTCCTTTCAGCTAGGTGCTTATTCCAGATTTATGTCGGACTGCATTCATTTTCAAGATTATTCCTATCATTTCTAATATTTCAGTATATCTATAACTTTATTATGAAGTAGTTCGAGATTTTCAAAATTTCTGAAGAAACTGGTACCTTATGCTTAGGAAGGCCATTTCTGGTTTTGTCTAGAACTGCAGTCATAGTTAGGGCTTCATTTTTTTCTTGCCATTCGAGTAATAAATATGTAAGGGTGAGAAATCAGTGGATTGAGAAGAATTCGCCACAGTTATGCAATTTTGCCCAGAAAGTCTCAACAAGCCACCAAATTGGAAAGGAAAATTTACAGTGATGACTCAAAAGAAATGCACAAGCGTATCTAGGATGCCAGGCAGGAATATCACGAGCTACAACAAGATGATATGCTATTTTGAAAAGCATCCAAATGCTATATTTAGAGTGACTTGCCACAGAGATAGTATCTTGTTACCTGTGTCAGATAATTTAGCTAAATACAGTTTTTCTAGCTATGTTTGTATGCAGGACATGAGCGGATAATGTGTTGCAGGACTATCTATATGTTGGTAATAATGAATAACTAAGAGTTGATGACAGAGGAGTATGGACAGGATCTTGATACAACTTGAAGCAAGTGTGCAAATCAACTGAAGTCATGCATGCTTTGCAGGACTGACAGTACATTGATGCAGATTTTGAGCAAGAGAGATTTGATTTTGTATGTGTAGGTAACTTTGTGAATTGAATTGGTGCTGAGCAAGCTGAACAGAAATGTGTTATTGTAAATTCTGGGTTGTTCGTAGTAGTGATTTTACTGTTTTAATGAATATAAACCAGAATGACAGTACCCTTTAAAATGAATGTTGAAGCATATTGCTCTTTCTGAATGGCTTATAACACAGTTCGCTTATAATACAGTTGCTAAATTTAAGCTCAAAATCTGTTTACCTTCCATAACACCATCTTACTAATAAGTCCGAAAGTTTGAACAGGCTCTGATCTGCATTAATGTTTTTAAATTTTGGGAACAGCCAGAGACTGATTTACACAAGCAGCAGCTTTATAAATGAATTCTTAATGGGCCTATAAGGTCGTAAGAGGGTTTGAAACTGCCCTCTGATACCAAATGTAATAACCCTACTCCCAGAGTTCTAGAATTTGTACCTATTTGAACTTCTGTTTAAGTAACACAGATCTAATAAGACATTGAAATGGTATAAATTGAAATTTCAGCTTGCATAATTAATCTATATGTAGAAGAATACCTGAAAATCAGCACAAACTTACGAATCCTGAAGCGGCTGAAGATTAGCTGGTGATGTCGTGAACAGAACAGATTACTGGGGCAATCGAATCCTCCCAGCCAAATCCGGGACTAATCCCAGACCCAGAGGATGTCCCCTCTGTCCCCCGTGCCCAGATTTCCAAGAACAAGAGACTCCCCCCCCAAACACTGCAAGCCGGCATTTCCTTCCTTCTCCTTTCAGCAGAAACCATTTCTTCTCCTCCAAGAAAACATTCCCCCCCTTCTCCTTTCATACCACCTGCTTTAAATAATCTCCTTCCACCGCCTCTAACTTCCCGAAGTCTTATCCTTATTAATGATGATATTTTATGTATTTATGGTGATATACTTTTCATTATGTTTGGATATGAATATAATCTAAACAATCTTCCTCCACCGCCTCAAACTTCCCGAGGCCTTACCCAACCTTAAGTTTACATTAAATGTTGTTATGGTGGGTGATCCCCATTAATGTGTTTACGTATACATATTTATAAAGGTGGGATTTTATTTAAGTACCTTTAATATAAATCTTTAATATCGCATACTCATTTTAACTTAAAGATTCATTAACTTAAGGATTTTAACTTTATTACTTCATTTCTTTTATTACCTTGTTTCATAAAATTTTATACTTAGTTGAATTTGATATAAAGTCTGAAATCTTAATATTAAGTTCCCAATCTATGAATTCTTGATATTAGTAGGTAGGTGTACTAGTGCGATGTGGGCGGTATAGGCAAGTGTAGCTATCAATTGCCTATATCGTTCACATGCTAATATCGTTTTGTATATACGTGGGAATGGGTCGTTACAATTTTAGGGGTCCAACAGGGACCCCAACTCAGCCAGCAACTAGAGAAGCTAGGGGGAATTGGGACGAAATTCCGAGGTCAACATTTGGCCAATTCCTTTGTTAGTTTTTGTGGTTTATTGGTGGAGAACTCGGGGTTAATTTCCCGTAATTTTTTGAGCACTGGAGGAGGCCCTAGCAGCTATTATTTGCAGTCAGCGGTGCATTTTTCACTAGGACAGCACATTGCATGTTAGAGTAGTTGATGTCATCACTTGGATATTGCTAGCTTGCCTTGAGCAAGCCCAAGTGCATGCTTTCTGATTTTACTTTGTACCCAACAATTATATTAATAAAATGACTCAATCAGTGCAGTTCATGGATATTTTTGGTTGTTAAATGTGTTGTAAATTTTTGTATGTGTTTCTGCTATGTTTTCTTTGTTTGGCATTGTATATTTCCGTTAGGAATATTACAGTTTGATGCTAGTTATCTTTCCTTATGATGAGACTTGTACATCTGACTTTGCGATCTCTCCCTTGGGCCATTACTGAGAGACCAATGAATTGGTCAGGGAGATGGATCTTGACAGAGAGAATGAAAAGTACTGCCCTAGCTAAGATAGAGTGTCGAAATATGATAGTTGCAGTCAGTATTTTCATTGACAAAAACAAATGAGAAATTAATTATTTTCCAGCTATCCAAGTCAACCTCAAATGGACAAGTTGGCCCCACCGCTTGAAGGGCTTTAACGCCAAGGTCAAAATGCTCCTCTTGACTTGCATATATATTGGGCATTAGTTGACCTTATTTGGCATCATCACAGATCTCATTCATTCGACCAAACAAAAGATCTTTTCACACGTGTGAGGAGAAAGACGGAAGATTGACTTCTGTGTTGACCAGCTCATTTTACTTATGTTGACGAGCATTGACTTGATTCGTTTCTCTTGTTTGATCAAGTTTTGACTTAAGTTTGAAGGTTGAAGTTTCTGTGGTTCGTTCACTGTCTCTAACTGAAGTTCTGTCTCTATTTCTGGGTTGTTGACTGACAAATGACCGTAAGTCAACTTAAGAAGTTTGACCGAAATATTGACTGTGGAATTGCACACTGAATTTTGGCGCCTTTGACCAGTAGCCTCAGAGCGAATTTCAGCCCTCTTGTGCAGACTTTGACTGTGAGCAAGCATTGAATTTTTCTCTCATTTGACTGGTTTTGAGTTGGCAAATATTGAGGTCAAAGATATGCATTTCGAATGGAATATTTTGATGTACATTTTGACGAATTGAACTCTCTCATAAGGAAAGATTATCGAGTTTTCCTCCTTGTGGGGTCTTTTCCCAAGAACTTTTGGTGTCTCTTATTTCATTGTCTTATTGTGATCTTGATTGCTCTATTGAAGTTTATGTTTGAAATTTTCAAGTATACCTGCTTGATGATTGGAATGCTCTAAATAAGTCAAATTGTGTCATTGGAAGTACTTATCAATTTGAAAATTGCTCTAATCTTGTTTGCTACTAGTAAATCAACAAAAGAAAGGAAAGAAAATATAGTTTTGCAAACAACATAAGTGTTCTAGCCCTTGCCACTCTAGTTTCTCTATGTGGATTGTCGTCAATTGTTCAATTTTTTAATTAATGTGTGCCAAAAATGTTCTATGAGTTTAAGTTAATTCAAATCCATTTTCGTAGACTATTTTATTTCTGACTGACTTGTTCTCTTCTAAGCTTCTTACTATGCTAATATGACTATGTTATATGGCTATCATCTCATGGCAACAAGCCCCAGAATGAAGCATTCAATAAAGCAATGAATATGTTTTCTAGGTTTTAAAATTTCTCAATGACACTATGTGCAGGTCTCCTATCCTTTCAAAGTCTTGCCTCACCTTCAAATATCCTCTAGGCCTAGCCAACAAGTAGGTCCACAAACAATTTTGAATAGACTTAGCAACTCCATTCAGCCTTCTAGTCACAAAAATGGATGATGGAGGAATACCTATCAATAACTTTGACTACTATATTCCTGTTTATTGGAAATAAATAAGAATACTTTTATCAACTGTTATTACAAATATGAAAAAACATTATCAATTCAAAACCATCAAACCTCTTTACTCTGCAGTAATTACATACCTGTTAACGTCATGCATGCGTACTCTCTACGAGTATATCTAGCAAGGGCCTGCAAGAAACATTGATTGTGTAAACAAGATATCATAAGTTAAAAGAAAAAGAAAGAGTTAAAAGAAAACAAGTACGCTATTTGTTTGAACATTCGTAAATGAGAATCTTCAATGACACAAGAAATAACGTGATTTTCTCTATGTTTAACGAAACAAAAGAAATATTCCCACATAATAGGAAATACAAGTATAAATACAAAATCAGGGGAGGATATATTATATTCTGATCCACAAATTTCACTGTTGGGTTGTTTAACAGGTAAACAAACTCAAGTATTTATTATCAATCTGGGCTAGTAGGACTTAGAAGCATCCCCAAAGTATATGGGTTTCAGCTATGATCAAGTTAGAAGATGATTTATCAATGATTAAAGAAATGCATATTACAAATCTAAACTAATTAATTTCCAAATTCAAGTATGCAATCAGTAGCAGAAGAATCTCCTAACTTAAGATATTTGTTTGTCCTTCTCTCACAAGATTACTTCATGAATTAAAAATCAAAACCACTAATTGAGCAATAGATTAAGATGCATGAAACAATAATTCAAGAGGCTCTTAACTAAAGAGATCCTGGTTTTCCTTTATCACAAATTCATTCATCAATAATACTATTGTTAGAAAACCGGAATTCAGAAAAGCATTAAAAAGCAGGAAAAGATGAATTCTAGCTTAAGATCTTAATCAGATATAAAAAATGTTTAACTTAAACATTTGTTGGTCCTTTCATATGCAGAATAAGAATGATAATTAGATTCATCAGCACTCATAAAACATCAACATAAATCTAATAAACAAGTTAAGCATAAAACAAACTAGTTTAGAAATTGCAACTACAAATAACTAGAAAGTGCACTTAGCTCGGTGTGGGGGGCCCTCCACCCTTGCCTTGCACACTGAAAGTGATTTCAGCTACTAAAACTTCAGTCAAGCAATCAGCATGTAACAGCAGCAAATGGAATAGAACAGGTCTTCAATTAACTCTCCAAAGTCTCAGAAATAATAATGTTAAGTCATACAATTTCTACATATCCCAATGGTTCATAGACTTGGTATAAATAGAAAAATAATAAACAAACTATGCTACAATGTCTCTAACAACCTTATATTATCCTAATCTCATCCATCTAGGTCGAACTCATCCAATTAGTTACACCAAATCTGGAAAAATCCCAAAATCTACTATTTCTGCCCTATTTTCTAGGGATTCCTGAAAAACGGGTCATGTTTGACCAACGTTGACAGGGCCTATTTTAGCTCGATTTGACTGAACCAATAGGTGTACATCCAATCTTAGTTCCCAAGCTTTCTATAAATGTATCCAGCTCGAGCTCAAGTGTCCTGCAAATATGCAAACCAAGAGGCCATTACGGGAATTTCTGATCTGGTCCAAAAATACCCTTAAAACCCAATTTTTACAAAAATTTCTAAAAATTGAAAAACATAATTTATTTGCCTGAATATGCAAAATAAGGTCAAAATAGGTCATATGTGGATGGTATAATGTGGAAAATAATGGAAATTAGGTGGATTTTAATAAGAAAAATTTGATAAAAAACGAGGGCCAACATCTCCCCCTTGGTTACTCTCAAGCATGTCCTCATGCTTGCCTCTGTCTCCTTGAACTTCTGCGTTTGTATGATGACTGCCCTACTAATGTACCTGTGACTCTAGTTCCTAATGCTGAAGTTTCTTGATGAGCTGCTTGTAAAAGGATGTCAAGACCCTCATATATTTTTCTCTGTAATATCCCCAAAGGGAAATACCCAGTAATAAACAGAAATATGCCAGACAGATATAGAAAATACAATACTGAACCAGATCACTTAATCATGACACATGTAATACCAGAAACTGAGCCATTTTATTAATCAGAAAGTACAGAGAGAGGAGTAAATCAGAATCAGTGCACCTATCCTTGCCCTAGGCAAGTGATGACCCTCCCATACAAGAAAATGGCTGCAACAAGGACAGCGTCCTAGCTGCTCTGAAGACTGAAGAGGAACTGCGCTGGTACTGGGGCTGATCTCAAGCTGCAAACCCTCACAAATGGAAAACGCTGTCTCTGCTAGTGACAGCGCAGAAACAGGTGAAGCACAAATCCCTCAACCCTCCAGACAGATGAACCTGCTACAGAATACTGGAAAACGCCGTTGAGCTCCTCTCACAATAGTTTGCTCCTCAGATCTGCGTCCCACCTGATGGATCTGAAGCCTCCAATCAAATCTGCGTCCTTCCCTTCCTGATATGCGTCCTCCAATACCAGATCTACTGCCAAACCTTCAGATCTATGCTAGATCTGGAACTATCTCCTGGTCTACGGCCTCTAGGGCTAGATCTAGTGTCCATCCCTTGGTCTGGACTAGATCACATCAATATCTCCTCGGGTAGCTGTCACTCCTCCATTTGGATCTAGTGCCAAGCCTCAGTCTTCGAAATGGGCCGGCGTCCTCACTCTCGTCTAGACGGCGTCCTTGCCTCCTAAACGGCGTTTTTCTGCGCCGGACAGTATCTGCGTCCTCCTTGGACAGCGTCCTTCCTCTCCTGAAAGGATCAGCGTCCTCTCTCCAGATGAGACAGCGTCCTTCTCCTTCAAGAATCAGCGTCCTTCCTTCTCTTGCTCTGCGTAGCCACAAGAGGGCTTTCTCCTCCTCAGATATGCTTCAGAAACTGCTGCTGCTGCTGCTGCTACTGGAACTGAAAAGTATACTCAGGACAAACCTTACTAGGGCGGGCACTCGAAGTCCCCCGAAGCTAAGGGTGAAACCAGAAAAACCTTACCAGGGCAGGCACTCGAAGTCCCCCGAGGCTAAGGGTGAGGTCTCCGACCGGAGACACTCGTGCACTAAACAGTGCTGCAGACCGACTAAACAACCGGCGTGCTGAAGCAGACAAAGTCTAGCTATCAATAAGAATATCAAATCATGAATGATCAAATGAGGTGAGAGCCTCTCCTTTTATAACATCAAACTCCCTCCAAAACTTAACTCTCCCTGGATCTGCGCAGTTTACCTTGGGTTAGCGTGATGCCTCCCCCATCATATCCACGTGGACCCCCAAGGCCCCCTCTCTAAGTTACAACGTCAATCTACTAGGAAAAAGAACACTTTATTATAAAGTGAGGTGACTAAAGTGAGGTGACCCCTCTTATTTCTCACTTTATTGATTATTTCTATCTAAAGCGGCAAAATAAAGCAAAAATGCAATATTCCAATTAGCAAAGCTAATTGGGAATATTACAGTCTCCCCCGGCAAAACGTTGCTTGTCCTCAAGCAACTGAAGTGAGGGATGCTGTAAGATCTTCTCATCTTCCCAAGTGGCATCCTCATCTAGCAGATTCTTCCATCTCACCAAGAACTCTCTGATCTTCCTGCTCCGCAGCTGTCTCTCCCTGGTGTCAATAATGGCCTCTGGCTGTAATACCAGGTGCCCCTCATCATCTGTTGGAGGTAGCTCCCCGGTGACTGTCACATGCTGGCCCAGTGCCTTCTTCAAGCATGATACATGGAAAATGTTATGAATCCGGCTGCCTTGGGGCAGCTCCAACTCATATGCAACCTGTCCGATCCTACGAATCACCCTGTATGGTCCATAAAAGCGAGGCTTAAGCTTCTCTGCCCCCTTTTGTTTGAGTGAAGACTGGCGGTATGGCTGTAACCGTAGGTAGACCAAATCCCCTACCTCAAAGTGTCTCTCCACTCGGCCCCTGTCTGCATATAATTTCTGCTGATTTTGTGCGGTGGCTATGTTGTCCTTGAGAGCCCGGAGGATGTCTTGGCTCTCTTGGATCCACAATTTGGCTCGTGGGGCCCTGCTAACACCAAACATCACATCCACAAAAGATAAGGAATGGTATCCATACAACGCATAGAAAGGTGTCATGCCAATGGTCATGTGGTGGGTTGTGTTGTAGCAGTACTCGCCCAGATGTAGCCATTTCAACCATGCTCTCTGCTGCCCACTGACGTAGTTACGCAAGTAGCCCTCCAGCCACTTGTTGACTATCTCTGTCTGCCCGTCTGTCTGGGGATGATAGCTAGTGCTCGGTGTCAACTCAGTCCCTACCAGTCGAAAGAGCTCCTGCCAAAAACCACCCATAAAACGGCTGTCTCTGTCACTAACGATGGTCTTGGGCAGACCATGTAATCTGAAAATCTCCCGGAAAAACAGCTCTGCCACCTGCGCTGCTGTATAATGTGCCGAAATGGCGAAAAAGTGAGCATACTTCGTTAGCCGATCAACTACCACGAAGATGCAGTCCTTGCCCTGCACTGTGGGCAACCCTGTGATGAAGTCCATCGAAACACTCTCCCACTTCCCCTCTGGAATGGGAAGCGGCTGCAACAACCCTGCGGGATGGTTCATCTCCCCTTTGTTCCGCTGGCAAACCTCACACTCCCGAACATGCTGGAGTACGTCCTCCTTGAGGCCCTTCCATGCAAATCTCTCCCGGATGGCCCTGTACATCTTGGTGAACCCCTGATGGCCCGCCAATGGTGAATCATGAGAGGCATGGAGTATCTTCTCCTTGAGCTGAGATCTCTCAGTCAAAAAGATCCGATCTCTGTAATAGATGACCTCATCTGCCACCCTGTACCTGCTATCCGCTATCTGTCCATCCAGCACCTCGCATGCAAATCTATCCTTGGAATACTCAACCAGTAGTCGAGCCTTCCAATCAGCGTCCAAGCTCATGAGGGATAACGTGGCTGGTCTACGGGAAAGGGCATCTGCTACCACGTTGTTTTTCCCTTTGACATACTCTATGTCAAAGTCGTAAGCCTGGATCTTGCTGATCCACTTCTGCTGCCTCTCCTGTAACTGCTTCTGCTCCAGGAAGTACTTCAGGCTGTTATGATCTGTCCTGACTCTGAATCTGCCGCCTACCAAGTACTGCCGGAATTTGGCCAATGCATGCATGATGGCCAACATCTCTTTATCATAGATGGGGTAAAGTCTCTCGTGTGGAAGGAGCTTCGGCTCTCGAATGCAATCGGATGACCCTCCTGCATCAAAACTGCTCCAATCCCTTCCCCTGATGCATCGCACTCTAGGATAAAGGGCTGAGTGAAATCGGGCAATGCCAGCACCGGACAACTACTCATCACCTCCTTGAGCTTATCAAAAGCTCGCTGGGCGGTATCCGTCCAACTGAATGCCCCCTTCCTCGTCAGCTCTGTGAGGGGTGCAGCAAGCTGTGAGAAGCCCTTGACGAACTTCCTGTAGTAAGTACAGATACCGATGAACCCTCTACACTCTGTCACATTCCGTGGCTCTGGCCAGTCCCTGATAGCCCGGATCTTCTCGTCATGGACTCGCACTCCGTCCACTCCTATGATGTGTCCCAAATACAACATCTCTGTCAATCCAAACTCACACTTGGAGAGTTTGGCAAAGAACTGCTGCTCCTCCAGAATGCGCAAGACTGTCTCAATGTGTTGGAGGTGCTCCTCCCAGGTCCTACTGTATATGAGAATATCATCAAAGAAAACCAGCACGAACTTCCTCAGATGATCCCTGAAGATATGGTTCATGCAAGACTGAAAAGTGGCAGGTGCATTGGTCAGCCCAAATGGCATGACCAGAAACTCAAAGTGCCCATAATGACACTTGAAAGCAGTTTTGGGAATGTCCTGTTCCCTCATGCGTATCTGATGGTACCCGGACCTCAAATCAATCTTTGAGAAGAACCGTGCTCCTCTCAACTCGTCCATCAACTCATCGATCCTGGGAATGGGGTACCTGTTTTTCAGGGTCTTCTTGTTCAGAGCCCTGTAATCGATGCACATGCGTAATGTGCCGTCCTTCTTCTTTACCAGCACTACTGAAGAAGCGAAAGGACTGGTGCTAGGTCGGATGTGCCCAAGGGCCAGCAACTCCTGAATGGCCCGCTCTATCTCATCCCGATAGGCCTTGGGATGCCTATATGGGGTGGTGATCACTGCCTGTATCCCCTGCTCCAGCTCGATCGTGTGCTCAAACCCCCGATCCGGTGGCTGTCCTGGTGGAATGTCTCCAAAAACTACTGCATACCTGTCGAGAAGAGTCTGTAGATCAGGGTGCACCGCCCTTCCCGTATCTACTATCTCTGAAGCCCGCAACTCGGCTGCCCACTCTATATCTCCCCTGCGGAATGTCGCATCCATGCTGTGTGCCGATACTGTCTGGGGCGGATATGTGTTCTGTCCTCGGATCTTCTCATGCCTCCCCGTCTTGGGATCATCCCACTCCATTTCCAAGGCCTTCCAATCTGTTGTGACCTTCCCCAGAGTGATAAGCCACTGCACTCCCAATATCACATTGGTGTCCGGAATGTCCACCACAAAGAAGTGATCAGTCAAAGTATAGGTGCCCATCGTCACTGACAACTCTGGTACATATCGAGCACAAGCCATGGTCTGATCTCCTGGAACCAAAACCGAAAACCCATCAAAGCTCTCCGTGGGTATGCCTCTCCGTGCAACCATCTGGGCATCGATGAAATTGTGGGTGGCCCCACTATCAACTAGAACTGAGACACGCTGTCCCCGTACTGTCCCACGTACGCGCAATGTCAGATACTTGGGGACTCCTCGTAATGCTGCTAGAGCTCCCCCAGTAGGTGCAAATGATGCCTCTCCTGCATCGGGTGGTGGAGGTGGTAAAGCACTCTGTGCTGCATAACACTCTCCAGCCTCCTCATCATCCAACTCATCCTCTTCTCCGCTGCCCTCGGAGAAGACCTCTATGAAATGTGCCTTCCCTGCTGTGCACTTGTGTCCTGGTGCCCATGGCTCCTGGCAGGTGAAGCACAATCGCTTCCGTCTCAGCTCTCTCCTAGCCTCATCATCATACTGTCCTCGTCCGGGATTCGCCTTGGGAGGCGGAATCCTCGTGTCCTTACCCTTAGGCTGGAAAGCTTGTCTCTGGGGATAAGGTGGCCGAGTCCTAGGCAAGACATCTTGTAGGTCACGTGCCCTACTGATAGCATCCTGAAGTGTAGCCGGTTTGTTCGATCGGACTAGACCACGAAGTGGTTCTGACAGCCCCTCTACAAACATCGTGATCAACCGAGTTGCTGATATGTCAGGTACCATCACTGAAACCCTCAAAAAGTCTGAGATGTATGCCTCTGCACTACCTGTCTGTCTGAGCTTGGTCAGCTCGAGGAAAGGCTGATCTGGGTCCTTTTGGTCAAAACGTTTCACCACCCTCCTGGTGAACTCAGCATATGTAGTCACTGTGGAATGCCCCAGTGTTGTTAACCCATGAAACCACCAGTTCTGGGCCTCACCCTCTAGATGTAATGCAGCCATCTTAATGGCCTCCTTCTCTGGCATCTGGTTAAGCTGAAAATAGAGGTCTAGTTTCTCCACCCAAGACCTGGCTGTAGTCTTTGGTGACCCATCAAACATCGGCAAATGAAATTTGCTGGCTGCACGGTTACTATCACGGTGGGAGCCCCGTCCCTTATTTCGATCATGAGACTTGCCGCCACTTCGGAACTGAATATATTGATTGAAAGGGAAAGCATCCATGAATTCCTGTCCCATGCTTCGCCAATCTGCAAACCAAACTCCATGAAGATCGAGACCCCCATCTCTTGATGCCGTTTGCTCCTCTTCCTCTACCGGAAAAGTAGGCATGGTAGGTCGCGTGTCCATGGAATCGACCTTCTGCGCTGTCACAATGGGAATAGCATCTGGTATGCAACTAGACGTTCCCGATCCTTCCCCTACCTGAAAGACTCTAAGGGGCTTTCTGCGTCCCCTCTGCAACCTTCTTAGTTACCTCCTGCATGAATGCATCCATCTTTGCATCCATCTTCTCAGTCAACTTCTCAGTCAACCTTGCAAACATGGCCTCCATTGGATTCCTCCGTTCTGTCTCTGAATCAGAATCGCTTCCCCCGAGGAGACTGGGGCGACCCCTAGGTGCCATAGATTGCTAGCACCACAGGCTGAGCCAGATCTAAGCTCTGATACCACTGTAATATCCCCAAAGGGAAATACCCAGTAATAAACAGAAATATGCCAGACAGATATAGAAAATACAATACTGAACCAGATCACTGAATCATGACACATGTAATACCAGAAACTGAGCCATTTTATTAATCAGAAAGTACATAGAGAGGAGTAAATCGAGTCGGTGCACCTCCTTGCACCTATTAGCAAGTGATGACCCCTCCCAAACAAGAAAATGAAAACGACAAGGATTAAGTCCCTGTAAGTTTGCTAGAAAATGAAGATGAAGCTGCTTATTTGATGCTAAGAGTCGATCTCAAAGTTTACCAAACCCTCACAAATGTAAACTATTTGTCTCTGCTTGGTAGCTGTGGCAGTGAAGCACCCGTCTTCAGCCCTCCGGACGGATGGGAGCACGCTCTGAGAATCTTGGAAAGCATTTGTAGCTCCTCTCACGATAGTTTGCTCCTCAGATCTGCGTCCCACCTGATGGATCTGAAGCCTCCAATCAAATCTGCGTCCTTCCCTTCCTGATCTACGTCCTCCAATACCAGATCTACTGCCAAACCTTCAGATCTATGCTAGATCTGGAACTATCTCCTCAGATCTACAGCCTCTAGGGCTAGATCTGGTGTTATCCCTTCAGATCTGGACTAGATCTATCAATATCTCCTCAGATCTGTCACTCCTCAAGCTGGATCTAGTGCTAAACCTCCAGATCTTCAGAAATGGACAGCGTCCTCACTCTAGGGCTAGACAGCGTCCTTCTGCCTCCCTAAACAGCGTTTTCTCTGCCAGACCAGAACTGCGTCCTCCTTGGACAGCGTCCTTCCTCTCCTGAAAGGATCAGCGTCCTCTCTCCAGATGAGACAGCGTCCTTCTCCTTCAAGAATCAGCGTCCTTCCTTCTCTTGCTCTGCGCAGCCACAAGAGGGCTTTTCTCCTCCTCAGATATGCTTCAGAAACTGCTGCTGCTGCTACTGGAACTGAAAAGTATACTTAGGACAAACCTTACTAGGGCGGGCACTCGAAGTCCCCCGAAGCTAAGGGTGAAACCAGAAAAACCTTACCAGGGCAGGCACTCGAAGTCCCCCGAGGCTAAGGGTGAGATCTCCGACCGGAGACACTCGTGCACTAACAGTGCTGCAGACCGACTAAACAACCGGCGTGCTGAAGCAGACAGAAGTCCAGCTATCAATAATAATATCAAATCATGAATGATCAAATGAGGTGAGAGCCTCTCCTTTTATAACATCAAACTCCCTCCAAAACTTAACTCCCCCTGGATCTGCGCAGTTTACCTTGGGTTAGCCTGATGCCTCCCCCATCATATCCACCTGGACCCCAAGGCCCCCTCTCTAAGTTACAACGTCAATCTACTAGGAAAAAGAACACTTTATTATAAAGTGAGGTGACTAAAGTGAGGTGACCCCTCTTATTTCTCACTTTATTGATTATTTCTATCTAAAGCGGCAAAATAAAGCAAAAATGCAATATTCCAATTAGCAAAGCTAATTGGGAATATTACATTCTCTCTATTTTGTACATGTGATCTGGACTTTTGAAAAGTTTTGGATGAGAGAAAGGAAAAATATTCTTAGTTTGGCTTTGAAAATACCCTTTTTGGAAGATACTTTGTCAAAATTCCTTTTTAGAACCGAGTTCTCGACACCTTCATGTTTGTTTTTAACCTTCTCTGCCTTTGATGAACACCATACTTGCAAATCAAATCTTATTCTGCCTTCAGAGATCCTCAAATTTTGAAATGAACAATCCTCTAAAAATCAATTTTGAAGACATTGCTGTGTGTCCTTAAAAATTATTTTTAGAAAATGAATCTGTGTTCTTCAAAAATAGATTTTGGAAAACAATTTATGTCCTAGAGAAATCGAAATTGGAAATACCCCGTATGCAACAAAACCATTCATTTACTTCCTTTGAGAAATCGATTTTGCAGATAGGAATTAAAATAACCCACAGGTCGATTACAGTTTTGCTCAGCTATATAATCCTCCTCAACACCCAAATTGGAAAAATAATAATCAACCTTCTTTGCCTTCTTTAGAAATTAAAAAAAAAAAATCGAAATCTAGAAATAAAAACTTCTCTTATACGTCTTCGAAGAAATCAATTTTTTTTTTTCACCAACAATCCATCTCTTTCTCTTTGCCATACACAATCCATCTCCAACAACGAAATCGATTTTTCTTTGCCTTTAAATCTTCAATTTCTATGACTTCTGAGATGCAGCAATTTCTATATCTTCTGAATGAAGAATAAAATTCCCAAAAAAAATCTTCAGTGTATATATCCTCATTGTTCTGCAAATTGATTTTTAAATCTCCTCTTTTAGCACAATAAAATTCCTCTGTTCTAGTGTTAAAAGGAGTTATCTGCTCTTTAAAAACTGATAGAAAGTTTGATCTCCGATTTTATAGCCATCACTAAAAAAAATGGTGTCACTTTCCTCGAGGATATATGCTATAGAGAAACACTTTTAAAAGGATTTGAAAATCTTGCAGGGAAAGCCAACACAAATAGAGTACCAATTACCATACATATTAATGCATTATTTTAGCCCACGTACTTTGAAGGACCAACGAAGGATGCCAATCTTGTGTAGGAAATGAGTTGTAGGTCACTGGATTGATTCCCATCAAAAGTGCCACCTTTGATGCACTTTTAGTTAAATAGGTCCCTATATTTACAATGTGAACATGTTCAATTACAATTTGAATAGAAAATTTGCCGAATATCTCAACCTACAATCAGTAGTATACTCTGGCACATAACTAATCTGATTTGGACACAATCTTCTTGTGAGATCTCTGAGTTAATAACTCATGTTTAACAGCGTCATCCTTTAATTAAAATTCTCCTTTTGATATCTCTGAGGATTCATTTCTTCGTAGCTGGCAAAATCGATTTGTCTGATGGCATAGTTTAGAGTTTAAAGGTGGCAATGTCGTTTTTAAATTGTGACAGAAGCCCAGTTTATAACTAAAATTTCGTGTGACACCTCTTACACAATCCTGAATTTTCTTAACCACAAAATCTGCTCAAGACTCAAAAAATCCAGAATTGAGAATCGATCTCCTTACCTGGCTCTTCTGCATGATTCTTGGGTTTGTTGAAGTGTTTTAATCCACTCAGCGCACAGGGAACTCGGCCTTCAACTCTGCGTTAAAATTGATGCTGAACCTTCCTATTTTTCCACAAATTCCTCACTTATTTCTACACCGCTCTTCCTTAGCTCTGGCTTCTCTCTTTTAACATTGTTCTCTACGTTTTCTTAGTTCCGACTTCTTTCTCGAGGTGTTATTTGCCTGCATGGCATTAACATCATTTTCTTGAGCTTAATTTGAGTTGTGATGGTGAAAGAAGTCGTAATGCAAGTCTCTGTTATATAAAAAAAACGCAATACAGAGCAATGCAATGGCTTTGCACAACATTTTGAACTCGTTTCACCGTTTCATTATGCCAGCTCACCTGCCTATTGTACCTACCATGGTTGCGTCAGTCTTGTATATTCCCACTTGTTTCTCTGTTGCAACTTGAATTTGTTTTTTCTCAGTGTGAAATGTTGTATTCTCTCTTCAGGAAATGGTGCATTCACGCAGCGTTCACACCCCACAATTCTCTGCTGCCTGCGTTCACCTCACAAATTTTTCCTATGTCGGAGTTCATCTCTTAATAAATTCACTGTCAAAGTTCACTTCTTCGGAAATTTCGTGCGTGAAGGTGCTCTCTGGGTTTTCTGAGTGTTACTCTACTTTGCGTACTTTTGATTGCCCATGTGTTCAATTAACAACATTTCACCTTTGTCCTTTCCTCCACGGTGTATGCCTACATCCCATCACCATTACTTCACGTTCTCCGCTTCACTCATATCTCTGTTAGCCCATACTTTCACACTCATAATTTCGTTGCATCATAAGCCCGTACCTTCATTCCTTTGCATACCCATAATTTTGTTGCATCATTTTCAACTTTGGTTATGTCCTTCGTATTACTCATTGCATTTGCACTTAGTTTTGTTTCACAATTGCATTATCCGACATATGAATAATTTTAAACCCTTGCATACTAGTGCACCATTCCATCAAATGATATATATGTATTTTTGCTCATTGCGCCTTGCAACTTTGGTTTTGCAACTTTTTTTTGTTTAATTTAATTTTAAAATGACCCTAGAATGGTCATGTTTAAAGTTAAATTGTTTTTTATCATGACACTAACTCTTGTTGGTTTTGTAGGCAAATCAAAATTTCTTCGTGGGAAAAATACTAAATCCTCAATCTTTGATCAAAATGCTTATAGGGTAATGTAGGGATATATGGATTAATGTAGGTTAAATGAAAAGTATGGTAAGATAATGGTAAGGAAATTCATAAGATTATGACGATATATGATGGTGTAATGGATAGGGTTATGATAAATGTAGAATTGTGATTGAATGTAGGATTATAATGAGGGTAGGGTAGGAATGTAATGGTTTATGTGATGATGTAGGATATAGGTAGGGTAAATTTAGGGTGTTAGTAGAATGATAGGATGCATATTCAAGTTTAAATCAGTTTAACAATTCTAGAAATTTTTCAAAATCAAAGGTTCTAAGAACATTTTTTTTTACTTACTGTACTTTCCCTTTCGCAACATAGCTTGATGTTCATACTAATTTGATGATGACTTTTGCTGGTTCATCCAAATTTGACTCAAGATGATGGTTCTTCAAAGATGCATTCAGATGGAATATAGACAATTGTAACTGCTTACTTGAACCTCTTGATAATATGTTATTTCATGTTCTCTTTGACATATGTTATTGATTCAGGTCGCTTCTGATGAATATTGTTCAGGTCCCTTCTGCAATGATACTCAATATTGTTTTAGGGCCCTTCTGCAATGATTTTTAAATGACGTTTCAGGTCCCTTTTGCATGATATTTTCAACGATGTTTCAGGTCCCTTTTGACATATTATTCAGGTCCCTTCTGCAATACAGTTGCTCAAACTATTTGCATAGTTTTATTACGAACTTCCCCCTTTCTTATGTTAAGACTTGTCCTCAAGTTTTGCATTTCTTGGAGGATTATTTTTGCAAAATCAAACTGAAGTAAAACAAAATAGAGAATTTGTATTGGCCAAACAAGTTAGTTTTCCAATAAGAATTCGAGTTTGTATTGTGCCAGTTTCCTAGATTTTCACAACCAAATTCTTCTTCTTTTTTTTCTTCTTCTTTTTTTATGGATGGAGGTGAAGTGTAATGGTGTTGGGAAGTATGGAATGCTTATGAATTTAAGATAGGTTGAAATCGTCATCTAAGAGTAGATGGATAGATAGATAGAAAATAGGTCTGGACTTCAACATACATGATTGCAGAACTTAACATACAATATGGTAGATGAATGGCATTATGAACAATATGGCATATGAAAGGCTTATTTGACAATGGATGTGGCTTGTCATGGTAAAACTTGACTTCTTCTTATTATTAGCTTCATGTATTTTGCCTCGATCTTGATCTTCTTGTAGGGTTGTTGGCCAGCCATTGAAAGCAAGTTTCATGAGTTTGAGTTTCATTGAATGAACTCAGCATCTTGTGAATTCCACTTTGCTTTGACCTGAACATTTGTATTCATATTTTGAAATATGAATTTTTAAAAAAATTTGACTTTGAAAAGTCCTTTGTCCATGGAGTTCACCTCTTAAATCTTTTTATGACCTGCAAAAACATAGCATTTACCTGCAACACAATATTAGATGATGGAAGAAGAGAGGTGCACAGTCTCTCTTCTTCCAAGGAGTATGTAAAATAATTAAAAGCAATGCTTTGTTAACAAGTCCAAATATGATATACAAAGAAAATGCATGTGTTTACCCCTTGAGAAATGGTGGCCAACCGAGACCTCCTAGTGATATTTTGTTTACAAAATCTTCGTTTTATGTCAAATTAGAGTGATTCGAAAGCCAAGTTGAAGTGAATTCATATGGCTATCTCCAATATAAACATGTTTTCAAAATGGTTTAAAATGATATGCCAAAAATGATGAGAAGTACCATGTTTGATAAAGATTTTTGTGAATTTTTTTTACTTAACCAACAGTCACTTTTTGGAATGTAAATTTTTCGTTAAAGATTGGATTGATGTGATTCTACTTGGAGATTAAAGTAGATTCATTTTTGTCTTTCCAGTAGAACAGGTTTTTAAAATCAGTAGGTTTGATATCACAAAATTGGTGATGAACAAACCTAGGAGGCAGAGTTTGACTATGTTGATTTTAAGACATGCAGTCACTAAATGTGGAATAACTTTTTCACCTGGCCTCCAAATGGGATGATTCAAATTGTGTCTTGAACTAGACTTCAAAAGCTATCTCCATTACAAACGGGTTTTGAAAAGAAGATGATTTGATATGTGAAATATTCCAATGAACAGTCTCAATACCTAGACTTGTCACCATGCAAATTTTTCAACAAGCAGTTAGTATTTTGAGCATAGATTTTTCATATGATATCGGATTGACCTGATTCAAATTGATTTGGAAACTAGATTCCAAGGGCTATCTTCCCTATAAATATCAGGTAAAAATGTTTCCATTAGAACCCTCAAATCAATGATGTACTCACTCTGTCCTTAATTTTTTTCTTGAAATCTAGTGTTTATTTTGATCATTTTTATTTGTGATCCAAATTGAAATTTTCAAAATGGATTTAAAAACTAGATTTCAAGAGATACCTTGTTTAAAAACATTCCTGTAAAAATGATCCTATATGGTTCTCCATAATAAGATCGTCCTTAGTGCATTTTGTCATGAAATCCTTTCAAATGAGTATTGAACAATGATGTGAAGAATTATTTATGAGAAAAAGTCTTATTGTGAACTCATTCCACCCATTTATTTATTTTATTCTATTATATCCTACTCTATTGTATAAAAATTAGCCATTCCCTCAAGTATAAGAGAATTTCCAATGCATCCATTTTCGTAACAAGATCGTAAGTAAAATTACATCCAAGTTTGAAAAATATACTTTAATGAATGCTTGGACATGAAAAATTAGTTGGTCATAAAGATTTGATGCTAAAGGATGTTGAATAATGGAGTGGTGTTGTGAACTAACGATTAGTTGAAACCAAGTTTTAAGATGATCTATGTTTGCTTGGCTCTTTTTAGTTGTCATATCACAAAGTTCTTCGTGTAGCACTTGTTCAAAATCTTGAATGCACAAGGGATCTTGTGATATACATGCTAGAATTTCTTCAATTTCGAGTTCTAATGTTTGATCTTCATTGCATGTGATCCATAACTCATTCATCTCCTTACAAAGATAACTAGAACAAGATTCTAAGTTTTCTTCTTTTAGATCCACTTCATGGATGCTTTGTTCCTCTTCTAATTTGTGAAATGAAGATTCATCCCTAGTGATCACTCTAAATTGTGGACAAGCATTTAAGAAGATCCTTGTAATGGCATACTCTCCTTCACTAAATGACTTCTTTAACATCATCTTTTGGAGATCTTGTTGGGCAAATGGATTTTGTAGTTATTTAGTTTTTTTTTTGGAGGGGGGGGGGGGGGGGGGGTTGTTTAATGAATCTACCCTTCTAATCTCTATCTCTAGGCATAAGAAACATAACTAAAAGAAAAACTAAGTTTTTGTTGTTTTTGACGTATTTTTGTGTTTTTTTTCATCTTCTTAACTGACCATTTCGAAATATGTTTCCCCGGCAACGGCACCAAAATGTTGGGTTGTTTAATGGGTAAACAAACTCAAGTATTTATTATCAATCCGGGCTAGTAGGAATTAGAAGCATCCCCAAAGTATATGGGTTTCAGCTATGATCAAGTTAGAAAATGATTTATCAATGATTAAGGAAATGCATATTACAAATCTAAACTAATTAATTTCCAAATTCAAGTATGCAATCAGAAGCAGAAGAATCTCCTAACTTAAGAGATTTGTTTGTTCTTCTCTCACAAAATTACTTCATGAATTAGAAATAAAAAACCACTAATTGAGCAATAGATTAAGATGCATGAAACAATAATTGAAGAGGCTCTTACCTAAAGAGATCCTAGTTGTCCTTCATCACAGATTCATTCATCAACAATACTATTGTTAGAAAACCGGAATTCGGAAAAGCATTAAAAAGCAGGAAAAGATGAATTCTAGCTTAAGATCTTAATCAGATAGAAAGAATGTTTAACTTAAACATTTGTTTGTCCTTTCATATGCAGAATAAGAATGATAATTAAATTCATCAGCACTCATAAAACATCAGCATAAATCTAATAACCAAGTTAAGCATAAAACAGACTAGTTTAGAAATTGCAACTACAAATAACTAGAAAGTGCACTTAGCTTGGTGTGGGGGGCCTCCACCCTTGCCTCGCACACTAAAAGTGATTTCAGCTACTAAAACTTCAGTCAACCAATCAGCATATAACAGCAGAAAATGGAATAGAACAGGTCTTCAATTAACTCTCCAAAGTCTCAGAAATAATAATGTTAAGTCATACAATTTCTACATATCTCAATGGTTCATAAACTTAGTATAAATAGAGAAATAATAAACAAACTATGCTACAATATCTCTAACAACCTTATCTTATCATAATCCCACCATCTAGGTCGAACTCATCCAATTAGTTACACCAAATCTAGAAAAATCCCAAAATTTACTATTTGTGCCCTATTTTCTAGGGATTCCTGAAAAGCAGGTCATGTTTGATCAGCGTTGATCGGGCCTGTTTTAGCTCGGTTTGACCGAACCAATAGGTGTACATCCAATCTTAGTTCCCAAGCTTTCTAGAAATGTATCCAGCTCGAGCCCAAGTGTCCTACAAATATGCAAACCATGAGGCCATTACGGGAATTTCTGATCTAGTCAAAAAATACTCTTAAAACCCAATTTTTACAAAAATTTCTAAAAATTGAAAAACATAATTTATTTGCCTGAATAAGAATAAAAGGTCAAAATAGGTCATATGTGGATAGGATAAAGTAGAAAATGATGGAAATTAGGTGGCTTTAATAAGAAAAATTTGATAAAAAACGAGGGCCAACGGTGACGGTAATAGATAAAGGCAAGGTGCCTAAAGTATCTACTAAATATTTTTTTTTAATTAATATTTTGGGCTTGACCCAAACAAACAAACCTAATTTTTGTGATTGCATCGCCCCGTCACTTTTTCTATCACCGCATTTGTGGGCTATCAAGGTCACATAGACTTTCATGGAGTCTTAGATGCAGTCTTTTTATCAGTGCATGTCCACCAAGACATGGACATGGAATGAGAAGTCCTCCAACTTCCAATTAGACCACAAATCAATGGACACAACATCTGCTACATAGCATTCCTATGCTATATATATAAGGAAGTTCAAACTTTTCTCCTTTATCCTAAGTTTCTAGGATATGAATATGAATATGGATACACAGACAAACACAAAGATGTCAATTATTCTAAAAAAATTGGATACAAGATGGTTCAATTGGCTGTTTATCAATATACATGTAATGTGTGTGTGTGTCTGATATAAGAATATTTTGATGTGTGATACTAATTCTAAATCAGATTTCAAGTAGAAATAGAGTTGGTTGTCCAAATAATCCTACATAACTTACAAAAAAGGATTTTCCTGCATAGGCCTTGTTACCTACCACCTTTGGGTGACCCCATAGGATAATTTTTCTCCCTGACAGCCACCAGTATAGCTGATGTTGTGCCAGATGTCTCTGCTCCCAAAGCCAGTCATATGTCCCCTCGCCCATCTGTCGAGATCGTATGTTTGAAGGTGGGCCATTTAATCCTAAGGTATGGTTTTTCATTATGTAATTGGGTGTTTATGCTTGTTTTTTCTTGGGCACTACTTGGGAAGCCCTGATTTGGTAGCGTGGCCTGTTGTCGCCTAAAGTGTACACCTAAGGCGCAACGCTCAAAGTAGGGGCTATCACTTAAATCCCCACTTACTCTGTTTAAGGTTTCCCATAAACGAGCCAAGGGGGGTAGTCCCTAAGTGTAGATGGAAATGGGAAACTTGTTGAAACAACAAGTCCTAAGAAACTAAGGGCAAGATCACTACCTCTCCGAACAACTTGGAGTTGGATAAATCTAGGAAGTGAAATTATTAATGAGCAATGTGTTTGTATTAAATGACAGATTCAATTTAAGATCAATATGGCAATAATGAGATTAACATATTATAGACTAGTGCCCTAATAAAAATACTCTAGTGTAAATACTTACGCAAGATAATATTCCAAGTTATAATATAAGTAGTGTTGCAAGGAAAGTGTTAGTATAAGAAAATGACACAATATTAAAGAATGAGCACATAGATGTAACTTGAAAGAAAATTAACTTGTACTTCAAGAGAAATGCTCAATAAAATATGCCAATTTGAAGAAACAAATGAGTAAGTAATGTAAAAATAATGTAATATTCCTAATTGGAAATTAGCAGTAAAATCAATGCATCAATAGACATTAACAACAGCAAATAAAATCACGCCATGAAAACATAAACTGGAGCCATAAAATATAGGTTTGAGCAATTTTATTCTGAGATAAGTGTACAATGTGAGTGTTGGAATAATGGCACCTGGGCTTGCTCAAGGCAAGCTGAAGTAGCCTCTGACTCAAGCTCAAATCAACCCCCAAAAGGTACGTTGCGCTGCTCTAGCTCTACGCAATCCTAGCCCAGAAATGTTGTTGCTGCTCCACTGAATATGCTGCTAGGGCCTGAGATAATGCTCAGAAAATTCTAGGCTTTTAACCCCGCACTCTACTCATAAAACCTACAATAACCTGCGGAGGAATTGTGGAATGGCTAACCCCGGAAATTGGCCCTCTTGGGCTTGGCTCTCTATGTTGCTGGCTGAAACTGTGCTCCTGGGAATAACACTACAGAATGCCCCCAAAAGATATGCAATAACCCTGTGAGGAAGCCTTCAACTTCCCCACCAATTTCCTCCTTAAAATCTCATGCACTCCTCAACTCCCGGATCATGCCTTCTTCACTACCGTGTTGCGTTGTTCATTGCTGCTGAATACGTTGTGATGGATCCACAGCCTCTCCCTGAATCGAACTGGTATGATGCTCCTCCCTAGGGCAGGCACTCGAAGTCCCCTAAAGCAGAGGTTGAGATTCTCGCTCGGGAACAGTTGGTTGTTAAAAAGCAATGCAGACTTGGCTCTTGCTCAAGTGTGCTCTGTCAAAGACAATTAGAACTAGATGATGAATGAATGCCCCAAAATGAGCAGCTTGCTTCCTTTTAACTAAGCCTGCCCAACGTTCCCTTGGGCCCCACCTCAAAACTGTGTTGCCTCTAGCTCGTACCAATGAGTTGCGCTACCACATGTGGGATGCAGTCTCTCCTCATTGGCCCCCATCCTCCATTACAGCCGCAATATTTTCCTTGGCCTAATGTTTTGATCTCTATAGTTTCCTAAGTCTAATTGTGGGCCCCCAAACCCACATCCTCTTAGTCAAAACATAATAGTTAGCAAAATATCAAAAATTAATATTCTAATTAGCGAAATTGCTAATTAGGAATATTACAATCCTCCCCACCAAAAATTGTGTCCTCAAGCAATGCCTGAACAAGCATCCTCTCTAGCTAACACTCCCCATGGTCACTACAAATATATGTCGGGGTCCTAGATGTGCCACTGAATCATCCTTGGCCTCTACATCGCCCTGATATGAAGGGATCCCTCAATACCAGGATCCCAAGCCATCCTGTCCAACATGAAGCTCCCCCTGCTCCAATCACCATCCTACCAGGCATAAGCAGCACAAGCCCTCTGCACACCATCAGTGAGTAGGGAATCATTATTATATGGCACTATGCCCAAATCCTCATGAAGTTTCCCTACCAAGTAGTCCATCCCATTCACTCCAAGAGTAAACCTTCGAAGATACCTCCTAATCCCTGCAGAGATAGTGTCTTAGTCATGTGAGATTCTTCGAATATCATGTTGTTGGCCCACTTCCAAGCTACTGAAGTTTCCCACGCCATCGGGGACTCGCTAAAGCCCAATGGAAGATCTGCATGATCTCCCCCAAGTAGTCCATCCCATTCACTCCAAGAGTAAACCTTCAAGATACCTCCTAATCCCTACAAAGATAGTGTCTTGCTCATGTGAGATTCTTCGGATATCATGTTGTTGGCCCACTTCAAAGCTACTGAAGTTCCCCACGCCATCGGGGACTCGCTAAAGCCCAATGGAAGATCTGCATGATCTCCCCCAATGGTAGCCAGCTCATCCCTAAGGTTTATTGAGTTGTAAAGAGCGGTGATGATCAGGTCTCCTGCCAAACTCAGAGTGGTGCCACCATGTTGATGGTGCACTACCTTGATTATGACATACTCCCCCACCGTGTGTAGACTATAACCTCCTCTTCTGAGGCCTAGTGGCAGAAGGTATGTGAGAGCCAAGCTCATCCTGCCCGGCCATCACCATGATGCCAATATCTACCCCTCCAAATCTAACTTTGAACCTATGCAACAACAGAGAAAGCTTGCCTCGCCATCCGATAAGGCCTCTGTGTACCCCCATGTGCCAACCCAATAGTGAAATAGATCACTCTCTGCCATGACTCCGACCATCGCGAAACAAAATGATCTATCAGTCAACTGAATCTATGCATTCCATTGTCGGATATGTTGCAACATAGCTCGGAGAACTACTGGAATCCCTTTGTGCCTCATCTCTAGTCTCTGCATGTGATCAATATAGAGGTTCCATATATCATGGGCTAATCTAATGCATGCTAATCTACCCTGTGCCTGCCACCGTGTAGTACCGATGACTGCTGGAAGTCACATGTGCCGAATAGCTACCCCTTGAATGCAACCAATAGATGGGAATTTGATACTCGCAATTGACTCAGGGTAATGTGGATTCCTCTTGTTCCTACCAACCATCTCCACTAGGTCTGCCATCTGCCCTCTCGATAATGGGCCAACACAATGTCTGGAGCCCGAATACATACTGGGATGCTACCTCGGTCGTACCCAGTATCCTCTACTCTGCATGGTCCCAACATACACTGAGAAAAGAGTGATACATGTCTCCCTCGTGACCCGCGCCCCAGGCACAGGCTCAGTGATGAATGATATGCCACCCCTGTAGATGATCATCTCATCCCCCAACCTGTGGTTGTCAACTAACGCATCGACCCAATGCCACTGCTGAGAAGTCTCTCCCCTAGTGTGTTGAGTGTCATCCAAATATCTTGGGTGAGCTCCTTGTCCCTAGCTGCTCATGCCCAGAGTGCCAAAGGACAACAACCAAAACCACTGCGCCCGTAAGTGATGTAGAAGAGGGTCAGGTGTGTGAGTCCCCACGGATACCATCAAGTAGCGCTCATCTGCGTCTTTGTCGATCCTGGAAGAACTATGCCCAAAGGTATGCCTGGTGTCTCCGTCCATGAGTCTCCCTGGAGGCAACATTCCAATACCCCACTGTGCAACACCATACACTCTCGCATACCATCAATCATCCTTGTACTCTTAGACATGCCATTTTACATAGCGGCCTATTGTTGTACACCGCTGGATACCTCCTGCTATTGTTGTCCCATACTATATCACCTCATGTCCTGCCTGTGTCATCGTACCTGACACCTCCCGTGGGTACTCAATGTGATGTGAGCTACCCTTCCTACTCTATAGTGTAAACCAACATGTTATGGCACACCAACCTGCATCTTTATGCGAGGCCATGGCTACTCGCTGCATAGCCCTGCACACCCCTGGATTCTACGACCTAACATTAGGTCTATACGCATCAGTTTGTATCCCCATACATAACATTGGACCCTATAACATAACTCTGTGTAGTCATGTGTACCACTGCCCATTGTCGTACCACCATGTAGCATACAGTATCCTGCATGGGCCAAAATCTCCACCATTCTGCTAGTAAACCCTCCATGATGTGGGCTACATCTCCCCATCTGCTCTGGAAATCCTGAACAACCTGACTCCTCACATGCCAACTGAAATGACACTGCTGCACCTATCCTCCATAGCCCAGTGTCCAATATACCAATGGGAGAGCACCGTCTCCATGTAATGCCCTGCCTAGTGGCCTACCGATGCCACCTCCTCCTACCGGCGCCTACCAAAGTAGACTAAACACCCTGCAACTCCACACGCACTCAATATGTCGGGACAACTCAGGAAATGTGTCTTTCCCCTATCGAACCATCCTAGGACTAGTGTTGTCTAGGGCTCTGATGGAGATTGGAATTTGGAACGTGTGTGCGCTTAAACATCAAAACCATTGCACAACTACTACCATCACCTACTGACTCTATGACGTGATGGGAAATTCCACTTGGATCCCAACAACAGTTTGGGCTTCCTACATTCCTAGTGCCTGGAAACTCCTACTAAACTACACCTAGGTCCAACACCATCTCCATAGCCCACTCCACCGGGTACCAACTCAAAATCTCTCGCCACCCTACCCCAACATGCAGATACTACATCCTATGCAACTCTAATCGTCTCATTCTGCTATCTAGGTCAGCATATGAGATCTGACTAGGTGGCTCTGTCTCTCTCTCTAGTGGGCAAAAGTGACCCAACAGTGCTGCTAGCCCAGTCTATGTATGCCTGAAGCAGGCTGCTCCGACGCTCCAATGTGCCCTCTAGCTGTACCATAAGGGGAGCCAACCATTCCCCAATGTGGGCCAACTTGGTCACTAACTCAGCACAAACCACTTTCATGCCCTCCAGCTCCTCGTTCTGCAGCAAAATAGCCTCCTGTACTGATGTGGCCTTCCCCTTCAAAGCTAGAAGGTCGGCCTGAAGCTAATGACACTGTTGTGTGCGACCATCGTCTAATAATTTTGTATCTCCTCGCGCCGCATCATGGGTGGATACATCTCCTGACACCTCACCCATCCGTTGCACGCTGCTATCACCCAAATACTCGAACACTACCCTGGTCATCACCTCAATAGATGGCACTACTGGGGTAGGCTCTACTCTCTCCACTAAGATGTCAACCGACACGGTCAAGGAAGTCTCCAACAAGGGTGACCCCTGTGTCATACTGGGTGTATCCACTTGCTCCCCATGATCCTATGTAGATGGTTGCACCCCCACGGCTTGTGCAACTCTAGTGTCTCTCCTGCAAGGAAGTGGATAGGTCTGGTCTTACACCTTCATCAACTCGGTCAAGAGTTTGCAGTAATTAAATCCTCGTTGTGCCATGGTTTGTCTATGCTTTAACCCGTCACTGTGTATACATGCACAAATCTTCCATGATCTAATTGGTTACCCCACAACTGGCCAAGATCATGGCTCTGATACCACTGTAATATTCCTAATTGGAAATTAGCAATAAAATCAATGCATCAAAATACATTAAAACAAGGAAATAAAATCACGCCATGAAAACATAAACTGGAGTCGTAAAATTCAGGTTTGAGCCATATTATGAATTTTGGGATAAATGTACAATGTGGGTGCTGGAATAATGGCACCTGGGATTGCACAAGACAAGTTGAAGTAGCCTCTGACTCAAGCTCAAATCAACCCCCAAAGGTACGTTGCACTACTCTAGCTCTGCGCATTCCTAGCCAAGAAATGTTGTTGCTGCTCCACTGAATATGCTACTAAGGCCTGGGATAATGCTCAAAAAATTCCAGGATTTTAACCTCGGACTCTACTCACAAAACCCACAATAACCCGCAAAGGAATTGTGGAATGGTTGACCCTGAAAATTGGCTCTCTGTGCTGTTGGCTGAAACTGTGCTCCTGGGAATAAAACTACAAAATGCCCCCAAAAGATATGCAATAACCCTGTTAGGAAGCCTTTAGCTTCCCCACCAATTTCCTCCTCAAAATCTCCAGCACTCCTCAACTCCCAGATGATGTCGTCCTCACTACTGCGCAGTGACTGCGTTGCATTGTTCTCTGTTGTTGAATACTCTATGATGGATCCACATCCTCTCCCTGAATCGAACTGGTGTGATGCTCCTCCCTAGGATAGGCACTCGAAGTCCCCCGAAGCATAGGTTGATATTCCCGTTCGGGAACACTCAGTTGCTAAACAGTAATGCAGACTTGGCTCTTGCTCAAGTGTGCTCTGTAAAAGACAATTCGAATTAGATGATGAATGAATGCCCCAAAATGAGCAGCTTGCTTCCTTTTAAGTAAGCCTACCCAATGTTCCCTTGGGACCCACCTCAAAACTGTGTTGCCTCTAGCTCATGCCAATGAGCTGCGCTTTCACATGTGGGCCGCAGTCTCTCCTCATTGGGCCCCCATCCTCCACTATAACCGCAATATTTGCCTTGGCCTGATGTTTTGATCTCTATAGTTTCCTAATTCTAATTGTGGGCCCCCAAACCCACATCCTCATACTCAAAATGTAATAGTTAGAAAAATATCAAAAATTAATATTCTAATTAGCGGAATTGCTAATTAGGAATATTACAAATAAGTACAAGAGAAATAATGTAATGTTGCAAGGAAAATATAATCATTTGAGGAGATTAACGAAGTTTATTGGGGAGGTGCTAGGCATAGCACAATTTTGTAGTTCGAGTTTCGGAGATGATTTCGACTTGAGGAGCTTGGGTGAAAAGGCAAGATTGCAGCTCATTGGCAAGTGGGGGCCACAAGAGAGAGAAAAAGTGAATGCACACTTGTGGAGCAAGAGAGCGAAAAAGAAAGGGGGTGAACTAGTGGAAAGTGGAGGCCACCAAGGGAGAGAGAGGCCAACAATTATAAATAGAGCAAGGAGGCTCTCATTTGGGACATCTTTGTTCATTTGACAATTTAATATTAGTTCTCTTGAGCTGCTTAGCCAAGACAACCATGTTGTTGAGCACAAGGAATTTTCGAACGAGAATTCCATCATCATTTCGTAGAACTTCGAGTGTTTCCCTAGTGAGGCAATTTGTGGAGCTCAATTCAAAGTTTCCATTGGGCATATTTGTAGGTTATTTCAGCTGGTACGTTTTTCTTCCAGAGCATAGAAGTGGTTTGAATTTCTTGTGGGGAGATCATTTATGGAGGAGTGAACACCAGAGCTTTTGCAGGGATTTTCCCCTAATTTAGCCGGAGATTTGTGGTGATTAGCTAGGTTGAGTTTGAGAGAATTATTGGGGCCAAAATTCTACCTTTTTGGAAGTGCGCAAGGGTCCCCAGCCAGGCTTGCATAGGGGTTGGAGGAATAGAGGTTGAGGAGAGAAAAAGGCCGGAGATTGGAGGTATTCCTCAGGGGAGAATTTAGCTAGAGTTGGGAGAGATTTCTAGTCGTGGATTTGGGCTTAATTTAGAAATATCAGTTTTGTGGGTCGTTTTCCAGCAAAATTGGGAAATTTGCACTTGTTGGGCATCACTGCGGGTCGGTGGATTCAGCCCAAACCCTTTCTAGGTTTTTGTGGGTTTATTGAGACGAGTCTCCGACTAATTTTACAGAATTTTATGAGCGATATTCGGGCCTGAAATCATCATTCTTATAGCAGGGCGAATTGTTGCTTAGCTGGGGAATTTGTACCATTTTGTGGGTTCCACTTTGGCTTGGAGATAGGCCAAACCTTTTCTAGGTATTTTTGGGTTTGAGGAGAGGAGCTTGCTGCTGCAATTTGAAGCATTTTGGGCATTATTTTGACTAGGATGACCAATTCCATTTAGCAAACAGTAGTGGAGTTTTTAGGCAAGTTCGAGCTACATATTTGGGCCAATTCCAGCACCTGATCCTACACATTCTCACCTCGAGTTTGCATTGCTTGCTGTAGCAGGACCAGGTTCTATGTATTTCATCTTATTATACTTGATTTTCCATGAATAATTAATAAAATGGCTAAGGACTATTACCCAGATTTTGAGGTTTTCTGATTTGTGCTCTTGTTCATAATTTTATTGTTTTAGTTTACTTCATGCATATGTTATTTGTTGTATTTTCCCAGTTTGGAATATTACAGTGGTATCAGAGCCATAATCTTGGCTCAGCCTGTGGGAAACCCTTCATTCTATGACAAGACTAGAATTTTAAAAAAAAAACTAAGAAATCATGGGATCCAAAGAAAGGTTAAAATCAAATAACATGGCAGTAACCTTGAATGAGGTGATTAGGATGCAACAAATGATGATTGATGTGGGGAAGTTGTTGATTCATACAACAATTGGGAATCAGGGCCATTCTCAATTATACAACAGATCCACTATGCCCAAAATTGTAGATAATGCATCAAGATGGCAAGTCACTATTGCAATTGATGTGGAGTTATTGGAAGCAAATTGGAGGGTATACCAATCATTGGGACATGGCATTCAGGCGTCCCACTCTTTTTGGGAGTTCTGTGAACTAAGAGACATGCACAAATCAGTGGGAATTCAATGGAATTATGCAGGAATGATGAGGAAGATTAAGGCAGAAGATGAAAGAGTAGTTGAAGGGGGCATGGTTAGCAAGGAGACAATTGAGCATACACTCATTGATGAGATGCCATCCATTGTTGAGGTATCCATTGATGAGGTATCTGGGGTTGTGACCGAGTTCTCTAGTGATAGCAACACACCACAAGTTGATGAGGTGTCGGGAGACATCCGCCGTTGATGAGGAGTCAATAGGTACAGAGGCATCCAAATCTGTGACAGAGTTTCCAAAGGGTAGCTACATATCGTTGATTGTTGAGGATGTTACGCATGATGAGCTATCTATGGAGGGACAGTTAGTGTCTCATGTTGAGCCCATGGTGGAGGAGGATGAGCAACCATCCTTAGAGTCAGCCATCGATTAGAGCAATTAGATGCATCGGTATCTAGCAAATTTGGCATACTTTCATACGGAAGTCCCCTTCAGAGATACATCGATGGGGCTTACAGCATTATTGGGCCACCTCCACATGTTGGTGAGAGAGAGGCCGCGTTACCTAGGCAGATTACATGGATTGTCCAGACTAGTGAGATGGGGCAACATGAGTTGCGCAGGGTGCAGCATTTGCAGGATGGAGGACAAGTTTCGTGTATGGTTTTTTGTGCATTCGATCCCTCTCTTAGGGTTGGATGGCGAGAGATATTGAGTTGGTATCCAGTGGAGTTGGCTACGAGGCTAGATGCATCCATGGCCACAGTAAAGCAAAGGTTGTGGATTACCAGAGGGGATCGAGGTCGGACTGTTGTTGTGATCCAAGTGGGATTCTCCATCACATCGTGGAGTCGGTAGGTGATGGTAGTAGCTGCGTGATGGACTCGGTGGTTGGGCGTACACACCTTTTCATATCCCCTTAAAATTTCTTGACAACACTAGTGACATGATGGATTGACAGGGGAGCAAGAAGATTTCATGAGTTGTCATGGCATGTTGGGTGTACATGGGATTGTAGGATAATTAGACTACTCTGGCAGAAGTTGGTAGGAGGAGGTGGCATCGTCAAGCCACAAGAAAAAGCACCGTATGGAGACAATTCTCTCTCATTGATGTATTGGGCACCAGAGTTATTGAGGTTCGACACGGTAGCGTTATTCTCGATTGCATGTGAGGAGTTGGGCCACTCAAGTGTACTTGGGCAGATGAGGAGGTGTAGATCACATCATGGTGGGTGTATTAGCAGAGTGATGGATGCATGGGCACATATGGGATGCCCTATGGTACATGGTGGCATGGCATTGAGCATTGGTATCCAATGGTGCATGGAGTTGTGCCACAGAGTTCAGTGTTATGCAGAGGAGTGTGGGGGGTACGTATTTGAGTGCAACAAAGCATGATGATGCACAACAGGTTGTTGAAGTGTTGTCGCCTGAGAGATCTCCTAATGAGGGCATCAGGCACACCATTGGGTTTGGCACACTCAGATTTGGAGAGCGAGTCGATCGCAAGGCCGACTGTGAGCTTCCATTTATCACTCTCCAACATTGCACTATGACACAGGGGACTTGGATATCGTCTCTAGATGCTCGCATCATGAGCAACATGACCTTGAGCGATCGTCTGAGACAATTGGACGGGACACGGTGCATCCGGAGAGAGGCTTTTCAGTTGTGGCATAAGGTTAGGGCGCAAGTTGGTGGACACATGTTTGCGGGTAGTCCGATCTTCTGTATAGGTAACACTTGCACCACCCTTGAGCCCACACTCAGGGAGATGCATTACCCCCTATTGGCGAGACATTCTGAGGTGTCTCAAGAGCATTTATAGCGGTTGGTGGACCTTACTTGCAGACAGATGTTTAGACTCCAAGAAGTATTGGGGAGCGCTTTCAGGAGGCAGGATGATAGATCCCACTGCATGGTATGGCTGGTGCAGGGCAATTTCGCACACACCAGATTGGTTCGTGATCTAGGGAGTCCATATATTGATTGCACGGAGGGACTTGAGACGTGGTAAAGGTTGGTGCCAACATTTGCCAGGACTATGTCGCAGTGGTTCTAACTGTGAGATTCGGGGAGGTGGTTGGTTGATGGGACACTTTGTTTTGTGATGAGTGGGATAAGGACAGAGAATGCCTAACTCACACTTGGTTTGACAACTGGGGGAGCATTTGTCGCATGGCAAGGTTGGTTTTCCTTGTTGCTGCTATGAATCAGGGTGAGTGTTCGATGGGTAGGTCGTGACATCGTGGAGATGCCTGGACCAGATGGGTTGGGGCTCTATAGATATTTTTCCATCAAGTCCTGAGAGAGTAGGATACAAATTGCACATGATTAGCAGACCGTCATGGTCAGATTTGCGCAGGGGCAGCATGGTGGCACCCTTTTTAGACTATCATGGGATCCGAGCATCATAGGATTTGGCAGTACAACTACTCTTGGGGATGAGTCGATTTCTATAGGGGGAGATCATTCGGATCTTCTATTGGGCTTTAGTGATTCGCTAATGTCGTGGGGGGCTTCATTAGCATGGCAAGGGCATCAGCAGGAAGATATCAAGGGAAGCTCATGCGAGCGATACTTTATCTCTGCAGGGATTGGGTGGTATCTTTAGGAGTTTACTCTTGAAGTGTATGAGATGGACCACTCGGTAGGGAAGCTTCATGAGGAGTTGGACAGAGTACTACATTATCATGATCATGATGCCCTACTCATTTATGGTATGCAGCGAGCTTCTCGTACTTAAACCTGGCAGGATAGTGAGTAGAACAAGGGGAGCTTCACATTGGACATCATGGCTTGAGATCCTGGTATTGAGGGATTCCCTCATGACAAGAAAATGCAGAGGTCAAGGACGATTCAGTGCCGCATCTGGGATCCTGGCATAGTTTGCAATAACAGTGGGGATCGACAGCTAGAGAGGGTGCTTGTTCAGGCATTGCTTAAGCATAAGCACTTTTTGGCAAGGAGGACTCTAATATCCCCAATTTTGATTTTTCATTTGAGGAGATTAACGAAGTTTATTGGGGAGGTGTTAAGCATAGCACAATTTTGTAGTTCAAGTTTCGGAGATGATTTCGGCTTAAGGAGCTTGGGTGAAAAGGCAAGATTGTAGCTCATTGGCAGGTGGGGGCCACAAGAGAGAGAAAAAGGGAATGTGCACTTGTGGAGCAAAGAAAGAAAAAGAAAGGGGGTGAACTAGTGGAAAGTGGAGGCCACCAAGGGAGAGAGACGCCAAAAATTATAAATAGAGCAAGTAGGCTGTCATTTGGGACCTCTTTTATCATTTGATAATTTAATATTAGTTCTCTTAAACTGCTTAGCCAAGACAACCATGTTGTTCAGCACAAGGAATTTTCGAGCGGGAATTCCACCCTCATTTCGGAGAACATCGAGTGTCTCCCTAATGAGGCAATTTGGGGAGCCTAATTCAAAGTTTCCATCTGGCGTATTTGCAGGTTATTTCAGCTGGTACGTTTTTCTTCCAGGGCGCAAAAGTGGTTCGAAATGCTTGTGGGGAGATCATTTACAAAGGAGTAGAACAACGGAGGTTTTGCAGGGGTTTTCCCCTAATTTAGCTGGAGATTTTGTGGTGATTAGCAGGGTTTAGTTTGAGAGAATTCTTGAGGCCTAAATTCTACCTTTCTAGAAGTGCACAGGGGTCTCCAGCCAGGCTTGCGTAGGGGTTGGAGGAATAGAAGTTGAGGAGATATAAGGGTCGGAGATTGGAGGTATTCCTCAAGGGAGAATTTAGCCAGATTTGGGAGAGATTTCTAGTGCTGGATTAGGGCTTCATTCAGTGGTATCAGTATTGTGGGACAATTTCTGGCCAAATTGGGCAATTTGCACTTATTGGTGGTCACCGAGGGTCGGGGGATTCAGCCCGAACCCTTTCTAGGTTTTTGTGGGTTTATTGAGAGGAGTCTCCAACTAATTTCACAGAATTTTTTGAGCGATATTTGGGCCTGAAATCTTCATTCTTGTAGGAGGGTGAATTGTTGGTTAGCTGGGGACTTTGCACTATTTTATGGGTTCGACTTTGGCTTGGAGATAGGCCAAACCTTTTCTAGATATTTTTCGGTTTGAGGAGAGGAGCATGCAGCTGCAATTTCAAAGAATTTTGGGCATTAGTTTGAGCGCGACGACCAGTTCCATTCAGCAAATAGTAGTAGAGCTTCTAGGCAAGTTCAAGCTACATATTTCGGCCAATTTCACCACCTAATCCTACACATTCTCACCTAGGGTTTGCGTTGCTTGTTGTAGCAAGCTAAGGTTCTATGGATTTCATCTTATTGTACTTGATTTTCCATGCATAATTAATAAAATGGCTCAAGACCATTGCCTAGATTTTAGGGTTTTCTGATTTGTGCTCTTGTTCAAATTTTTATTGTTGTAGTTTAGTTCATGCATATGTTATTTGTTGTATTTTCCTAGTTTGGAATATTACAGAAATGCAAATCTAAACTAGGTGAAATGCAAGAACTTGGTTGATTTTAGTTAAATGCCTAGTCTAGATGAATCCTTCTTCTCGATTGTTTTGAAATTAGTCACAAACACAAGTTGTAGAGAAAAGGTTTGGGGAAGAAAGCTAGGGTTTTATTAACGTTACCTCCCCTTGCTTCTAACCACACAAGTGCCTTTGTTCCTACAAGGGAATTCCCACAAGAGAACTACAAGGTCACTTGTGTTAACTACGAATGGGGGTCTGATTTCTCAAATCGGAAACTGAAGAAGGTGTCCCTATCTTTCTTACAACCAAGCTTATGCTTGGAGGTTTATTTTAAGGATGCAAATCTAACTCTAGGATGTGAATCCAAGATGATATATTTCAATGAGAGACAATGTTGTTTACTACTGTTCTTTTGGCTAATTTACAAGTTTACTCAGTTTTTCTTGGCTAATTTTTTTGTTGTTAGGACAGTAGCAAGATAAGCCTTCAATATGCTAGATTTGACAATAAAATCTCATAGAAATGAATCAAGGAGTTTGAGGAAATTTTTTATCGTTTATATGTAAGAAAAGGCGAGAGTGGAGTCTTCAAAGCACTTGGAGACTAGACTTGGTGTTTGGTGGGAATTTGCTTCTTGTGTGTTTAAGTGGAGCAGCTAACCAAAGTGATCCACTTCTCCAACTTGAGATGCCTCTAACAATTCATAAATCCTTGCGAAGAAAAATTGTTAATAGATAAATGTTCCCAGCACATTAAATCTAGAAAATATGTCATTCAACTTAGAAGCACATATAATCTAGAGTTCCAAAATGTAAGAAAGCAAATAGACTAATCAAATACCCAACTTTTAAGAGTCTATTCCTATTGGGTGACAACACCCCTTCAAAGGACTATTATAACAAAGAATTTCAAAGTAATGCAATATAAACAGTTATACCTCAATTTAGATCCAAGCAACCACACAAAGATGAACACACCATGTAACCTCCAAAGCCTTTTTTATTAAAAATGATAGAGCAATACAATAGCAGCAGAGCTTCCCCAAGAGTTCCAACTCTTCCACACTCCTAACACTAGCACAAGAGGTAAGAGCTTTGATTTATAACAAATGAGGGAGGAGATCCCAAGAAAAGTGTGATAATCCCAAGGAGGATAAGAATCCTAAGGAGTGATGATCCCAAGGGAGAGTACGAGTCCACAAGGATGGAATGCGTAGCCTCCAAGAGGGCATGTGTAGCCTCCAAGAGAGCACGTGTATCTCTCAAGGAGGAGTGTGTATCAATGAGAGGGATGCATAGGCCTCCAAAGGGGAAGTGAAGAAGGAGTGAACTCCCCACACTCTCCACTTAACTCATGGCCTAACTCAGCCTAATTAGGCCTCCAATGAGACCCAACTTGAGTCCTAACTCATCCTCCCAATTCGTAGGCTTTAATGAGACCCAACTCGTCACTCAATTCGTGGAGCTACTAGGAGCCAACTCAACCATCCTAACTTGTCCTCTTAACTCTTTACCTGACTTGTAGCATAACTCCCTCTTGAGTGCCTACTCACTCCTCTCAAGTGATTGAGAGCCTCAATTTGACAAGAAACATGTTTCCGACATGTTTTATGTTATTTAATATCCTGATTTTCTTGTATGTTTCCTCACTTGTTTGATTAAAAGTTATTTTCATGAGGAAAAATCAATGTTTTCCACCCAAAAGTGGGTACTAAGGTAATGTTGGTACTCTGACGAAGAAAAACGAATACCTACATGCCCTACAAAACTTTCTAGTACCACTTTTTTATTTGTTACATAAATTTTAATAAAAAATTCCTGTTCCGTTGGAAATTTTTAATTATTAAAAAATCCTATGAAAACCTAATGCAATTCTGCGAGACTCAAGATAATGCATAGCATGGTAATATACATTGACCCTAGACTTAGAAAACACACTCAAGGCCTAGTTATTAAGACGCACTCCAGCTTTGGAGGATGTGAGTGAAAAAACTCAATTAATTATTTATCGCTAGAAAGCAAAAATAATTAAGTGAAAAAAACACTCTGAAGCAACTTCCTCAGTAACCAGGTCCCAAGGGGCTAAGTCTTTTACGTAAGTTCAGAATGCCAGTTACATTTTTTACAATTCCCCCATGGAGGTACAGAAATTGCATAGAGAGAAGAGAGAAGAGAAGAGGAGAAGGGGCAAAATTGCCTTGCTGGACTTTTGGACTTGAAATTTGACCAGCGCCTTGTCCAACTTTGATGTTCTTCTTCCTATCTCTGCTAGGTACATCTGGAAAGTAACACTTGTTATTGACATCAATCCTAATACTCCATGCATGAACAATGCATGAGACAGAACTTAAGCATTCTCGTACACATATTTAAAACACTCCACTATAAATGAGAGAAAATTGACCAAGCATGATTTCACACAGTGAACGTACTGGCATGTAGCTGACCCAAAAATGTGCAAGTAAAATACACTTGAAGAAATCATTATTTTCTGTTGTACTCTTCGGTGATTAGTATACAAGGAAAGGGACAGGACCTGGACTGCAGTAGCTGCTGAACCTTTTGGCATTGGAGCATCCTCATCAGAAAACACATTTCTGCCAGAAAATCATTCACCGTCATTATGGAAAGGAAACCTACTAAATCAATATTCAGACATGATTCATCCGAGATAAAAAGCATAAATAAAGAAGAATACAAATTGTAAACTGCATTGTAGCTTCTAAAATCCTTCCAACATATGAAGAGATTCAATCATTTTCTAGACTCTACATTCCAGTATTAAATTATTTTCAAAAGACAAGCCACCATGCTAAAGAAAGAAGATAACCATCTCCTCGATCGAATTATGAATTAAAGTAGTTCACTTTCTCACATCATCATAAATATCCATTATCTATTTACAGGAAAGCACTTGTTATTGAGGAGTTGTTTCCCACTAAATAATTAATAGTCGATCAGTATTCTTTCTCTGCCAAGACTCAAATTTGTCCCATCATAAAAATACCAGGCAAACCATCCATATAACAAGCCTGGCCACATATTATACATGGCTCTATAACAATGCTCTCCAAATAAAAAACCTCCAAAGAACATCGCATAAATGAAATACTAGTTTGTTTCAAGATATTAAAGATACAACTTCAGTAAGTCATTTTCCTATGGTTGACATATAATACAATTGTTTACAGCTAGTTAGCTGTACGAATCATTGAGCTTGCTAAGTGTCTTCAGTCTGATGTTAGATATTTGGTTAATGTAATGAAAAAATATATGAAACAGGTGTTACTGCCATAGCTAAGAAGAGTAGCAGGTGACTTGTAGCAAAGGAATACTTTGAAAAGTATTTAGAAAGGAAAAATTAAGAAAACAGCATCAAGTGGGACTTTGAAAATTCAGTTATGCACCAAAAGAGTGCACATCAACTCCAGACCAGGAAGTAGTTCTCCAAAAAAATGACTTGATTTTATGCATTCATATATTCACCAATTCAATTATGACAAATTACATTCAAACTGCATCTAGTTTTGAGACCAGACAACTCATGCTCACTCCTTCATTCAGCTTGATAAGCTAAGGGCACTACATGGGGGAGAGGAAGCAGAAAAGCACATATCTTTTAATGAAAGCCACAGTTTAAACCATAAAATCTGACCTGATGTTAGAAATAACTTCTTCAATGCATGTTTCAAGAATTACAAAATAATCAAACCCTCTTCAGTTATCTTCAATAAGATATATTTCTGGAAAACATGCTATCTCATGATCCAACATCTTGGCACAGGTTGCATATTTATTAACATCATTTAAAATGCCTTCAAGAACAGCTAAAGAATATTTAAAAACAAGCAAGAGACTGTAAAACACACACGGTAAAGAATCTTCCCAACTAAGTTAACAGATACTGCAAATCAGACATGCAAAACACATCCAAGAATTTGACTGGCCATTTATCAGTTTCTCCAAAAAGTAAACAAAGACGACATTATTCTCCTAGGGACTTCCAGCAAGTTTTAGTGTTTGATCAATTGAGGCTTACCAGATACAATTCCAAACCATGTGTATCAGGAACAACTCTGTTTTACATAAGTCAAAACAGATTCTGCCTCTGACAATCTATCTCATCTATTTAATAGAACCTAAGCAAGCCTAGTGAAGACCAGAATGAATGCCATGAAGCTGCATCTATCACAAGGGAAAGTATCTAACCTCCAAATAACATGAGAAAGTTCATCCTTTGCAGCTTCAGGCAGAATAGCAGCATCATATGCTGCAACATTACCATAGAATATCTTTTCAAGGTCCTTCATCCACGTTGTCAATAGCAAATTAACCTGTTTTCACAAATAAAATGAAATCCTTCAAACACTGAGCTGCATTACAACAAAAATAAGTAATGCAGATTCAAATAACTCCTTAATAAAATTGATATATTAGCATAGGACCTAGGTTCTTCAATTCAATCGATGCCCTGCAATAGAAATAGCTATCGTAGAATTCTACAGTAGGAAAACTCGCAGTTCTATTGGAATGTCAGCAATGATTGTCAATCCAATATTCAAAAAAGGAAGCAGTCTTAAATATAATTGTTATGGACCTTTCTCCCCCTCCCCCAAACACAACCTCAAGCACAACTTGTTGAAGGAATATTAGCATGTAATCAAACGTACTAAGAATTGACAAGCATTGATGACAAGTACACTCTAGTAGATATCTTACATGAAGGGACAGAATATCACCATCAAGAAACTTCCCATTGTTGAAGAATGTAACTAGTGTCGGTCTTCATAATTGTACTTGTCAAACGAAATTTTATTATTAAAGATAATGACTTATTAAAGCATGGGTATCATGCTTGGGTCAATGTTTTCTAGGTCAAAGCCTCTATTGAAGGCTTCTAGGTTTTGTCTTGAGCCATTAGAGTCATTGTCATTTTTATTAGACCCTTCTTGGGCTTTTGTATCACGTAAAAAGAATTATTTTGGAGTCAAAAATGTTATTTGTCACCTCCACACCAAGTCGGCCCTGTCCCCATGAAGTCGGCCTACATTAGGGCTATTTGACCTAGCAGAAAGGCTATATATACAGACTCAAGAGGCAATTCAACCTATTTTGAGCACTCACTAAACAAGTTCAATCTTCAAGGAAGCGAAGCAGAAAAGAGAGCAAAGTAGTTGTAGAAGGACGAAAGAAGCTGGCAAGACCTTATTCGAGTTTTTGGGCTACCTATCTCTCACACGTGCCAGCCAAAGGGTATATATTGAAATTATAAATTATCAATGTAGGTCCATAACTTGCTGCAATTCTGTTGGGCTTGCTATTTACTATGTATAAGTGTGGCAAATACACTCTAAAGTCCAAAATTTAGTAGGTCAAAATGTAGATAATAAAATCACGGGGCCAAGCCACATTTATATTTCTAGCTAATTTTAATATTTTTGAATAAATAGCAATAAAGCAGAATTTATCAATGGATTTATGATGACTTTTAGACTATCTCACCCTCCAGAGAAAACCAATAAAACATGGCATCTTCATCCAAGTTAATGTTGTTTAAGCCTGAATTCCAGTTGTCCAAAATTAACACTACCTCTCAACTAGGGAGAACTCCATCGACCTATGCCATCCAAACATCGTGCGTCATCCTGCCGTAACTTGCTTTGATGGCTTCTTTATTTCAGAACAAAAGAGGGTCAGTCACAAAGACATCATTCCCGGCTGACAAATTCAGCCCAAGAGGTCGACATCATTCCCAGCTGACAAATTCAGCCCAAGAGGTCCGAAACCTCGATAGACCCAAAGAGTCACATACCAACCCTCGCCTGGTTTACCCTGACCAAGTCAATTGGATGTCCGAATCTCACTAGACTTGATCCGCATCATATTGGACATGCCATCCTAGGTAGAGAGTACGACAATCTCTGATGCGTCAATCAGTCTTTGCTACTAGTCTCTAGGTTTTCCCACCTCATTGGCCAAATGAGAGGTACTTCCCATGAGCCTTGAACTCAATGGGTAGGATGCATATGGGGCACAGATAATGAGAGGTGAACCAACTCAAACATCATAATGGTGGGGCAGAAGCACCACAAGGTTCAACAAGCCTAGCCCCGTGAGTGCTTAAAGCTCCGAGAAGCTATCCCCAAAGCCCCCCAGAGCTCCCAGAGCTCATCGTCCAACAAGACCCACATCATAGGGTCGTTCCACGATACCAGGACTCTCGCCACAAGTTAGAACCTGTGACTTCTTGCACTGTAACCCACAGAATGTGATGAGGTCTGTCCTGCTATGTTGACTCAAAGCAACAAATTGAAACATACGTCCGGACGAGTGTTCACTAAGAACATCGTGGCCCCTACGAGTTGACGATACTCTTTGAGGATTTGCTAGCACAAAGCCCATTAGTGGCCGCCACTCAACTTCTTAAAGTTGAGTCTACCAGGACAACATGACTTACACCCACCATTCCAAATCTTTCCTTAAGCTTCAGCAACATATTTTCCCTTGGAGAAAGAATATCTCGCTAGGTCTCGCCACCTCTCGTGCCCAGGAAGTAGTACATCGCTCCCCAGGTCCTCATCTCGAACTCAAGAACGAGCTCCCTCTTGCCTAAGGAATGAGAGGATCAAGACATGTCGTGTAAAATTTGGCCCACACATAGCACCGTAAATATTAGGCTTTTCTCTATCAACCTTGAAGTAAAGGTTTGGATCAGCATTACTATGACTAAAGCACAGCTTCATCAGGTAGCTATCTATCCTCTCATACCAAGCTCTGGCTGCTTGCTTCAACCCATAGAGGTCTTTCTTCAACCTACAAACATGGGTGTCCCCATCCTGGACTTTGAAACCCATAGGTTGCTCCAGATACACCTCTTCCTTTATTGCACCATGCATAAATGTGGTCTTTACATCCATTTGATGAAGATTCCATCCTTGCATAGTAGAAAGGGCTATGATAGATCGTATGGTGGTATATTGGGCCATAAGTGCAAATATGTCATCATAGTCTACACCTTCCTTTTGAGAGAAGCCACAGGCAAGGAATATTTCCTTGAACTTTTCAACACTACCATCAGATCCATGATTGATCTTATAGAGCCATTTCGAGGTGACAACTACTTTGTCCTCTGGTCTTGGAACCACATCCTAGAAATCATTCTTCATAATGGAATCATATTCTTCATGCAGAGAATCCTTCCAGACTTGATGCTTTACAGCTTCCTCAAAATATCCAGGCTCAAATTGTACGATTGTACTCATGGCTACTAGATACCCTTAGTATCTATCAGGCTTCTTGCTTTCACGGAATGTTCCCCTTGGGGCCATATGTCTCTCGGCATCCTCAAGAGTGTCCCTGAGCCATGATGGTTTTCTCTTCATTGAAGGAGGTGGATCAATAGGGTCCATCAGTCCTTCAACATCGAACATCCTCTCATCCTTCGGTTCTTCTTGATTTCCAGGCCTTGCTTCATGATCTTCCTCAGATCTCAAAAGATTAATTACTTTCCTTAGGGAAGCATCTTCGTCAAAGGTAGCATCGTGGCATATCTCCACTTCCCATTAACCAGGCACATAGACTCTATAGGCCTTCGAAGTTTCGCTATAGCCCACAAACATTCCCTTCTTTCCAGAAGCATCCAGCTTGCTCCTCTTCTCCTTCGGTACATGAAAATAAACAGGACATCCAAAAACTCTAAAATCTGAGACGTCGGGTTTTTTACCAGAGAAAACCTCTTCGGGAGTTTTGGAGTCCAAAGCATAATGCCAGCATCAGTTTTGTATGCACACAGCGCTGTTCGCAGCTTCTCCCCACAGAAACTTCCATAGCATGGCACGGGCAGCTTCCACAATGGTCCTGTTCTTTCTTTCAGCAACGCCATTTTGCTCAGGAGTATAGACAGTTGTGGTCTCCCTCTTGATGTCAGCTTCTCTACAAAAGTTCTTGAACTCATTCATCTCATATTCAGTGCCATTATTGGTCCTCAATATCTTGATCTTCTTCCTTGTTGAATTTTCCACCAAGGGTTTGAAGGTACGAAACCACATGAAAGCCTCATCCTTCTTCTTCAAGAAGTATATCCAGGTTTTGCAAGAGAAGTCATCTATGAACGTCATATAATAAGAAAATCCTCCCAAGGATGTCATGGGAAGCATACCAAACAGATCAGAATGTATCAATTTTAAGACATCAATTGTCTTTGTGACACTTGAGGGGAAAGGTCCCCTTGTATGCTTTCCTTCGGCACAGCCCTGACATACACCTTCATGATCATTTGTGAACTCGGGCATCCCCGTCACCACCTTCCTTGCTTCGGGAAGGGCTTTGCAGTGAAGGTGTCGAAACCAGGGTTGCGGGGAAGCTTCCACCCCCCCGATCCCGCTCCCAAAACGCGCTTCGTTCGGGAGCTTTTCCGAAAATGCTTCCTGAGGGGAGCATTTTTGGGAGCGCGCTTCCGAGCCTGAAAAACGTTCCTTGTCTTTTCAGGAGCGTTTCAGGGAGTGCTCAAGAGTGAACGCTCCTTGAGCGCTTCCCCCATTAAAAAAATGCTTCAGGAGTGTTTTTTTAACGCGGGAAGCGGTCGAGAAGCGTTCGCTCTCGAACGCTCCCCAACGAGAAAAACGCTCCCCAGCGCGTAGAAAAAAATTGGCGTCAAATTTTGATTTTTTTTGGAGAGGAGGGAGGGGGGTTGGGTAAATATAAAGCCCACCCCCCTTATTTTGTTTTTATCGTTTTAGTTGAGAGTGAGAGAGCAAAGAGGAGCAAGAGGAGAGCGATTTGGAGAGCAAGAGGAGTGCAGCGAGCCTGAGAGTTGGAGAGCAGAAGTGCCAAGGAGAGACCAAGTTTGTAAGGAAGAGAAGGACTACAAGAAGAAGGACTACAAGAAAGAGGTAGGTCTTCTAATCTAGTTTTTTCTTTTCTAGGAATTGTTTTTAAGTTGTTCAAAAATGAAAACTTGATTTTTTTTCTCAATGTTGCATTCTAGTGTGTTGAAAAGTGAAAAATTGCATTGTTTTTTTTCCTATGTTGCATTTCCTATTCCCATTTGGCATTCCTTCATTTTTTTGCAGGCTAGAAACTTGAAACATCATGGCTATATGGCTAAGGATTTTCTTGATGTTGGTTCCTTTCTTTGTAATAATGGTGTTGGAGAGTACAAGAAAGAGGCCCATTAGAGAAGAGGAGGATGAAGAAGTGGGCTATAGTGGATTTGAAGAAAATCCTGAAGAGGAGGACGAGTATGCTGAGGAGGAAGGGGAGAGTGGAGAACATGAGGCCACAGATACCCCAACTAGACAAGACCAAAGTCAAACACCTTTGTGGAAATATGTTCAGAGGTAGGAAGGAGGGAAAGGTGGTGGAACCACTAAATTTCTTTGCCCCGATTGCAATAAAGAATACACAGGTTCATACACCCATGCCAGAAGGCACCTTTGTGGGAAAATGCCAGGGGATGGAGACAAAAATCTAGAAATCAAAATTTGTGTCAGTGTGCTAGCAACACAGAGAGAGAAATATAGAAAGGAAGAGGAGGCCGCCCTACAAATATCTAAAAGATCTAGGGGTTTAATTGATTCGTATACACCATTAGGTCCATCACATCATGGACAAAGAAGTCCATCAACTTCCACCCATGGCAATGGAAATGGAGGCACACCTGGACCAAACACCTCCTTAAGGCGTAGAACCATATCCAATTTCCTTGACGAAGGGTGTAGGAATGATGTGGATTCAAAAATTTCCCGGTTTCTATATGCATGTGGGGTGCCATTCAATGTTCTTCGCTCACCTTATTGGCATGAAATGGTTTTTGCCATTAATGATGCACCCAAAGGATACAGCAGCCTTGGGTATGACAAGGTCAGAACCGTGGGACTTGATCATGAAAGAGCTAAAATAAACAATTCTTTGGCTAGAATGACAAATTCTTGGAATGAGCATGGGGTGTCCATTGTATTTGATGAATGGACTAATGTAAAAGGAAAGCCATTGATAAGTGTTCTGGCTATGTCGATTAGTGGTGCAATATTCCTTTCAGCATATGATTATTCAGACAAATTCAAGATTGGCCTTAACATTGCAGAATCATTACTTGAAATAATTGAAAATACTGGACCATACAATGTCATCCAAGTCATCACTGATAATGTTGCTAACTGTAAGGCAGCAGGAGCAATTATTGAGGATAAATACCCCAACATATTTTGGTTCTGGGTGTTTGGTTCACACAATGAATTTGACGCATGATATCATTAAAAACAAACAACTCCTAATTCAAATGGCTTGGTGATTTTTACAAGAGAGGTAAAAAAATGATAAATTTATTATGCAATCATGTTAACACCATGGGCTTTTCCATACTCACTCCAAATCTTCGAGTCATGAAGATAGTAAAGACTAGATTTGCTAATATTACCTCACCTTCAGCGCCTTTTGAAGCGCCTTTTGATGGTAAGAGAGTCATTGGTTGTAATGAAGATCAAGCCCACAATCGGTGTATTAGAGGATGTATACAAACACATAGTTTGAGCAGAAAGGCAAGGTTTTGAAATATGTGGAGGAGACCGCCTTTGACCCTTTGTTTTGGGCACGTGTGAAGGAAATTTTGAATTTCACCAAGCCCATTTATCACATGATTCGTTTTTCAGATACAGATAAACCAGTGATTGGGGGGGTTTATGAGCAGATGGATAACATGTTGGGCCAAATAAAAGATGTTGTTAAGGATAATGATCCCAACTTGTATGTAATGATTCACGACTGTGTGTGTGCACAGTGGAGTAAACTCATTGTTCCACTACATGCCTTGGCATATATCCTTATGCCAAAATACTACTCTCCATCTTGGTTGGGCTAACCTGAACCTGGAGGTGGGGTTAGGATCAAACCTCACACTGATCCGGAGGTACAAGAGGGGTACATGAAGACATTAGACAAGTTGGTCCCCGACAGGGCAGAGTGTGCTAGATTGTGCCTTGAATTAGGTAGATACTTTAGTTGCACTGGTAACTTTGGTTCTTTCCATGCAATGGAAGACAAAGACAGATTTGATGCTCTCACATGGTGGGAAGCATATGGCGGCATGGACTTTTGCCATAGTTGGCAAAAAAAATTCTCTCACAAGTTGTGAATACTTCTTCTGTAGAGAGGTGTTGGAGCACCTACAACTTCATACATAATGTGAGAAGAAATAGGTTGAATGAAAACTGAGCTGAAAGCTTGGTTTATATGCATTACAACTTGAGGTTGTTGAGTCATTATTGTGATCAGGCATATGAGGATCAATCATATAAAGTTTGGGACAACAACCCAGAGGATGATAATCTGAAGGACGACACTGTAGATATGGAAGAATTGGAAGAAGAACTTTTGAGGGATGATGATGAAGCATCAACAGCCCCGCCACACACAAGGCCAGTCCCACCATCCAGTAGCAATGCGGGTGCCAGTGTCAGTGCTCGATATCCAACTATTGTTCCTTTGCAGATTTAGCCTCCACCTACATCCTCACGTTGCCCTCCACCTTCTAGTCATGGTCATGGACGTGGTACTCCTACGAGTACTAGAAGACCACCATTGCCTCCTGGTTCTCACAAATTAGACATTTCTCGTGGGCGCGGCAAGGGGCCAGCCAATAGATAAAAATAGATTTGTTGTTTACTAGTCTTTTCTATTTTCTAATAGTTTTTATCTTTTATAACTCTTGAACAGTTGAAACTTGACTCTTTCATATTTAATGACAATTAAGTTTGAAGTTTGAATTTGAAAGGTGAAACTTTGAAGTTGGCATTTATAAGTTTATAAGTCATTATGAATTATGAATATGATGCTTCATGAAAGTTATATGGTGATCAATGAATCAATGATGATAAATGTTATATATATCAATGATGATAAATGTTATATATTGAAATTTGAAATCACTGAATCAATGATGATAACTGTTATATATCAATGATGATAAATGTTATATATTGAATTTTGAAATCAATGTATCAATGATGATAAATAAATTATGATATACATCAATGATGATAAAAATGTTATAAATTGAAATTTGCAAATCAATGATGATAAATGTTATATATTCAATTTTGAAAGCTTGAAACCTTAAGATTGATGATTCGTGAGACTTGAGTCAATATGTTGTATGTTTCCAACTTGTGGGCGTAGTTGATGAATATTATAACTTCTAGATGATTGATGTTATATGGTTCAATCTATGTTTTTATGTTTTTTATGTCTAATTCATCATTCTACATGCTTTTGTTGACATATATGCATCAAAATATTAAAAAAATATAAAAATATATATATATATATATATATATATTTGAAAAAAAAGCTCCCGAACGCCTCCTAGATCAGAGCTGAATGGCGCTCGCTCCCGCTCCCAAGTAACCTTGGTCCAAACTCTCCTGTGCCATAGTTCATTCCGTTGATAGTATCACATGTCATTACTCCCAAGGACTTCCTCCAACCTCGTAGAGTGTATCAACTCTAAACCCAATCGTGTGAGCGCTTCCTTGAAATTATTCTTCCAGACACATCGAAGGACTCCGACATCCCTTCGATCGTGTGGAGATGGCCAAGGACGTTATACTATTGAAGCCGGTTGTGGGTGCCCACTTTCCCCCACTCTTTTCGGGATATACATTGATGAGCTGGAATCTTTCCTCCGAGAGAATATCCAGGAATCTGATGGGTGCCTTCTCCACCATGTCTTGATCTCCATCCTACTTTTTTCCGATGATATTGCCCTCCTAGCCTCCTCCTCGGAGGGCTTACAGAGACAGCTGGATGCCCTTGCATCCTTTTGTGATCTTTGGCACCTGACGATGAACCTGAGCAAAACCAAAATCATAATTTTCAATGGGGTGAAGAAAACCTCGAGTTTCTGCTTCCTATTCAAAGGAGAAGAAATCGAAGTCGTCAGCAATTACACTTACTTGGGAGTGCAGTTTACAGGTCCCCGGTTCAGCCTTCGGCCGGCTCTTCAGCCTAGGATAAACAAAGGATATGGTTCCCTGGCCCTTCTTGAGAGACAGTGCTTCCTTCACCACTTCCAGGACATTTCATCCAAGATGAACATCATGGATGCCTTGATCCGCCCCACCGTTCTTTATGGATTAGAGGTTTGGGGCCCCTCATTACTGGAGTCAGATTGGGCCTTGGCAGAGCGAGTCCAGACCCTTCTCTTGCGCCGCTTCATTCGGTGCAAGCAAACAGTTCCTCAGAGCATCATCCTTGCAGAGTTCGGGGCTAAGCTCTTCTGCCTGGAGGCAATATTCACGATAGTCTCCTTTCTTCATCGGATCCATGGGCTGGCAGACATGAGAAAGGGTAGAGGCAGGTACCCATACTTGGCCTATTGCTCCTTGGAGAGCATCGCTCATACGCAGACAGGCCAAACCAAATGTTGGTTCACTGGGGTGACAGAACTCCTAGGTCTTATAGGTACCCAGATGGATCATCTCCCCCTGTTCCAGTATTCACTGAACGCCCCGAGGCACCTTCTTCCAAACCAGCAAGAACTCAACAAAATCATCAGGGAGGACATCTACAGGCAGTACATTCAGACTACATGGATCAATCCTCCAGGCGAACTGTGCCCAAAGATGGCCTTCTACACTGAACACCTTCTGGAGATCAGAGATGGACTCATTGTTCGACCCCAGTATACCCTCCAGCATTGGATGCATGCTATTAGGATCCCTCTCGGGCAGCTCAGGGTTGGATCGCAGAGGCTTCGAGTGGAGACAAACCATCACATTGACAGGACAGAGAGGATCTATCAACTTCGTCACTTACAGGAGGTGGACACTGAGTTACATTTCATCTTCAGATGCCCAGTGTACTATGAGATCCGAGGACATTTTCATCTCTTATTCAGGGGCCCCCAGAGCCTGGCCAGCTTCCTTAGATACACTGACCAGAGATGCCTGGCACTATACCTTCAGGAGACCTTCAAGCACCGTTCGCTTCTACTCCAGCCTCCTATGGTTTCGGACACCACACAGAGGAACACAAACTTCTTCAGGGTGCTCCCAACATCGCAAGACACCAAGAGAACCACTGATTGATCCATAGACCATGATTCCAGATCAGTGCGGATCCAGGTGTCTTGTCCCACTAGACCCCATCAACACTCCAGGACCAGACCCCCTTCCAGGAGACGCCCCAAATCCTCCAGACGACAGCTGCAGCAGTCTAGTTCCTGCTCAGGGCAACAGGCATTTACAAGTTTCCTTTATTCCTCTTCTATCAGCCTCGGATGCTAGGAGTAGGAGTCTCCCCCCTCCTTCAAGAGGCTCCTCTTTCTCCTCCAGGACTTCTTCATCACAGCTCATTTTCAAGATGCTTTAGTCATCTAGCTTTTAATTTACATTTGCACTCTTTAGTTTGTATTTCCTGCTTTATAATGAAAGGGGATCGTTTGGTCCTCCGGCTAGGCATGTTGTAATCATTGTAACCGGCAGTCCCGTTGACATTTTTGTGGTCATTCGTTGGACATTAATAAAATTATCTTATCTTATCTTATCTTATCTTCCATGGTTGAAATAGACACGAGGTTTTTCTTCAAATTAGGTACATAGAGTACATCTTGCAAGTGAAAGACTTGACCTTGAGATAAGTGGAGGGTCACAGTCCCTGTTCCTTTCACGGGATATGTGGCATTATCTCCAAGGATAATTTTCAGATTAATATCCTTCTCAACCATATCAGAAAGTGCTTCCTTGAACCTAGTGATGTGCCTTGAGGCACCACTATCTATCAACTAGACATCCACAATGTCGGGTGGAGATGCAGCAGAGAGGGTAGATACAAGAATGAATTCATTTCGTTTATCATCAACAACATTAATTTCCTCATACCTGGAATTTCTCGACCTTTTGAAAGGTTGCCCATTTCCACCAGATGGAACCTTCCTCTTTCCTTTGAACATGTTGTTCCTTTGATTGCCATTCCTCCGGTTGTTGCTGTTATCATCATCATCAGGAGAATCCTTCTTGAAAGGGCATTCTCTAGCATAGTGGTTGTTCTTGTGACGTGTAACATTTTTCTTTCTTTCCTTGGGCACCTACTCTTCCTTTGTTCCTCGGACCACCATTGTTCTTCTTCTTAGCACGAGCAGTGAAGACAACATTGCCTTCATTTTCATATTCCTTCATCCTTGTCTCTTCTTGTACGCATCTCGATAGTACTTCGCCAAAATCAGGTATCACATTGTTATTGAGAATGGTAGTATTGAATACATGACATTCGGAGGAGAGACCTCCAAGTGCGATGAGAACCATTTCTCGATCAGCTATTGTCTCCCCAATCGCCAGAAGATTAATTCTGATCTCAATCAATTTTAAAAAATATGATTGAACAGATTCATCCCTACCTTTCTTCAGATTCTTCAGTTGGTTCTTGAAGAAAAGGACTTGATTTGCATTGTTGGCCTTGAACATGTTGACCAACTTGTCATACATCTCCTTGGATGTGCCCAGCTCAGAGATGTAGGCTACCAAACTTATGAATTGAATCCTGGATCATTAGCTTTGCTTTGATTTCCCCCTTCTTATGTTTTGACTTGGTGGCAGCAGGTGCAGATGATGGAGGCTCTTGGATTTTACCCTGCACATAGTCCACGACATCTTGGTCTTCCAACATAAGATCCAAAGTCATCTTCCAAGCATGGAAGTCTTCCTTCCCAGTGAATTTGTCATCAGCCTTAAAGCCATTATAGTTTGAGGTACCTGTTGTCGCACGGATTGTTAAGGCACCGCAACAACGGCTCAGATCGGGGGCTGTCACCCTGATCCCCAATCTCTCTATCTAAGCTGTCTCCTTGCAAGCTAAGGGTGGTAGACCCTATTATAAATGAAGAGCAAAAATCTAGGAGACACAGCTAAAACACCAAATACTTGATAAAATTAACGAGATTTCACAGATTGATTATGTTAAAACCATTGCCTTATGGAGTCAACAAGATCCCGTTATGCAATTAAAGATAAGTATTGGATGTATAACTGCTGCTAAATGACCACAATGATATTCAATAGAAAATGCCACGATCATTCATTAAGATACTTGAGCCAATCAACAAATCTTATCATGAAACGATCATTTAAGATAAAAATGCCCGATGCTTGAAGTATTTTCAAAATTATGATGCTTCAATTATAACCCATTTCCAAAAATTAAAATACTCCACAGTCAAACCTTAGATAGAAAAGTTTAGACTTGTTTGACTATAGAGAAATTTTTTGAAAAAAAATTTATGTTTTTGTATTTTCTAGATTTTTAGAATTTTTGGAATTTTTTATTTTTTTATTATTATTTTTTGAATCTAAAACTAATTAAATCTAAAATTAATCTAATTAACAAAATCAAAATCTAACTAAATTAAAACTAAGAGTTAGATTTAAAACAAAAAAAATTACAATATAAACTAAACCAAAATCAAAATGAAAACAACTAAAAATTAAAATCTAAACAAAATTAAATTAATGACTGATCTAACGTTAATGAAATAAAAATCGAACTTAAACTAGAACCTTACTAAAATTAAACTGCAACTAAACAAAAATTATGCTAAATTCCTAAAACTACGTTGAATGAAATAAAACAAAAAAAATCAAAATTTAAATCTACGTTGAAACTAAACTAAGCTATATACATAAAAAATGAATCGCATGAAAATTAAAACATAGCATAAGGGCATTTCAGATTTTATATGTGCATTTTACTGTTTGTTTGTTATGTTGTGCGTTCGCAGGTCGACTTGGACGGCGAGCAGAGGTCGAGCTTGGACGAAGGTAGAGACAACAGAATGGAGGACGGATCAGCGTGGAAGGGGAGAGCAGAGACATCGGACAGTCAGCAACGAAGGTCGACAAGAGATGGTGGAGGAGCAGAAGTTCGACGGCTACAGCAGGAAGTCGACTGTTAAGGCAGAGAGCATGGGCAGAGAGACGTGTAAAGTAGATGAGGCTCGAACGATGGCAAGGGCAAAAAAAATTTTGACAGGCAAAGAAGTGAATAGACAGATAGGCAAGGAAAACGATGTGAACAAAATGTGAATTCGACAATCAGATAGGAAATGATTTGCAGAAGGGCGATGGACGCAGATGGAGGTTGATTGGAGCGAAGGAGGGTTCGATTGGCAAGAAGGAATGATAAATCGATGGCTAAGGAAAAGCGAGAGCAAAAAAAAAGAAGCGTAGGAGCAATGGCTTGGACGGCAATGCAATGGAAGAAAAGGGACAGCAGAATGAACGTTGGGAAGAATGTAGTGAATAACCCAGTCAAAAATTTCTCCCTTCAAAATTAGATTTTCAACGTTGTTCGAATCCAATAACGTCCAGATTGCCCACAGAGACGATTTGAGGCCAGATCTAGCCCTTGGGGGCTGGATCTGGCTCAGATCTTTAAAAAAAATTCTGATTCAAACCCACAACCTGCAAGACACTAGCCAGATCTAAAGATATACACATCAAGAAAATTATTAAACCCTTACAGTGTTAAAAAATTTACAAATTTACAAACTAATTTACAAATCTGAGGCCCTCATGGCCAGATTTAAATCCATTTTAGCACAGTTTTTAGAGATTTAAAATTTTAAGGAGAGGCGCAAGCCTTAGAAAACCCTGCAAAACCACCAATTTCGTAAGATAGATTTGGAGTTTAACAAATAATGAGCTTTTCAGAATTATGTTTATTGAGAGTTGGTTGGTCCAACCGAAGACTTCCCCAGACGCTCAACTTAAAAAAAAATTCCCTGCACACTTAGATCTGAACCTTAGATCGATAGAGATTTAAGAAAATAACATGAGATCCTTTAGAAAAAAATCAAAATGTCATTTTATGAATCCAGAAAATTGCACAAGATACCTGTATGCAGATTAATCCATGAAGGCCATCAACCATAAAATGCAAAAACAAAGTAGCAGAGTTTAGAGACAATTCACCACATAGATCTGAGAAGGAACATCAAAATTTGTAACCCCAAAGTCTTTATGCTTTAATCATCAAAGAAAATTCACAAGCGCTTCCAAGACCAGTACACGATTCTGAGATCGAATCATTCAAGACTGACAAAGACCTCTAAATTTATAGGACAAAATCTCCAACGGCTAGTTCGGATGATCCTTGCCAAAATAATCTCAACCGTCCAAAAGATTTAATCATCTTTTAATCAGGAGCGTTGAAATTATAAATTTGGGGAAAAAATGAATTTATCATTCAATTCAATTTTAATTAACTCAAAAATATTATTTTTGAGTTAATTACCCCAAAATTTTGACTTTGACTTAACCACCTAGGCCCAAGGATCCAAAATTTTCTTA